>JAWWMP010000082.1:3674945-3685543 GCA_035047865.1 Dendrocincla tyrannina
CAAATCCCCCCAGGACATCCCAAATACCCCCAGATCCCCCGAATATCCCCCAGATACCTCCAGATCCCCCCAAATCCCTCCAGAACCTTACAAATCCCCTCATGACCCCCCCAAATCCCCCCTCAGGACCCCTCCACCCCGTTACCTGCGCGCGCGGCTCCCGCCCCTCGCCCCGAGCGCGCCTGCGCATGCGCGGCGGCGCGAGCACTTCCGGGAGCGCGCCCGGGCCCTTCCGGGAGCGCGCCCGAGCACGGCCGGGAACGGGGGCCGGGAATAAAGGGGTCGGGATCGGGAATAAAGGGATCGGGATCGGGCAAAGGGGCCGGGGAGGACCGGCCATGCGCTACAACGAGCGCGAGCTGCTGAGCCTGGCCCGGCAGCCCGCGGAGAAGGCGGCGGAGATCCGGATGAGCGTGCCCAAGAAGGGCAGCGGTGAGCACTGGGAGGACTGGGAGGACTGGGGGGACTGGGAGGGGTGGCTGTGGTGGGTGGGCAGGAGTGGGGGGACTGGGAGGACTGGGGACACTGGGGGCACTGGGAGGGGTGGCTGTGGTGGGTGGGCAGGAGTGGGAGGACTGGGAGAACTGGGGGTAGGACTGGGAGGACTGGGGGTGGGACTGGGAGAACTGGGAATGGGGAGGGAGGAGAAGTGGCTGTGGTGGGTGGGCGGAACTGGGGGCACTGGGGGGACTGGGAGGGGGGAGGAGGGGCTGTGGTGGGTGGGCAGGAGTGGGAAATCGGGACTGGGAGAACTGGGGGTAGGAATGGGAGGACTGGGAGTGGGAATAGGAGTGGCTGTGTTGGGTGAGCAGGAGTGGGACTAGGGAACTGGGATTGGGAGAACTGGGGAGGGACTGGGAGGACTGGGAATAGGGAGGGGGGAGGAGTGGCTGTGCTGGGTGGACAGGACTGGGGGGACTGGGGAACTGGGACTGGGGGGACTGGGAGGACTGTGAGGGGGGAGAGGGGAGTAGGAGGGGCTGTGCTGGGTGGGCAGGAGTGGGACTGGGGAACTGGGATTGGGAGGACTGGGAAGGGACTGGGATAGACTGGGAGAGCTGGGAATAGTGAGGGGTATAGGATTGGCTGTGCTGGGTGGGCAGGAGTGGGACTGGGGAAGTGGGACTGGGAGAACTGGGGGTAGGACTGGGAGGACTGGGAATGGGTAGAGGGTAGGAGTAGTTGTGCTGGGTGGGCAGGACTGGGGGGACTGGGAAATCGGGAGTGGGAAACTGGAGGTAGGACCAGGGCAGGGACTGGGACAACTGGCAGGACTTTGGGGTCAGGTGGAGGGGGGCAGGACTGGGAAATCGGGACTGGGAAACTGGGGATAGGAGTGGGAGAACTGGGAATGGGGAGGCGGGTGGGATTGGCTGTGCTGGGTGGGCAACAGTGGGGATACTGGGAAATCGACAGTGGGAAACTGGGAGTAGGACCAGGGCAGGACTGGGAGAACTGGGTGCACTGAGTGGGAGGACTGGGGGTACTGGAGAATCTGGGCTGGGAATTTGGGGGTGGGATGAGGGAAGGACTGGGAGAGCTGGGCAGGAACTGGAGTTAGGACTGGCTGTGTTGGGTGGGCAGCACTGGGGCTACTGGGAGTGCTGGTGAATCAAACTGGGGAGCACAAGTGGTGGGATCCAGCCTGGGCCTGGAGAAGGTTCTGGGTGTGGCTGGGACGCTGAGGCCTGCAGAGCCTGGAAGAGGCTCTTGGAACAGGCTCTTCCCTGAAACCTCCCGGCTCATTCCCTTGCAAACCAGCACTGGAATGTTAAAGACACTCCCTTGTCCTGGGCTTTCCCTTCCCAGTAGGACCGGGGGGACTTTGTCCCTTGGAGGTGACATCTGTGCTGGCAGCCCCAGGCAGGGGATCCCCGGATTTGGGGTTCTCCCAGGCCATGCCAGTGCTCTGCCCTGGAGCCACTGGAGAGGCTGCTCAGGGACTTTGTCACCCTGAGGCAGCTGTTTGGGTGAGGACAGAGGGTGCCCTTGGTTAGGTGGCATCGGTGCCATGCTGGGGGCTGGCAGGGGGTCTCCTGTGCCCCCCAAATGCCAGCTGCCTCAGCCCCTGCAGCCCCTGAGCCCCCCTGTCCTTGCAGTGCTGAAGAAGCGCCTGGTGAAGCTCGTGGTGAACTTTCTCTTCTACTTCAGGACAGACGAGGCCGAGGTAGGGGATGTGCTCGGGGTGGGCTGGGCTGGGGTTTGCTTCCCTCCCTCCCTCTTCTTTTTGCTGGGCATGGGTTGTGTGGGCTGGGAAAATGGGGCTGGGGCAGACTGTCCACCTTTCCTTTTCCAGCAAGGCTCCAAAAGAGCTGGGGAGGAACTCTGGCCAAGAGCTGGAGGGACAGGCCAAGGGGGAATGGCTGTCACTGCCAGAGGGAAGGAATTGGTGGGATATTGGGAAGAAATCCCTCCCTGTGAGAGAGAGGAGGGGCTGGGATGGAATTCCCAGAGAAGCTGTGGCTGCCCCAGCCCTGGAAGTGTCCAAGGCCAGGTTGGACGGGGCTTGGAGCACCCTGGGCTAGTGGAACGTGTCCCTGCCCGTGGCAGGGGGTGGCACTGGGTGAGTTTGAGGTCCCTCCCAACCCAAAGTGTGCTGTGAAATACACACACTTTGTGTATAAACAGTAAATCAGGTTTAAAGTCCCTTCCCTGCTGCCTGATTTGCCTCTCACAGGTTGTGCTCCTGTTTCAGGCCAGTGTCACCCACTGCCCCCCCTGGGGCTAAAATAGTTCCTGGTGGTTTTTGTTCATCCTCAGCTGCTGCACACACTGTTCAGCCTGCACACTGGGGGTTGTGGTGTGTGTCACAGCAAATATCTCATCCTGAGCAAGCAGGTAAAAGTTCTCTGCTGCCTTCACATCCCAGAAAGGAGCAGTAAAGTCCAGGCTGAATCTGGACAAGCAGAGGTGTTTAACACCTAATTAACATATGCAAAGTGCTACGGGTAAGACTTGAGGCACATCAGCAGGCACCCAAAGGTGACTAAAGGAGCGTGGTGCACTCACACTGAGTTATTCAAGGTAGCACCAGGTCATCCAACTCACCTTCGGGGCTGCAGGGAAATGCTGGGGGTCGTGCTGGGGGCACCGTGGGTTAAACCCTCTCTCTGTGTTCTCCAGCCCATTGGAGCTCTGCTGTTGGAGCACTGCAGGATCACCAAAGAGGAGGAGAACGTCTTCTCCATCAGTGAGTGCTGCCTTCCCCTGCTAACAGCGGGGTCACTCAGCCCTCCCCTCCTCTGCAGGGTCACTGCCACCCACCCTGTCCCCCTCAGTGGGGTCACTCAGCCCGTCCCCTCCTCTGCAGGGTCACTGCCACCCACCCTGTCCCCCTCAGTGGGGTCACTCAGCCCTTGCCCTCCTTGGTGGGGTTGATGCCCCTCAGGTGGGGGTTTGGTCTCTTCTCCCCAGTAACAAGTGACAGGACAAGAGGGAACAGCCTCACGTTATGCCAGGGGAGGTTTAGGTTGGATATCAGGGAAAATTTCTTCATAGAAAGTGGTGTCACCATTGGCACAGCTGCCCAGGGCAGTGGTGGGGGCACCATCCCTGGGAGTCTTCAGAAAACATGTGGATGTGGCACCTGGGGACATGGTTAGTGGTGACACAGTGGATGTGGGGACTCAGTGATCTTAAAGGCCTTTTCCAGCCGTTCTGATCCCATTATTCTGTCCTTCAACCCTTGCCCCCAGGAGGTGCCAGCTGTCCCTCCCTGTGCCACACCCCACCCCGAGCACAGGGGCACTGCAGGGATATTCCCTGGAGCCCTGTGGGATTTGCCCAGCGAGAGCAGCCAGGACTCCCCCCTTTGCTGGGGGTGTTTATGGACAGCTTTGGACCCCCAAACCCCCCCCGTGGGGCTCCCAGCAAGGCCCTGGGGCTGCCCCAGCCCGTTGTGCTGTGTGTCCTTGTGGTGCTCCTGCAGCTCCAGCTGGAGCTGTGTCCCCTGGGAACAGCTTCCATCCCACACGTGGGGAGAGCAACAGGATGTTCCTCCAAGGCCATCCCTGTATCTTTTGGCCTGGCTGCAGGGCCCAGCTGTGTCTCCTCCCCTCCCTGGGGCTCTCCCTGCTCCAAAGGGCCCTCAAACAGCCTGGATTTCGGGGTTTAGGGCTGGTTGGGGCTGAGGATTGCTGAGGAGCTGGTGTGGGGCTGTGGCTGTGCCACCCAGCTGAGCTCTGGGCATGGGAATTGATGGCATTCCTGGTTCTGCCTTGCTGGAGAGCTGGAGGTGCCCAGGGATGGGCTCCCCACTGCACAGCACCACGTTCCCAAAACCCTCCAGCAAAGGCAGCTCCCAAAGGGCCTTGTCCCAGACTCCTCAGTTGGCTGCTTTGTGCTTGTATCCCAGTCCCTTCCTCGGGACCGTTTTCCACTTGGATTGAAACCCCTGGAGGCTTCACGAGGAGCCTCAGGGAGTTGCAGTTCCCTCTTGGGCCAGGGACAGTTCCGAGCTGTTCCTCTCGCTTTGGGAAGTTGCTCTTCCCAAACTCTTTGGCTGCTGGAAGCTGACAAATGCCATGGGCAGCTGCTCCAGGCCCCCCAGAGCCAGGCAGGGGTCACCAGCTTGTTCCCAGCTCATCTGAATTAACAGAGGTGCTAATTGTGGCCTGGCAGAGCCCGGAGCAGCCGGACAGGGAGCACAGGAGCTCTGCCAGGACCTGCCTCGAGCCTTTTCCTTGTCCCTGGCAGGTTTCATCGAGGAGCCAGAGAGGAAATACTGCTTTGAGTGTGCCAGTGAGGAGCAGTGCCAGGAGTGGGTCGAGGCCCTCAAACGAGCCAGGTGGGAAGAGCTGTGGGAGCGAGGGCTGTGCTGGGAGCTCTGCGGTTTCCTGGGCTCAGCCTGGGGGGACAGTGGTGGTCTCCTCCCAAACAAGATTTTCTCCAGCCCTAAAGAGGATGTGGAAGTGTCCCACATCCCCCTCTGCTCAGCAGGGTCTGTTCTTGTCTTGCAGCTACGAGTTCCTGAGGAGGAGCTTGATTTTCTACCGGAACGAGATCCAGAAAATGACAGGGAAGGTGAGTGAGGCCCTCGGGGTCAGGTGGTGACTGAGCAGGGGTTGGGGGCTCTGGGTGATGCTGCCAGTCCTGCCCAGGCTGTTGGATCTGGAAGGAGCTCCCATGGGATCTCCACAGGCCTGAGCCCCTTCCTGTGCCACTCCAAGCCCTGGACACGCACTTGCAGTGCTGGAGTGGCCCAAGGATTGGAGCTGGGCAGGCCTGGCTGCACTCCTGGCAGCTCCCTGGAAGAGTTTCACCACCAACCCTGGCCACATCCAAGGGCCTGTGGGTGGAGATGCTGCTCCCAGCCTGCCAGGCCCCTCAGAGCATCCCTGCTTTAGTAGCACAGGTGGCTGTGACTCCTGTGCCAGCAGGGACTGGCACATGGCCCTTGGTGACCTGCTGTGTCCTGTGCCCTCCCCAGGGGCTGCTGCCCTTCCTGCCCCCCTTGATGTGCCTCTCAGTGGTGCCCCCTGTGCCCTCCTGCAGGACCCCCTGGAGCAGTATGGCATCTCTGAGGAGGCCCGTTTCCAGCTGGGAGCACAGCAGCAGTGACTCCCCCAGCCCAGCCTCCCTGGGAAGGACAGCAGAGCCCACAGAGACCAAGGGACTTTTTTATTTATTACCCAAATCCTTTTTGGATGATTGTTTTTAAGGGAGCTCCTTGCACATTCCCACTTGCCCTGGAGCTGGGGCTGTGCTGGGAGCAGCTCCCCCTGTCCTGCCATGAGCAGGGGCAGGGACAGGCAGAGCTCCTGATGTCCCCCAGTGCCTGGAGCTGCTGGGGCCACCCTGAGCCAGTTCCAGCCCTTCTCCTCCTGCCTGTCCCCTTCCTGAGGGAGCTGCTCAGCTTTCCTGGCTCAGGATCCTCCCTCAGTCCCCAAGGAGCCACTGGGGCTGTTGGTGGCTGTAAGAGGATGCTCTGGTGCATTTCTGCATTTCTTCAGGGTTAACCCCCTCCTGCCCTGCCCCCTCCTGCTCAGGCAAAGCCAGTTTGGGGCTGATGGCTGAGCTGGTGAGCAGGGAGGAGCAGGAATGCTTCCAGTAACACTGGGAATGCTCAGCCACAGCTCCAGCTGCCAGGCAGGAGGCATCATCTGCTCCTCTGTGCCAAGGGGCAGCCACTGGCACTTGCCTTTTGGGCTCTTCTTTCCCCTTCCCTGAGCAGGAGTTGGGGTTCCTGGGGGCTGGATGAAGCCCACACTGCAGAGAACAAAGGGAACAGTGGGACAGAGCACAAGGGAGCAGGGACAGGGAGGGATCCCTGGGGGATTCTGCCCCTCTGCAGAGCCCTGGGCTGAGCTCTGCACTGATCCAGCTTCCCAGGGAGGACGGGCAGATGGAGAGCTTGGCACAGGCAGGAGCTGCTCCCTCTGCCTGGAGGTTTGGGCTGGGCATTAACCCTCCCTTCCCCGAGCCAGCTTTTCTCCCCTTTGAAGGGGACAGACCAAAAAACTGTGCCAAGGTCACAGCGAGCTGCCAGGGCTGCCACCCTGGGCTCCTGTAAGGAGGAGATAAGGGTTAAGGGACAACATCCCCTCCCCACCCACCGTGGCTGTGGCTGCACAAGGAAAACCACAGCGACATGAGGGATGGAGGAGGACACTCCCCACATGGAGGGCTGCAGGACACCCCCATTCCTGACTGCCACAGCCCAGGAAAGGCCCCGGGTGACACTGGCAGAGGGCTGGTGGCAGAAGGAGCAGGGTGGGGGCTTGGCCTGAGCTCTGGGGGCTGCAGCTCTGGGCGTTGTTCCCCTCAGTGACCAGCCCAGGGCCAGCAGGGTGGGCTGGAGCAGCCTCTGAGCTGGGCTCTAAGGAAACTTCTGGGCCTTTTCCTCCTTGGCTGGGCATAAATGCCCCAAAAAGAGCCCATGCTGTTTATTAGCCTGGCCTTCCCTCTTTCCCTCGTGCTGCTGGGTGCCAGGGGCGTGACAGCTGTCACTGATGCTTTAGTTTTAATCTCCCAGCCAAGATTTTTCCCTTTTCCTGCCCAGACCCTCCCTTTCCCTTGAACCATTCCAGGTGCTGCCTCCAGAAATGAGCCCCACGAGCTGAGGGGCAGGGAGGGAGGGAGCAGAATCCAGGGGGAGTTTTGCAGCCAGATGGCAGCTCCAGGGGGAGCAGCAAGGAGGGGTTAAAAGCAGGAACACACCGGAGCCTGTGCCAGAGGGAATTGGTGTCCTCAGGTGGCTCTGAGGTGCATTTTAATCCCCAGCAGCTCTGCCCTCCCTCCGTGCAGGGACACGGGGGACCTGCTGGGGGGCAGAGCAGCTTTCACTGGGAAAAGAGGCACTGGGGAGAGGCTGGATGGGAGGATTCCCAGTTGGCAGTGTGGTCACTGGAGCTGGGATGAGCAGCCCCGGGCTCCCCCAGGGCTGTTTCAGCCTTCTCCCAGCCCTGCAGGCCCAGAACAGCCACAGCCAGGCTCAGCTCTGCCTTGGGGAACCCTTCCAGGTGCAGTTTCACCCACACACATCCCAAACCTCGGGAATTCTGCCCACGTGGGAGCCTTTTCAGCAAAGAGGTGCCACAGCTGGCCCTGGGAGCCACCTTGTAGTGTCACCTGTGTGTGCCTTGCAGGACTCCCTGAGCTGGGCACACCTTCCACCTCTGGCACTGGGCACAAAATGGGCATTTTCTTTGCAAAGCCAACACTCCTTCAAGAGGCACCAATGACATTTCTTAAGTGAATGTGAGACAAATGCTGTGAAGAGTTACAGGGGCCAGGGCAGGCCCAGCAACTCCCATCCCCTCTGGGGCAGGGCTGGGACATGGGCTGGGGTTTGGCTTTAGGGGGTGGGTGGTACTTGTAGACACTTGGAAATCTGCATCAACTGCTGGTGATTGGCAGACAATTGTTCTTTCTCACACTCTGGTCACTCAGAGCTGTGTGTTTCAGCAGGAGTTGGGTCCAGGCTCCCCCAGAGCCAAGTGAAGCCATTTCTCTGTTGTACAGTGAATGTTGCCAATAAAAAATCTTGTTTTAATCTTTGTGGTGCTCGGAGCTGTTTGAAGCCACCAAGGGATGGTTGGAGCAGCTCAGGGGGGACCAGGTGTGTCACCAGCAGCTCCAGGTGATGTCCAGCTGGTCTCCTCCCCCAGGGAGAGAAGGCACCATCATCCCCTGGAGCAGGAGCAGGGCCTGGGGAAGGTGCCAGCTGGGGGTGGCTCCACGATGGGGTTTGGAGAGGATTCCTCATTGAGATGGTTGGAAGGGACCTCTAAAGCTCCTCTAGTCCAACCAAGGTGTTTGGTGATGGGGCCAAGGCAGGAGCTCTGGTGACAAACTGGGAGGGGCTGGGTGGGGCTGGGGCTGTGTCTTGTTCTAAGAACCCTCCAGTGAATCAGCTCAGGAAGTTTCACGGCTCTGACATTTCAATCCATGCCCTGGCTGACTGGGGGCTTGTCCTGCTGGTGACACTGCTGGCTGCACGGGAATGTCCCTTGGGAATCACAGGATCCTTTAGGCTGGGAAAGACCTCTGAGTCCAACCATCCCCAGCACTGCCAAGGCCACCACTGACCATGTCCCCAGGTGCCACAGCCACGTTGCTTGAACATTCCCAAGGATGGGGACTCCAGCACTGCCCTGGCAGCCCCTTCCAGTGCCTGAGCACCTTTCCATAAAGGGATTTTCACAATCTCCAACCTAAACCTCCCCTGGTGCATCCTGAGGCTGTTCCCTCTCCTCCTGTCCCTGTTCCCTGGGAGCAGAGCCTGATCCCCCCCCAGCTCCTCCCTCCTGGCAGGGACTTGCAGAGCCAGAAGGTCCCCCCGGAGCCTCCTTTTCTCCAGGCTGAGCCCCCCCAGCTCCCTCAGCCCCTCCTGGAGCTCCAGACCCTTCCCAGCTCCATTCCCTTCCCTGGACACGTTCCAGCCCCTCAACAATCTTCTGGTTCTGAGGGGTCCAAAACTGTCCCCAGGACCTGCCATCCCCTCCCAGTGCCAGACCCTGAGAGCTGAGGGTGCTCCCAAATCCCATTCCCAGGGGAATTCCAGGCCCTGCTGTCCCAGTGAAACTCCACAAGAGCTCGGTGTATTAAAATACAGACACTTTAATATAAAGACAAAACTTCAAAGCATCGTTTCAATTACAAATCAAGGGGAAAGACACAAGAAATGAAGTGGAGGGAGGGGAGCAAAAACTAACTCTTACATTGTGGAGAATTAGAAAGGCAGGGTGGAAATATATATATTATACATACATATATACACACCAGAATTCACACTGTTTCTATGGAGGAATGAAAGGAATGACAGGACAACTTACCAGTATAAAATAACAAAACCAACCAACCAAAAATAAAAGAAAAAAAAAAAGATAAATTAGGGGAAGTTTGAATTTTAAATAATTCGGTTTAATAGGCTAAATTATATAAACTAATTCCTATTCACTAGGAAACATCCCATATCACTGTCCTAAGAAAATGGGTTTTTCAAAAAAAAATCCATTGACAAACGGATTTTTATTAGTAGTTAAAAGTTTACTAATCAATTCCTGAGCAACAGCAACCTCATCCTCTACTGCTTTCCCCATCCAAGTCCCACTCAGCGAGGGCAGGCTCTCACTCCTCCAAGGGGTTAAGTAGAACAGAGACCTAAAACGTTGGGGTTTAACTGGAAATCGATCACTCCAAAGATTAATAGGTTAAAAAAGCCAAGCAGGATGGATCAACCCCCTCCACCTTCTCCTCCAGAACTCCAGAGATGAGACCTTTTCAACAACGATGTGACTGCACCAGAAAAGCAACCAGATGGACCTCGAGAAAGCCAAAGGGTCACAGACCTGAGAACTTCAGGGTTAGCAGGGGCAAACTTGGGATTGGAGGGTGGGATTTTGTTTTTACACCATAAAAACCTTCAGGGGCCTCTTCAGGAAGAAGGTCCCAAACAGCAAAAGCACTGGAGAAATATTTCCCAGTTGGTTTATTTTTGTCTCAGGTTTAAACCCTGAAGTTCTCAACAACAGCATCTTTTAATGCAAGATTCAGTCTAAATAGGTATTTATATATTTATAACGCATAAGGATAAATAAAATATGGCACAACAACATTTAGAAACCAGAACTCAGCTTTTAGTGGAAACCTGATCCCCAAGCTACGGAAATGGAGCAAAATAAAATAAAAAAGGAATTAAAAAACCCTCTTCAAAAGCAGTAAAACCTCCAAGCCTCCTAGACTGGCTGCACAGCCGTGCTCCCGAAACTCCAGGCCAGGGGAGTTTTGTTTTCCCTCAGTGCTGCAAAGATAGTTCACAAAAACACTGCCCAGCTCCTGCTCCCCAAAAAGGGGGGTCCCAGCCTCGTCCTCTCCTGCTCCCAGGGCTGGCAGCTCCCAATCCTTAATCCTCCCTGTGCTTCTGGCTCAGGCAAAACAACAAACCCAGAACGTTCCATGCCAGCCACCCGTGGGAGGTGGGACAGCTCCGAGCTGGAGTTACCCAAGGAAAAATGCATCGGAATCCTCGGGTGAAAAGGGTGAATTTCAGCACCAAAAGTGAATGGGTTATGCAGGGCTGGAGCTGCCAAAGCCACCTTGGCAGCAGCACCAGGACAAAGCACCCAATCTGAAGGAATTTCCACGAGCAGCACCCA
>JAWWMP010000082.1:3698469-3711884 GCA_035047865.1 Dendrocincla tyrannina
GAGCAGAGCTCAGCCCCTGCCCCTCCATCTCCCCTCGGGAGGAGCTGCAGCCCCCGAGGAGTCTCCCCTCAGTGTCCCCTATTTCTCCAAACCATTCCACACCGGTTCTCTCAGAGGCCACACCCTGCCAGCCTTGCAAACACAGCAGCAGAGGGTTCCCACATTCAAATTCTGCTGCCTAAATACCTTCCCTGTTCACAGCTTCAGCCAGCAAAGAGGCTTGGGATAATGGAATGGGTGTCCAACAGTGGGAACAAAGAGCCTTGACACACCCCTCCGGTTCAGAGCAGTGTTATCAGCTCAGAGAGATCTCCTCGTGGGGCTGTGCCTGGGCATTCACCTGCTGCTATTGTGCTCATCCTCAGAGCCCTGCTCGTCATCCGAGGTCAGGGGGGAGTAATGGACACCGTTGGTCTGAACGAGGGGCTTCTCCTTTTTCAGCACGGGGGGCTGGTCATTGTCCTGGTAAGGAACAGGAGAGTTCTTCAGGGAGTTTTCAGGAGAGGAAATGGCTGTTATTTCTAAGGGCTGGTTAATGTTATTGACCTGGGCAAGAAGGAAAGAAAGGAGTTACAGATGAGAGTGTCCCTTCAGAAACAAGGCATCTCCTAAGGATACTAAAGGCAGGCTTAACTTGCTCTAGGACATGCAACAGCTGCTTGTTTAGCTCTGCTGGTGTTATATTCCCCCTCCTGCACTAGAACACGGGGTGAAAGCTGAAATACAGCTTGGGGAAACAGCGACTTTTCACTCTGATTTTGTGTTTCAAGGCAGAAATGAAGATGGGGATAATCCTCCTCTTTTCAAACTGCACTGCAGGATCACACGAGCACAGCTCTATAACTGGCTTCATTAGCAAGAATGCCATATGCTTCTGGCACTCTTGGGCTGTTTAGTCAATCTTAGTTTAAACTATTTTCAAAATATTGAATCTACAGCCTAAATATCAACTTCACTGCAGAAACAAGCTCTTTGTCATAAAGGAAGAGACTATTTTTAACTTCTGATGCTCTGACAGCACAGAACTCCTTCAAGATGTTCTGCCTGGATAGAAACCGTTCACCGACTTCGCAGCAATTCCCAAAGGGTCCTCCCCCCAGCCCCACCTCCAGCAGAACGGCCGGGGCTCAGCCCTGACCCCCAGAGCATTCCCCAGGCCTGCCAGGGGCTCTTACCATGGAGTTGATGTTGAGGGGTGACCCCGAGGGCTGCGTAAAGAGCCCCGACACGGCCGGGAGGGATTTGCGCTTCGGGGACACCCCGGAGGTGCCGCTGAGATTCCCCGATCTCTTCCTCCGGCCCCGCTTCTTCCCGTCCTGCGCGTGGCCTTGGCCGAGCTCCAGCCGAGCGCCCGCGGGCCCCGGGCTGTGCTTGCTGGAAGGGGATTGTTTTACATGTCCTGTATTAGGAGAGATTGTAAAGATGATTCTTCTCTTGGCCTCGTTCTCAGGATCTGAAAACGCTGCATCACACTGAAGGTCCCCCTTTGTTCCTTCGGCAAAGATCTTCTGAGCATCTGCAAACTGCAAAACCCCTACCAGGCTCTGGGCAGGGCCACTCAGCCTGGGGCTCGCTGAGTGCTGCTGGGCAGGGGAGTTCTGCCCAGAGTTCCTCGACTGCATCATTAGCAAAGGATGTTGTGGAGTGGAACTCCGAGACCCTACAGAGTTAAACAGACTCCCAGAGTCGTCCAGAGCTGCCTGATCAACACTATGGTTAAGATGGGCTGGGCTGTTTGTAAGATTTCCATTGACTGCCACGGAGCCAGAAGAGTAAGAAAAACCTGTTGAGAGGGAAAGTATAGATCATTGCTGGGGCTGAGCCAGAGGTCACCGTGCTGCGGGGCTGGGAGGGAGCCCAGACTCCAGCCCTGCCTGCAGGAGATCAGCCAGGCCCATGGATTACATGGGAACACAAGGCTGCTGCTCCACAGGGCACTGAGAACTTGGCTCTGGGTGCTCAGGTGCCACTCTGGGGTCAGGGGCTTTCACTGCTCTGCTGCCAGTCCAGAAGAATCCATGTGCTATATGGAGGTATCCTACACTCTTCTTCCCAGTTTCAATGGAATTCAAGTGTAGGTTTGGTTTGTACTATTGCACCTTTGGAAATCAGGGCTCCTCTACTCTCAACTCCTTCCTTTCATCAAGGAAACAGATGGCCAAGCTCAGTCTTTTCTCTCCCCAAAACAGGGCTTTGCCATGCACACAGCCCACCTCCTCAAAGTTAAACAACTTAGGAAGGGACAGGGATCTTCAGAGACTGAATGGGAGGGAGCTTGGAAAGGGAATTCAGGGTTTGTCCTGGGGGATCATAAATGGCTTTAGTGCTCAGGTAAGGCCTGGGCTCTCTAAATGGAAGGGGCAGAAGGGAACATGGTAGTGGTTCACAACAGGGGGGTTTGAAACACTTCATTTGTTTTACAGAAAAGTGCAGCCAAGCCCTTTGCCAAACAGATGCTAAAGCCACCCAAGCCCCTTGGGGTGGTGAACACTGAGACAGAAGCCCTCTCTGCTGAGGGATCAGCTGTACCATCACTCCAGTGGGACAGAACCTCCCTCCCTGGCCCACAACACTCCCATTCCTTGAGGAGCTAAAGGCACCCACAGATAAGTGAGTTCAGAAGCAATGTCTGCCCCCAAAGGCATCCCTGTCCTCTCCCACGTGCCCTTTTCCTCCCCAGGGACCTGTGCCTTTACAACTGCTCAAGAGGCCTCTCTCTAACCTGCACCAAGAAATTCATTTTGATCTGAAAACCCCCACCACCCTGTAAAAATCAAACTTCCAGAGCCAGATCACCAGCTCATGGCACAGCTGGGCAACACTCTGCAGGTGTGTGGAGGTGGGAAGCTCTGGATCCACGTGGAGTGTACAAAAGCAATTATTTATTTAGGCACCTCCACCCAACCCTTCAGGCCAGATCCACCCAAGCTGGAGGCACATCCTGTCTCCCAGCATCACCCAGGGGTTTTGGGTCCCAGAGCACACATTCCCCCAGCACTGCCTGAAGCACCTGACAAGGAGTGCTGGGAAAACTCAGCCCTGAGTGTCTGGGAGCTGTCCCCACACGAGAGCACCTGTGCACAGGTGAGGCTGTTACCTGAGGTAGCCAAAGCCAGAGGCTTGTTTCCAGCAGCATTGCTTATGCCATTATGAGAACTAGCACCAATCTGCTTTTCAAGTGTCGCTGAGTCTCTACTCTGATGAACTGGGCTAGGTGTGCTTCTCTGGGGGAGAGAAACAGACATTTCAGTACAGGAAACATCAAAAATCAACACATTCACATGCATCGCATCTGCCAAGGGAGGTGGCTCTGCTTCCTATGTGGCCCAGATTTAGCTTGTTTTGGGAAAAACGTGGATCAGCACATTGGGGGACAGCAATACTGTGATTAATGGCACTGCAGTGGTATCCAGCACACAGCAGGCTCAGCAATCCACAATATTCAGGACCATGAGAGCAGGAATGCCTCACCCACTGCTTCACAGGCAGCAGGGAGGAAACTAATGGTTGTTTCATTTCCCCAGAACAACCCCAACCTGACCATGAAGTGCATCAGGCCATGTTTTCTGGGACACTCCCTGAGGGAGTTTTCCCAAAGCAGGGAAGTGGACTGCCAGCCTGACCAAGGAATGTCTTGGAGGGACTGGTGCCACCCAGGGCTGACAAGCACTGGGGACACACAATTTCTGCTAAAACCAGGAGTCATCAGCTGGAAAAACGTCATGGGCTCAATACTGTGAGGCAACACCAGTTTTCCCAGTATGGAATTGTAAGACAAGCACCTGGGGGTGGATTCTAAACTCACAGCACCAAATGCTTCCCCGTTCTCTACTGCAACAGTTGCTGGGCTTTTTGAATCTCCTCCTCCACTGAGGGAGGCATTGGCTTGTCCCATTTCAAACAGAGATGGCCCCAAAAGCTCTCAGCTGCAGAGCAGACACTCACACAGCAGGTCTCACAGCCCCAGGGTCCTGTTCAAGCCCATCCTCCACACATGTGTGACAAGGACATTTACTTTCCTTTCCTTCCTGGCTGAAATTCCCCCACCCCACAGACACAGAGGACCTCAGAGCACCCCCAGCAGCCTCCCCCAGGGGTCACAAAGGCAGGATTAGCAGCCCCCTGAGGATCCTGGGGCTCCTTCCTGCCCATGGGGGGTTAGTTAGGGATGGAAAGGGTTGACAATCCCTTACTCACCACCTTCTCAACACGGCTAGGTAGGACTACGCTGGCCAGAGGGATACTAACAGGGAGTTTATTGGGCTGCACTGTGCTCAGAGGAATACTGATAGGGAGGCTGGTGATAGTTTCTCCATTACTCACAGAGGTTCTCTCTCTCAAAACCTGCAAATCGAGAAGAAAAAGCCAAGTTCTCACACATGCTGTGGCTGAAAAGGGGGTTTTAAGCTAACGATAACCTGCTCATTCCCATGTTTGTGTCATTCCCCACTCCTTTTTTAAATAATTACACAATGCCTGAACAGCACAGACAGGGCAGGGATGGAGCAGGTTGGTTACCAGCACCAGGCTCCTGGGAAAGCAACACCCCACAGCACAGAAACAGGGCAATTAAAGCCACTGCTGGCCCAAAGCCTTGGGTGCTCATTTCCTTTCCCTGTGGTTTGGGCAGAGCTCTGTGAAAAGCACCGATGGCAGAGTTCAGATCTGGAGTGGCCATGGCAGTTCCACGGTAACCTGCTGCTCTGAAAGGATCCAGGCCTGGGCCAAGTGCAGGGGCCACCTCTTTGTTAGTTTTTGTACCTTTGAAAGGCTCTTTTCCAAGCCCAAGCAGCCACATGCCAGACCCAGAAGGTCCCAGGTGCAGGTCCCAGGCAAACCAGCACCTCAGAGGGAAGCACATCTTTCCCTTCCTCTGCCCAGCTCTGGTTTGTTGCCTCCCACCTGCTGTATTGTGTGCCATTTCCCATGCCAGGCTGGCCCCAGAATGCTGCATCCCAGCCCTCCCTGTGCTCTCCCAGGGGCAGTGGGCACATCCCTCACCTTCTCTCCTGCACTGGGTAAGGCTGTGGGGGAAGAGGGCCGAGCTTCCTGAGGACTCAGCTTTATGCCATTTGCAATTCCAGGGGGTGGATATGTAAGGCCATTCTCTTTGACATGCTCAGCTCTGCAAAGGAGACGCACAACTGTCAGGATGCAAAAACTGAGGGCTTTTCCCTTGCAAGCAACCCCTGTGCCAAACTCACCTTATTCACCCCCCACCAGCCAGGAGTGCTCATTTCCTCAGAGCAAAACTTTGGGAAACACAGCAAAACCCCCACTTTGGAAAACCATCCAAACAAGCCACCAACCCCTGTCTCACCTCTGCATCTCGCTCGCCGTCACCTTCCCGTTGACTCCGTGGTCTTGGTTCAAGTGTCTCCTCAGTGCTATTTTGGCCGGGGAAAACCTGGTGTAGTCAGGGATGGCCAGGCTGGCACCCTTGTCTGCCCTGAGCCTGCTGCCGTGGCTGGGCGTGCAGGGCACGATGTCCTGCTCCAGGTGGCACGAGGGGTACTGGGGGGTGTTCTGCTTGGAGCAGGGCCTGCTGAAGGCGTGCTGCAGCTCGTAGGGCGTGGCGTGGCCGTTCATGGACAGCTCGGGGCTCATGCCATTCACGGGGGCCAGGGGGAACTTGGAGCAGTCGAGCTCCAGGGGGAAGCGGCCGGGCTCGGGCTCGGCCTCCCGGCCCAGGGGGGCTTTGCTGGGCAGAGGCACCGGCAGAGGCTCCTCTGAGGGTGCGTAGGATTTGAGCTGCAGGAGCTCCTGCTGCCTCTGGCTCTTCTCCAGCTCCACGATGCTGATCTGGAATGGAATGGGAGGATAAGGGTTAAAGACGAGGCACGGAGATTGGGTTTTGGCTCGGGAAAAGCGTTGCTGGTTCTGGGAAGGAGGGAGAAATGGGGACGTGGAATTTGAGAAATGGAGTTCAACGCACTGCTCTGCATCCCTCCCTGCTCTCTACCTGCAGCTCCAAACAGTGTTTCTGCTTCTCAGAAATCTGGTTCTTCAGCGCCTGCTTCTCCTTCAGCAAGTTCTCCAGGGACAACGTTGACCAGTCCAGCTTCAGTTCCTCACAGCGAGCCTTCAGCTGCAGGGACAGGAGACAAACAGCTCAGAAGACACTGTCACCACTTCACACCACCCCAGGACCTGCTGCAAGCCATGAACTCTGCACTGAGTGTGCAAGAAGCTTCTGAGCCCACTGAAAAATCCTCTCAGCTCAATCCTGAGGCCTCCACAGGCTGTGGCAGGAGGTGGTTTGGGTCTTATTAGAAATGGTGTTACCACCACCCTCACTGACTCCTTCCACATCCAGATTTTCCTTCATTTATCTCCTGGGGGGGCTCAGCCTGGAGAAAAGGAGGCTCAGGGGGGACCTTCTGGCTCTGCAACTCCCTGACAGGAGGGGGGAGCTGGGGAGGGCCGGGCTCTGCTCCCAGGGAAAATTTAATCCCCAAAAAGGTGGTGAAGCACTGGCATAGCTGCCCAGGGCAGTGGTGGAGTCCCCAGGCCTGGCAGTGTTCAAACCACAGGGGGACAGGGACAGTGGTGACCATGGCGGTGGTGCTGGGCTGGTGGGTGGATTTGATGGTCTTAAAGGTCTTTTCCAACCTTATCAGGTTGGAGTTGAGTTACCAAGGTGAACACCACAAAGCAAGAACTGCAAACTCCTTGGCCAGCCAGGGCCAGTGACAAACAGAGCTGCTTTTTAGGGACACAGCTGAGGCCAAAGCCAACTGCCAGCTCAGCATCTGCTTAGAGCCAAATAAAAGTCACCCAAAAAAGTTCCCCCTGCATTCTTCCCCATCACTCTTCCCTGTTCCAGAGCACCTGGATGGTGTCTCAGCCCCCAGCCCATGCCCTGTGCTCACACAAAGAACAGCAGACCATGAGTTGTACCCACCAGCTGCAAGCTCTGGTTCCTGAGTTCACTGTTGTCCTTCTCCAGCTGTTTGGTCTGTTCTTTGAGCTGCTGGTTGTGAGCAGAGATCTCCTTCTGAGCCTGGATCAGGTCGTTGTATGTGAGAGCTTTAACTCCCAGCTGCAAGATGGGGAGGGAGAAGGGAAGGCATCAGTCAGTAATGCCAGGCAAGTGTCCCATTCCAGTGGCACTGAGGAGACCTGCAGCACTTGGGCAGCTCACAGGAACAACCCCAGCATTCCCCAAGGCCCTTTGGCACTGCTGGGGATAACAGGGAAGGACAGAAGTGCCCTGGAGCTGCTGTCCCAACTACTCAGCTTTAAATCAGGCATTGAGGGCCTCGCCAGCCAAAATAACAGTGTTTTTGTGGAGAGACCCCACATTTGTCCAAGCAGCAGGAGGTGAATCCTCCACTGACCACCACAAGTCTGTGCTCTGTCCCCCTTCCTTTGGTCACCAAGTGACTCCCAACAAGCCCAAAACCAAGCCAAAGCTTCACCCAAGCATGGCACAGACCCCACATTTCTAAGCCTGCTCTGCTGCAAAGCAGAGCTGAAGTCCTGAGAGTGCTCTGGTCTTGCTCAGCTTCCCCAGAAGTGTCTGCCCCCAGCTGAGCCACAGCACCCTGTCCCACCACCCAGGGCTTACCTCGTCGAGCTTCTGCTGGAAGAGCCTCTTGATCTCCTCCTTCTGTGCCTGGCAGTGGGTGAAGAGCTGCTGTGCCGTGCCCAGGAGCTGGGCATTCTTCTCCTGGGCAGGCAAGAGGGAGAAAACAACCTCAGCAAGATGTTTAGAGGGAGCTCTGAGGACATGCAGGAGCTCCCCCAGCTCTGCCTCAGCCTCCTGAGAGCCTTGTTCCTGGGGGATACCTGGGGAAGAGCTTTTTAGCAGGGTTTTTTCCCTGCTCTATGGTGAAATACAAAGACAGTCTCAAAAACTCATTTTTATCCTCCCAGGGCATCGTGAAGAAGAAATAATCACATGCTCCAGAGCAGAAATAGAACTGGGAAAGATTATCTGTATGAAATCTGCTACCAAAGTGGGAGCTGAATCCAAATCCCCAGAGTCCCAGTTGAGAGTTTTCCTGTACAACACTCAGGGAAGAGACAAATGAAAATACACTGGAGGGGAGGGGAGGTGGGAAGAAAGTCATAAATAAACCAAACCAGCTTTACTACTTGGGCCACAATAATTTCAGCGGGTCACCTGAGCCACTGACAGCCCAGAACATTCCCCAGCCAGATCCCTGCTCACCCATCCCATACCCATGGCCTGGGTGAGCAGCAAAAGGCAGGAGAGCGCTGGCTGAAGAGCCTCATTTATCCAAGGATGGGTAAAGGAGGAGGCAGCAAGGAAAGAGAGCTCTGGAGATCACTCCTGCTGCTGAGGCCACACAGGGATTGTGCAGAAACTGAGCCATCGCTCCCAAAAAAATGGAGAAAAGGGCAAAAAGCAGCTTGATCTTGTGCAGCCCCAATGGTTCCCTGACTGTGGGATTCCAAGGGAAGCAGCAGTGCTGGCAAGGTCCACATGGCAGGAACACCCAGCCCTCAATGGCTGGGGCAAACAGCTGAAGGGACTGCTGGGGATGATGCTGGACAATCATCCATGTTTTTAACACCAGACATCTCCTCCAGCCCTTCCAGGGGCTCACAGCTCCATCTAAGGGCAATCTGGGAACCAACAGCTCCTTACAACTGTTATTACACAAACATTTTCCTGTTCTTGAAACCCTTCCTGTAAGAGGGAGCTGTTGACTAATCCTCCGCAGCCCCTCACACAGCCAAGTTCTGCTTCTGTGAGATTCCACTTGCCATGTAACACTCCATTAAAAACATTTCCACAGTGAATTCCTCATTCTAATGTTTAAAAGTGTGGAGCAGCTTTGGACACCAACATGAGTGGTGACTTTTCCACGCTCTCAGTGCAGGGAACAACAATTGCACAGCATCATTCCCTCCGTGCAAGGCAAGTTCACTCCCTGCTGACTGCCCTGACAAGTGCAGAGCCAGCAGAAAAATCTGCTGCTTCAGGGAAAAGAGGGAAGTTCAAAGTGCTGATGGACTGTGAAACCACATGGAAACAACCACAGAAGAAAGGGTGGCAGGAACCCCACACCAGCATCACCCAGTTCTCAGTAAGGAACGAGGTGGCACAACTGTCTCATCTGGAAAGAGTTCCCAGGATGGAAAAGCCCACAAAACAACCCTATGGCTTTATGGGGACACTTTCTATGGTGACAGAGCAAAGGAAAGCTTCCACAGGGACCACCAAAAGCTGGAATTGGATAGGATCCCAGAATGGTTTGGATTGGAAGGGACTTTATAACTCATTTTGTTTCACCCCCTCCCAAGGGCAGGGACACCTTCCACTAGGCCAGGGACACCTTCCACTAGGCCAGGGTGCTCCAACCTGGCCTTGGACACTTCCAGGGATGGAGCAGCCACAGCTTCTCTGGGAATTCCATCCCAGCCAGGAATTCCTTCCCAATACTCCATCCATCCCTGCCCTCTGGCAGTGGGAAGCCATTCCCTGTGTCCTGTCCCTCCATCCCTTGTCCAAAGTCCCTCTGCAGCGTTCTGGGAGCTGCTTTAGATACTGAAAGGCTTTAAGTGGAAGTTAAAGTTGATTGTTGAGCATTACTGGGAAAGGTTCCTCCCCAGAAGCAGCAGGCACAGCCTCCCTCATCAGGGCTCATTTACAGACCAAACACAACATTCATAATTGAGATAAAGCAATACAAGAAGCTGTTTAGGCAGGAAATCTCCTCCCTCTGCTGGTGGCTCCATGGCAGAGGAACACCACCCTGTCAGCTCCAGGACTTTCCTTCCCTTTCCATGTATTCCAGCCCATTTACACTTTGCCCACCAGTGCAATCCAACACCTTCTGCTTAGCCATACCAAGGATGTTGAGCTCAGTCCCCTAAAGCCAGTGATGACAGTTTGGGTTTCTTCATCCCACTCTTCAGAGAATCATGGAATGGTTTGTGTTGGAAGAGACCTTAAAGCCCATCTCATCCCACCCCTGCCATGGGCAGGGACACCTCCCACTGTCCCAGGTTGCTCCAAGTTTAGCCAACCTGGCCTTGGACACTTTGAGGGATGGGGCAGCCACAGCTTCTCTGGGCACCCTCACACTGCAGAACTTGACTCCTTTTTCTACAGTGGGAAAAGAATTGATGTCAAATCCCAGAAAATTCTGCTCTAAGGAATCACTGCAACCCTTTGTGGTCTCAGGGCAGCTGCAATCTTCGGCCAGATTAAGCCCCTGAATTTCTAAGGGCAGTGGGACCTGCAGCCCACAGGGTGCCTCGAGCTGCTCTCAGGGGAGGCAGGAATGTGGCTCCTGCTGCAGAGGGTGACCACAACCTCCTGCTCCAGGAGATATTCCCAGGAGAAAAGTAGCTGCCAATCCCAAATGGAAGAAAAGGACAAGGTTCAAGACACCAACTTCCTGCACAGACACACAGGGACAGGTCAAAAGAGAGGGAACACAGAAATATTGAAGGACCACAGAGATGTTCCCAGGGCTGGAGCCCCTCTGCTCCAGAGCTGGGCTGGGAGAACTGGGAGGTTCACCTGGAGGAGAGGAGGATCCAGGCAGACCTGAGAGCCCCTTCCAGTGCCTAAAGGGGCTCCAGAAGAGCTGGAGAGGGACTGGGGACAAGGGGTGGAGGGACAGGACAAGGGGGGGTGGCTTCCCCCTGCCAGAGGGCAGGGATGGATGGGATATTGGGAGGGAATTCCTCCCTGTGAGGGTGGGCAGGCCCTGGCACAGGGTGGACAGAGAAGCTGTGGCTGCCCCATCCCTGGAAGGGTTCAAGGCCAGGCTGGATAACTTGGAGCAACCTGGGCTGGTGGAAGGTGTCCCTGCCCGTGGCAGGGGTGGAACATGATGGGCTGTAAGGTCCTTCCCAATCCAGAGCATTGCATGGTTCTAGGCCAGGGTTATCAGGTGGAGGGCTCAGGGGGGATGAGCCTCTCTCATTCAGGCACCCACAGAGCCCCTGAGTTTGCTGTGACATCCCCAGGCAGTCACTCAGCCTAAGCAGGACTCTGGCAGAGCCTTTATCCCTGGCCTCGTGCAGCAACTGCTCCAAGTGTACACAATTCTCAGCTCCAGCATCATTCCCCACATTCAAAGAGCTTCCTAGTCTGGTCATTTTGTTTAGAAATGTTAAAACAAGACCCACCTTCTCCTGCTCCAGTAACTGCTGCAGACTTGCCTTGTACTGAGGAGTTTTCATGTATGCCATGAACTGCATGTACTGGATCTTAAAAGAGTCTGCAAAAGAAACCAGGAGATGATGAATTTCCACAGGGTGTCACTGCAATGCTCCTATTTATTACCCTTATGGCCACCACTCCCCACTTTGCTCCTTCTTGCTTTTGGTTTGGACTCTAAGTCACACCAAGCCATTAAATATGGATTTAGAACATGCTGAAAATCCATCTCTGCTGCAAGGGGAGCTCATGGATCCATCAGCTCCTTCTAGCAGGAACCCAGGGAAGCCAAGGCAACCCTTTCCAGCAGGGAGGTGCTGGGTGTTAATGGTGTGTCTGCAGGAGGAAGGAGGAGCTGAGGGATTTTAGTGCTCTGGAAGCAGAAATAATACCAGAGATGAGCTGTGAGAGCCCAAACCAGCCCTGGGCTCAGAGCCCTCACCCTCAGGGCTGTTCCTCCTCCCTGCACACACACAGAGATGAGCTCTACACCCAATTCACTCTCCCCTCCAAGGAGCACTTGGCTTCTCACTATCCCTCCTTCTCCCCAGCCCTTCCACCACTGAAGAAAACCATAGGATTAAGTCCAATCTGCTGCACAAAACTTGTGCAACAAAGCTTAGTCCAGATAAGTGTCATTCTCCCCCACCCTGCCATAAAATGTCCCTCTAAGTCACTATTTCTTTCTCTACAGTAAGAAATCAGCCAAAACTAAGACACCACAGCAAGAGAACAAGACTAAAGGATGTCACAGGTGCCCTTGGTCTCCACACAGCCAGGACCATTACATCAGATTCCCAGAGGATCCTAAACTGGTCCTGCCCAGTGCCAAAGGCCAGAAGCATCTGGGAAGGGACAGACACCAGAAGAATCAAAAAAACACCCTCCCACTTTTTTCCTTCAATCACCTCCCACACATGAAATGTATTTTCCAACCACACCTTTGTGACCTCAAAATGTCAGACAGCATCTCATTTATGAGCTCAGAGTTTTGCAGAGGAAATGGAGTGGTGTTCCCCAAGGTTGTACCACTTTGACACAAGAGAATCTTTTCATTCAAAATAAAGTGATTTCTGACTAACCATCTCCATTTTAAGCTAGGATTCCTACTAAGCCCAAGTTTATTGCCCTTTTGGGCCAAATGAGAGTTGATTTAACGCCAAAGGACAAAAATGCAGGGCAAGACACCAACTCGAGCAGGAGAAGGGACCTCGTGGTGACAACAAGGGGTGTGGGGCAGGTGGGAAGCAGCTCATCCCTGCTCAGTGCACACCACTGTGGATGTTCTCAACCCTCTGACTTGCTACATGCTCAGAAACCTCCAAGGAGGGTTTGAGAGGGTGACAATGTGACAACCAGCCTTACCAAGCAGCTTCTGTAGTGCAGGTGGGGTGGGGGTCACCAGGAGCTGGTTCGACGAATGCCGTTGCACTTTGGGAGGTAGCTGGTAATATGGGCTGTGAGGTGACTTGTAGGCATCTGGGGAGACAAAGACAGCTCAGGGGCTTCAGGCAGGCTCTGGGGCAAGGCCAGCAGCTCTGCAGGGAAAACAGGGGGGTTGCAGTGTGGCATCCACTAACTGAGCAAGATCAAGTACCCACAGGCACATCCCACCATCACCACCATCTCCAGGGCAGCTTTGCTCTGGGGGTGTTGGGTTCAGGTGTTGGTATTGAGGGCTGCAGGGGTGGCTTCTGTGAGGAGCTTCCAGAAGCTTCCCCTGTGTCTGCAGAGCCAATTCCAGCAGCTCCAGGACAGACCCACCACTGGCCAAGGCTGAGCCCAGCAGAGATGGTGATGACACCTCTGGGACAATGTATTTAAGGAGGAAAAAAGGTCCTTGTGCAGATGGAGTTGGGTGCAGAGAAGAGCAGAGGGAGAACATGTGAGAGGAACAGCCCTGCAGAGCCCCAGGGCAGAGGGAGGGGCTGGAGGTGCTCCAGGCACAGGAGCTGAGATTCCATGGAGAGCACTGGGGTGCAGAGATCCACCTGGTGCCCAGGGAGGAGCTCATTCTGGAGCTCCTGGAAGGAGGATGTGACCCCATGGGAAGCCTGTGCTGGAGCAGGGACCTGGCAGGACCTGCTGACCCGTGGAGAGAGGAGCCCACACTGGAGCAGCTTTGCTGGAAGGACTTGTGACCCCATGGGGGATCCACCCTGGAGCTGTGCCTGCAGGATTGACCCTGTGGAAAGGGATCCACCCTGGAGCTGTGCCTGCAGGACTGACCCTGTGGGAAGGGATCCACCCTGGAGCTGTGCCTGCAGGA
>JAWWMP010000082.1:3721400-3734539 GCA_035047865.1 Dendrocincla tyrannina
TGGCACAGGTTGGGCAGAGAAGCTGTGGCTGCCCCTGGATCCCTGGGAGTGTCCAAGGCCAGGTTGGAGCACCCTGGAGTGGTGGAAGGTGTCCCTGCCATGGCAGGGGGTGGCACTGGATGGGTTTTAAGGTCCCTTCCAGCCCAAAGCACCCCATGGCTCCATGAAAAGCAGCCCCTGCAGTGCAGTGTAAGAGCCATCCTGGCACATTGTTCCCACATGAGGAGCTGATTGCTTAGTGAGAGGTCTGCTGGAACCCCCCTGCCAGTGCCTCCACACATGAAACGTGTTCAACAGGCACACTGAGTTTAGGAGCAGCAGCCAAAGCTGTGAAAAACCACGAATGAAAAAAAAAATGTTTATATACCAAGGGGGGGAAAAAAAAAAAGCTCTTCTTGCTACGCCTTGCTCTTGGAAATTTGGGAAACCCTGCCTGGCAAGGAAAGCTAGCAGGGGTTTCTTCCTTCTCCTCCTCCCCATGTGCCAAAAAAGAGGCCTTGCAAAAGAGCCAAACATATTAATGGGACTAGAAAACATCCAGGAAAGGAGGAGAAAAAGCCAGAGCTTGCAGATGTAAGGTTTTATAGAGTTCCTTCTAGCCCAGGACCTGGTGTGCACGTGCAGGGCACGGGGGCCAGTGCACCCTGATCCCAGCAGGGACTGCCAAGTCACTGCAAAACACACCCTGCAAGGCCCCTTCCATGTGGCATTTGGCCATGGAGAGCCATGTCCTGGTCCCAGCAGCATTCCCTGTGCCTGCCCCAGCCCTGGGAGTATCCAAGGCCAGCTTGGAGCAACTTGGGCTAATGGAAGGTGGCCCTGCCCATGGAAGGAATGGGATGGGCTTTAAGATGCTTCCCCAACCCAAACCACTCCATGACTCTGCACCAGAGCACTGAGACACACAATTAGTGATGTGCCACCCAAAACCAACACCTCCCAGCACTTCCCTATGCACTTGGAGCTTCTTCAGCCAAAAACTGTCCCAAAAACACTCAGTGAGCAGAGGGGAAGTTGCCCAGGCAGCAGAGAGTGCACTTGGAATAACAAGCAGCAAAGCCAAAGCCCAGCGAGCTGCAAGGCTGGGACCAGCCTGCCCACAAATGAAAAGGCACCTCCAGAAGGGACTGAGGTCCATAATAATGCAGGAATCATCTGCCTCCTGCATGGGCTGCCCCTGAACCAGGGCCTTGGGAGCAATCCAGGAGCTGCCACAACTGAAGGCTTTAAGAGCCCTCTTCGACAAGTGTCTCCCATTCCCCCACGTAACTGGGTGGCCCAGAAGGTCATTGAAAAATAAAGAGGGTTTTTTAGTGCCCATAAGGCTGAAAGAATGCAAAGCTTTAAAAACACCGTCGACTTTTATTGCTTTTAACAAATTTACTCCCTCTTTTTGCTCTCTCAACAAGGAGTCTGGCCCTCTGTGCAGTTCTCCACATAAAGAAGCCTTCAAGACAATTAGCTGAAATGAATTTTCAATTTAAGCTGGAACAGACTCACTTGGGTCTTTTGCTTTTTATTAAAGGGAAAGTGAGCCCCAACAGCCAAGATAATTAGGGTACAGCCAGAATTCCTGACAGGAACTGTAAGGATATGCAAAACAAAGGGAGGTTTCTGCTTCTCTGTACAAGCAGAATTTATCTTGGATACACCCCTGGATGTAATACCATGGGACATGCATTTAAAGCCATTCTTCCAGTCAGAAAGCAGGATCTAAAGAGGCCAATATAAGAGTTGGCAGATCAACTTTTGCTCTTTGCTATGGAAATTCTATATAAAAAGCTGGCCAGGCTCCCAATTTCCATGATACAACCTCCCAAATACCCAGCCCCTCAAGCAGCACTCAATGGCTGCACTGTACCTTGTGTTTGCAATTCTCTCTCTCCATTCTTCTGAGAGGAAATCACCTCTTTCCAGCTGAAAAACAGACGAAGGACACAAAAACACACACAGGAGTTAATGTTGTTCCTTTCTGCTCCGTGTCCCTCTTCCTCTGGAGAGGGACAAAGAGCTCCCTGACCCCACAACAGCCAAATGGGGTCCTTGGGAAACACAGGGGACGAACCAGAGGTGCCCCCACCCTCAGGAGTTCTCCTGCCATGGCATGAACAGGGAAGGGTCTCTGGGTGTCCTCAGTGCCCCGTGGAGATTCCAAAATCAGGGTTTGGTCACCCCCCTCAGCACAGGTTGCTGAGCACACCTTGGGAACCCAAATTGAGGCTCTTGTTGCACTCAAAAGACAAGCCTCTGGTTTTCAGTGGTGCTAATAAAGACAAGCCTTGGCTGCTTCTAAACATTTTCAAGTTGGAAATGAAGAACATAAAGGTCTTAGTTGAAAATAAATACAGTTCTGACTTCAGTGGCTTCTGGAGCAGCTTCCTGGTGGCACCAGATCAAGTCCCAGGTGAACACAAAGCTCTTCCCAGATGAAGGCTGGGAAATGAGAGAGGAATCCACGGGCCACACTCTGCTGTGCCACAGGTCAGGCAGGAGGAGGGGTGGGGGAGGAAGATGAGAGGAGGAGAGGGAAAAATAAGATGCAAGTCTATAATTAATGATGATGCCACCCTTTGAAGGGCTGAGATGCTGGTTTGTCCCAGAACATCAAAGCAACAGCAGTGACTGCTCAGGATGCTTTTTCTGCTCAGATTTCTTTGGATGGAGAGAAGGGAGGGTCTCACATGGCAGCACCAATTCCCCCGGAGTGGCAGCTCAGAAGGGCAGTGCAGCCACTGAGACAACTCCCACGGCCCTCTGGCCGAGCTGGGCACTGTCCCAGGAGGGCACCAGAGCCACAGAGGGGGTGACAAACCTGGCTGTGCCACCATGAAGGACAAAGCCACAAGTGCCAAGAGCAGTGGGGCTGCTTTCATGGGGAAAGGAAGGGGGAAAACATGAAAAAAAGTGCACACAGAAGGGCTGAGAAAAGTGAACACTGAGGGTTCTCAGGCAACAGATCAAGAACTTTGTTAAGAGAGTAGAGATTAAACATGCTGAAAACTGCAGGTTGGAGCAACTCAAGGGAGCCAGAAGTGCCTGTTCCACCAGGGCTGAAATGACATTAAAGCCACAATTAGAACCTGTGCTCTCCCACCTGCTGGGAGGGGATGCCCTTTGCCATCTCTGCTACTGGAAAAGCAAAGGATGTGCTGGAGCCTGAACTCAGAGAGACCCAACCCAGGAACAGGATTGGCAAAATCCAGTCCAGAAACTCAGAACAACATCAGTTCTAGGAAGAGGTTTTTTCACCTTATATATGGAAACATTTGTTTCTGGAGTTCTGCATGTGAACAATCTCTAGATGGATTTTAAGAGATAATTTTGTCTCCAAGCCTTATCTGTTCTTGTAGTAAACAGTTCCATGGCTGAGTAACCAAGACACAGTCGAAGAAAACCCACATGACAGGCAACTATTCATTTTACAACAATTCCTGCAAGTCAGCTTCTCCATGGCATCCCACACCACCAGTTTCTAGGGTCTCCACAGGGGTTTCAAACACTTAACAGGGGAAAGCCAAACATCTGCAAACCCAGGGAGCCCAGTCCTGAGGCCACAGCCTGCAGGGGAACAAAGAACCAGCACAACATGAGACGGCTGGAAAGGCAGAGCTTCACAGAAAGGGCTTGAAACCCAACCCAAGTGGCTGTTGGGCTTGACTTGGATCCAGTTACCCTGTGTGTTTGTCCTGCCTTTGGTCACAAGAGCAGTTATAACCCAAATCTCCACGCTGAACTGGATGTCACCCCTGGAGGAGGAACACTTCCCAAGCCAGAGCCATTTACCAATTCAAATGAAGCACAGCCCTGCTTGAACACATCTATTTCTGTGTGGCTCTGCTTGCCCAGCTCAGCCCAGCCAAGAGCCGAGGGAAAATCTCCCCAGGAAAAACACTGGAGTGCACAAATAACCAGGTGGTCAGTTGTGGCTGGGAGGGAATTGGTTGTTTTGCCCTCTGGAAGCGAGGCAGTGGTTCCTGGACCATGTTCTGCTCCCCTCCAGGAGGGGACAGAGGAGTCTGACTATTGACCCACTGGAGCTGGGGCAGAGACCACCAAATGACTCCCTAAAAGGAGGGAAGGAGCTCCTTCCCCATCCACTGACACAGGGGATCTGACAGAATTCCCCCCAAAATCCCAGACAGAACTTCAGTAATTCTGAGAGTGAAACAAGAACTGGAAAGGAGGAAAATGCAGCCAAATGACCCCAAGGGCTGCAGCAGCTGAGCCAGGTCCATGGTGATCCAGGGAGAAGGTGACACATCCATCCCAATGCCCACCAGTGTCCCCACCCCCATCCTGCTCCTCCTCTCTCTTGGAAACTTAATCTCCTTAGTGAATAATGAATGGAAGGGACCATCTGTACCACAGGTATTTCCATCTCACCACACAATGCAGGAGATGCTTTAGCTAACAGGATAATTAGCTCAGACATCGCCCCCAGAGCTGCTCTGCTCCTAAATTTAGAAGGCAAAACCAGGTTTGCACTCAGGTTTTTTTTCCCCCTGACAGAAAATACACCCCAGCAGCATCTGTGAGTCCGTGAGAAGCAGCCAGAGGTACAAGAGAGTGTTCAGAGCAGGAGTTTGGGAAGGTCAGGGCCCTGTGGCTGGAGGAGGGCTGGGATCTCACCCAGGGCTGGAGTGTCTCTGTCTGAGCAGCTCCCCAGAGCCATAAATTCACAGGCAGGATGGCTCATTGCAGCCGCCTCCGTGCAAACACTTGGCTCCCCAAATCCAGCCCTTTCTGCCTGTAAAAGTACACAGGGTTATTTTTAGGTGCCTGTTCTTTTCAAAAATAACCAGAGGCACGAAGCCAAACCTCCAAAATGTGGCACCACGTCAAAGCCACGGGGGACGTTTGGAGGGCTTTTCAAACACCAGAGCAGGAGTTTCCTGTTGAAACAGGGCGTGGAAAACCCGCTGAAATCAGTAGATGCTCCAGCCTCCCCTGAGCTGCAGGACCTGCTGGAGAGGAAGGTTTGGGCTCCACGTGCTGCCAGTGACCCCCACAAAGCAGCAGCTGGGCCTGGGCAACAAGAGGCACGGGATGTCCTACAGAAATCACTGCTCTGGCTCAGTCTGCCAGGAGAACCAGACTGTGTCCCCCAAACTCAGCCAGAGACAGGATTACAGAGCCTGATCTGTGCACCAAAGGGGGCTCCATGACCCTTGGGGGTCCTCCCAACTCCCCACACTGTGAGATCTGTGGGAATTGCCCTCTAACCCACAGGGCTGACCCACAGAACACCCCCAGCCACCAGAAGCTCCTGGGTGTCCACCCAAACTCCCACCTTTAGCAACACTGAGCTGTGTTTTCCTGCACCTGGTTTGAGCAGAACTGCCACCTAATGCCAAAAGAGGCTTTGATGGAGCAGGGCAGGAATTCTGCTGTAACAACCCTGAGCAAACAAACACAAACCAAATCCTTGCCCTCAGCAGAGCCCAACGTGCCCTGTGGGAACACCTTCCCCCAGGAGAAGGGAACAACAGGTCACAGGCACTGAGGACACCCCAAAAACTTCCTCCAAGGGGACCCCAGGAAGAGAAGAGGAGCTTTCTGCCACACAGCAGCCTCAGCTCCTGCCTCAGACACCTGAGGAGGCTCTCATTTTGAGGCCACAGGAGGGAATTTACGGTCAGAAACCACAACACCCCACCTGGCTCCTCATTGCGATGTCAGGTTTTAATTTGGTGGCTGCACATGGACAGGAATTCCCTAAGACTCTCTAATTAGCCAGGCCTAATGACCTTCAAAAGTCTCCTGTTTCCTTCACACAAGTTTTCTTGAAAGGAAAGGGGGAAGAATCTAATCCTGGAAACTTCTCAGCTCCATGGCAAGAGAATGAGAAGATAAAAGGAGCTGAGACAAGGTGAGATGAGTTGGGAGTGGGACATTCTAGTCCAAAAAGCTGAAGATGATGATGATGGTGATGAAAAGCTCTACAGAAGTAGGACTGACTCTGAAAAGAATATGACTTCCCCTAAGTGAGCAGGAACTGGACATCCCCAACCAGGGAACAGGGCTGCAAATAGGAATGCAAACACTCCTTCACCAGGATTATGAGACACACTGACCTACAACAGCTGGAGACGAGGAGACCCCCACGCCAAGGGATGATGATCCACCTCCCTCCCACTCCTCACCTCCCCCCTCTCCAGCTGCAGGGATGCCCCAGCTGGAGCTCTGCAGAAGCTTTGCCACCACATCCTGGAGAAGTCTGATGTGAATGATCACCTGGGGTGACCAGAGAGCCACGTCCTTCTCCACTGAAACACCTGTGGGGCTGCAGGTCTGTATGGGAACATTGCTCAGGAGGCTTTTCTTTCTGTGACTGTGGACAAAGCAGGATGGAAACACCTGGACTATCAGGGTTTATTTGAAATAAACAACTCTAAATGTCATCACTGGACCTTGCTCTCCAGAGTTCAAGCTCAGAACCTCCAGAAGGAACAAGAACAACCCAGTGGGGAAGGCCAGGAAGGGAATCTGAATGCAATTTAGTGAGGCAACAGCTCACTGTCCTTCTGTTCAAGGCTTCTCAAACACAACTTTGTTGGTTTGGAGAGCTTTTGGGGGCTGGGTTTTGTTTACATTCCTCTCAATTTTCTTTTAATAGTAATCTGAAAAAATCCTGTTGGCCTGATTTGGGGCAGGTCACAAAAACATAACGAGGCTCTGACAGCCCCCTGGATTATTGCAGAAGCCAAAAAAGGCCAGACAATGTTGCTCAGGAAGCTCCTGCCACGTGGTGAGGCTGGAGGTGGTGAAAAGCTCCAGAGAAAAAGCCCTTCCCAGATAAGAAGGAATTGCTGGGCTGCACTAACACAGGACTCTGCTTTTCACAGCAGCTTTTCAGGGAGAAACCTAAACCCATTTGTATTGGAAAATTATCATTGTGCTGGGTTTTGGCTGTTCAAATCCCCTAAACTTGCTGCCCCATGGCCCTGCAGGCCCAATGCCAGGGCTTTTTGCTGCCTCATGCCCCAGTTGGTGTTTCACAGCCCAAGCTGCAGGTGGGATGGAGATTCTTCCCACTGAACTTCTGCCAAGCTCCCTGCCCTCCCCCAGCCCTTGATTCTTCCCAAAATATTGATTTTCCATGTGACTGCCTGTGCCACTGGAGTGCAATCCACCAGCTGGGCTCTGCTGAGCACAGGCTATTTCAATCTGTGCTTATTTTGTCTCCCACATTTGGAGGTTTGGGAGCTCACGAAGCATTTTTTGCAGGGACAAAAGTTGGTTTCCAGCAAGATAAAGATGCCAGGCTTTTAATTCTGTGTTTTCCAGCTGCTTTATGAGACAGGTTTGCTCTGCCTAATGGGTCACCTACAGCAGATGCTGCTAAGGAGCTTCTAAAGAAAACAAAGTGTCTGGCAGAAGTTTGGGATGTTTGTTGAAAAACTAAATCAAATCTGCCCTGCATGGAAAAGACCAAATTCTGTGTTCAAGCACCACTCCAAGCGACAGGAAACCAACTTTCCTTAAGACAAGAAGCACTACAAATGCTTTAACTCTTCCCAAAAACCCAGACTGCACGTTCAGGGGAAATTTTCCTCCAAACATTGCAGAGAACAGAGTTATAAAAGCCCAAAGAACCTGGTAAAAATAAGTAGCTTTGTTTCAATCTAGCACCGGGCTCTGCCACTTGGAATGCTCCCCATGGAAATGCTGCCTAGGGCAAGCAATATGCTTCCCATAGTTCAGCCCAAGCTCCTCTCCTGCTCTTGAAATTCCCCAGCCCAGAAGCAGAGGATCCTCAGGAAAATTCCTTTCATGTCATGCCAGCTGGGTGACACAAGGGAAAGATGCCATATGGCCCCTGGAGGAGAAGGGAAGCATTCCCAGTGCTCCCACAGCAGGAAGGAGTTAGCACGGCCTGATCCCCCATCCTGCTGCAAACCAGGCCCTCAGCACCCCCCAGCAGGGAATCAGGAATTCCAGGGAGGAAGTGTTCACAGCCCCCTTTCCAGCCTGCTGCCCAAAAGGGAGAGCTGGAAGCAGCTTTCCTGCCAAGATGAGCCCTCTGAAGGATCCCAACACCCAGAAAACTGGGAAATAAAGGCTGGTGAGCTACAACCTGCCACAGGATGCCACACTGCTGGAATGCTGAAGCCACGTGGCTCATTCCAGGAACATGGAAGGGAAGAGAAGGAGCAGTTCCCCGAATTTCACACCTCAGTGCAGGACACAGGGCCAGCTCCAACCTCTGGGCAGGAAGGAGTGACCCAGCTTGTCTGGGAAATTAGGGAACAATCCCTGAGCCATCCAGCCCCTCCCCTGACCATGGAGAAGCACAAATGGATGTATTTTCCTTGGGTTCCTATGGAACATGTATTTCCCAACTGGAAAGGGATTAACCAGCGAGCAGATTTTCTGAGTGACAATTCAAGGGGAGAAAAGGAAAAGGAGAAGGAACCTCTCCCCCTGCCCAGCCCTGTCCCAGGTGCCCACACCTTCCCCTCCCCGGGAGCCAAAGCTTTTGTTTCTACCAGGAGATTCCAGAAGCCCAAGGAGGAGCTGCCAATTCCAACAGTCTCCCTGGCAAAACCCCCAACCCATGGAGAGAGTGGGAAGAACAAAGGAAAAGGAGATACAGGGCAACCCCAGTTAAAGTGACATTTTAGAAGGATAAACCCTCCACGAGTGGAAAAACCTGGAAGTATTTCCAGTAACAGCCCAGCACACGTGAAGGAAAACATGGAGAGGGGCTGGGGGGATGCCTTGGAAGCCCCAATTCCAGGGTCAAGGGAACAGCCAGGGAGCAGCTGTGGCCACACAGAGGGATTTTTGGAGAGTATTTCCAAGCAGTGGGAGCCCCAGGATTCCCAGGGGGGGGTTCACTCACTGTGTATTCCGCGTGTTTTTTCCCATACCACTTCATCCACTTTCGGAACTCCCTGTCCATGGTCTGGAGGAGGAAGGAAAAACAAATCCAGCTCTTAGGATGTCTCATGTTTCCAGATCCTTTGCAGTAGCACAGACACAGCCCTGTCAGTGCTCCCTGACCCTCCCAGAGCTGGGATGGTTGGAGGGGTTTTGCCAGGAGCATTCCAATGACAGACAGACAAACAGCTCCTGCTGCTCAGTTCCCTTCAAAACACCCCAATTTTTGCTTCCTTATGGCCAAGGCAAAGCTGGAACCTTCCTCCCTTCCCCTTTCCTCATGGAAGTTCCATTCTATAAGAAAAGCACTTCCACTGCTCAGCACTAAAAATGGCCCAAGCTTAAGCAGCTCCTGAGCTGTGGCACATAATCCCAGAGGGATTGGGGAGGATGCAATCCAGAGAGCCAAGGGACAAACAGCCCAAGCCAGGCCTGCTGGGCTGAGGGAGAAAGCAGCACCCAAAGCATCCCAGTTCCCACAGCAGCCAGGGATGCCTCCAAACTCATCCAGGGAGTTTGGAGTGATGAAATCCTCCACCCCAAGGCTGCAGAGGGTGGGGGGCTCCTACTGGCAAAGTTTTCCATTGTCCAAAGAGAAGAGAAAGGAACCAAATCCCCCCCAAATCCAGGGATCTCCATCCCTCCCACACCTCCATGGGCACAATTCCAGCAGCTTGGCCCCAGCTGGCCCTGGGCAGGGCAGGCTCTGGGGGGCAACCAGGGTCAGCCACCCCTCTACAACAGCTGCCAAAGGAAGCTCAAGTGGCTTGGAAGGCTGGAGAAAACCCTCCTGACCTTCAGGATTTGCCCCAAAGTTGGAGGTAGCAGGGAAAGGAGATAAGGGAGAGTCTGGAGACACTCAACCCCCAGGTGGGCACATTCCTGTGTCACCTGCTCCAGGTGACCCTGCCTTGGAGGGGTTGGGCTGGATGATCTCCAGAGGTCCCTTCCAGCCCCAGCTACTCTGGGATTCTGTGGGAGAAGCCCAGCAGGAATTCTGGCCTCCCTGACAACTCAGACGTGGTGGAGATCTCCATCACCAGGACACCAACACTGTGTTTTTGCACAGTGGAATGAAGGATTATCAGTGAAAGTGAGAATTTCCCTTTCCCCTCTCATGCTGATCTTTGAGTTTGATGGTAGACCCAGAGAGGACTCCAGGCCTTGCAAGTGCTCCCTGATGAAAACAGGATGCTCAGAGAGAGGCACTGCAGGGCCCTCCAGCTGGAAAATTCCACTGGGCCATGGCAGGGGAAACAAAATGGATTTTCAGAGCCTTTCTGATCCTCCCCATGGCTGTGTTGATGCATTTTTGCCCACACCACTGAAAAGGAGGATCAAGGAGTTTTATTTCCCCCCTCCCTCCACGGGGTATAATTTTGCAGCCTGTCCAGGCTGAGTCAGCGTGTTTTGACAATACAGAGGGATAAGTTTCTGTTCAGGCCACTGAGGCAAGTAAAGCTCTCCTGGTTAGGCCTGACTAACTGTTATTGTTTGCTTGTGGCCTTCCAGGTTTGCCTTGGAACTCACTACCTTTGTGTGTCCCTTTGGCACAGAATGAGAAGTGCAAACAAACCTGGCTAAAGAACCACTAAAATCACACAGTCCTGGGAAGGGCTGGGTTGGAAGGGACCTTAAATAACATTTAGTTCCATCCCCTTCCACCACCCCAGGTTGCTCCAAGCCCCATCCAAGGCTTTGAACACTGGCAGGGATGGGGCAGGCACAGCTTCTCTGGGCAGCCTGTGCCAGGGCCTCCCCTCCAGAGCAAATAATTTCTCCCTAATATCCAAACTAACTCTCCCTCCTTCAGCTTCAGGCCATTTTCTACACTCAGGTGCCTCCTGAGCAGTTGTGAACCAGCCCCCAGCCAAGGAGCCCCTGGTGGTTCAAGAACTGAGCTGGGTTGCAGCTGCAGGACACTAAAATGGGGCATCACCACCCCAGGCAGAAACATGGCCTTGGAAACATTTAAGAACTATTTGCTTGATGAATTCATTCCTGCTGAATGCTGTGGCCTCTGGGAGCTGCAGCAGAGCCAGCCCAGGCCCAGAATAATTGCAGGGGTTTGGGGGAAGCTTATCCTGCCCTCCCTCCTGGGTCATTACTGTTGAAATTCCTGAAATCACTTCAGAGGGATGTTAAAGATGTTAAGGCTCCCCCAGACTAGACACACACTGCAGGTGTGTGTGACCCAAGCAGCAGAAATGAAGCAGGACTGAAACTCTGCTGGTCCTGCAGAGCCCAGAGCCCCTGCGGAGCCCCTGCAGAGCCCAGAGCCCCTGCAGAGCCCCTGCAGAGCCCTCACCTCGGCGTACTTGGCTGGAATATCGGCCTTCTCCACTCCGTAGTGATGTTTGCAGTTGGTGGCTGCAGCCACTTGAAGCACCACCTGCCCCACACCTGCAGGGGGGGGGAAAAATCCACACTGAGTGCACAGAGCACAGCAACAGGACAGAAGAGAAGAGCTGGCAGAGCAAAGGCAAGAGGAAAAAGGCAGATAAATTGCTGGGCAGCTCCAACTCCCAGCGTGTGACGTTCCCATGTTGGAGGCACTGGGCATTCCTGAAGTCATTCCCACTTCCCAAGTGCTGCCCAGCCTCAAGGTCAGCAAGAAAATCATGGATTTCTGATGAGAGCAGGGAGAAGGAGCTAATATTGGAGCCTCTGACACAGCCAGCAGCACCACGGGCCTCCAGACAGGATCTTCTGGAACCTTCCTGAACAAACAATTGGGAGCACCCATGGCAATTTATTTTTTTAACTTCCAGATGGTAAATAGTTTGCCAGCTCTGATGCCTTTCTAAATGTCTCAGCTGAACATCAGTCACTGACAGGAAACTCAGACATCAGTCCCACTGGGGGAGGAAATGTGGGTAAAAAAAGCAAATCACTGAAGATGTATTAAGGTTTGGGGGGGTTGCAGTCCTGTATTTAAATTTAAACCACATTTTTAAGAAATATTTTCCCCCAGAAGTCCTGTATCAGACCAGCAACAAAACCCAAACAGACTTGATTTAAAACTTTACAACCCATCCAGTAAGAGGGGAAATTCTTATTACTCCTTTCCTGCTCTGAACCAGATTTTACCAAGAAAAAGAACAGCTTGTTCTTACTCAGTATCTCCCCTCCACGTGGGCCTGAGTCAGACCTGCTTTCCTCACCCAACACCTCCTTCCTCTTCAAACTCCAACCTGTTGCAGCTGGGGGGTGGATTTTGTGGGGTCTCACAAGACAACTGGTGAAGTGAACTATAAAATCTTTTTTCACACACTGACAATTAGGTCAGGGCAAAAATCTACTTCATTTTCAGATCCCAAGTGTTTCACACGGGAAAGGTCAAGAAATCCCATTTTCCAATAGGAAGAGCATAAAATCCACAGCAAACACATGAACCCTTAGGAATGCAACTTTCTTTTTCAAGCATCATTTTTAACATTGTTTCTGCCCCGGTGTATCCAACAACAGCAACAGAAACCAAGTGTTCTGTAGCGAGGCTTTACTGAATGGGGATTATTGATATTTCACCGGGGCATCTGTTTGGCCATTTAATCACGTCCTAAAAAGCAGGGGGGATTATCTAGAAAAGATGCTTATCCTGCAAAGCAACCCTTAGTCCTGCTTTATCCTGCAAGACAACCCTTAGCCCTGGTTTACTCCTTAAAATAAGCAAAGAAAGGGGGAAAGCAGCCAACAACACAAGGAAGAGCAGCCACTGCTCACTCACCGCTGCCCAAGTCGACGAACAGATCGTCCTCGGTCATTTTGATCTCGTCGATCATTTGGGCCACCAGGTCAAAGGAGGTTTCTCCGTAAACCTCGGGGGAAAAGGGCTCGTAGTTGTTGAGTTTCTCGGGGTCGGTGACCGAGTGGTTGTAGACCTGCTGCAGGATGTGCCGCAGGAGCCCGTTGGACGGACGCGTGTTCAGCTTCATGGGCTGCGTCGTCCCCTTCCACTGTGGGCAACAGCAGGGACAGGGTGGGAACCCGGCGTGGGGCTGGCACAGAGAGGGCAAACCCCCCTGCCAGGCTGGCCTGGAGGTGCTTGGTAAAGAGAGGAACAGTCCCTGTGCTCTGGAGACAGCAGAGCTGGGGGTGTGTAGCTGGAGGAGAGAACAGGAGGACCTGAAGGGCTCCAGGAGGCTTTGGACAAAGGGGGAATGGTTTCCCACTGTCAGCTGGGATATTGGGAAGGAATTCCTGGCTGGGAGGGTGGGCAGGCCCTGGCACAGGGTGCCCAGAGAAGCTGTGGCTGC
>JAWWMP010000082.1:3739871-3765465 GCA_035047865.1 Dendrocincla tyrannina
CACTGCCCAGGCTCCCCAGGGCAGTGGGCACGGCCCCAAGGCTGCCAGAGCTCCAGGAGGGTTTGGACAACGCTCTGGGGGACAGGGTGGGGTTGTTGGGGTGTCTGTGCAGGGCCAGGGGTTGGGCTGGATGGTCCTTGGGGGTCCCTTCCAACTCGAGATAATCGACGATTTTAATCAAAGCAATGCAGTTTCATCTGTAAACCTCAATCCACCAGTTCTCTCATGCTGTGGAGCTGGGCAAATTCCCTCCTTCCCATGAGGGCACCCCAGGAGTTTACTGCAAACTGCAGCTTTTCCCAGTGCCAGCACAGAACCTCAGGCCCCTCCAGAGACACAGCACAGAGCAGGCTCTGCCTCTCCCAGCCCAGAGGTGAACACCACAAACCAGGCACTGCTTCTAAGGTGCCTGTGGAACAGGAATTGCCATGGAGCTCCAGGGATCTGGGAATCCCTCCCTGCCCAGAACACCCTGATGATCACTCACCTTTCCAGTTGGCCCCCACCCACGCACAGCCCAGGGCAGGGAGGGCAAGGTGAGCCTGCCACTGACAGCCAGCTCTGCCAGGCCACATTGCAGGCAGGAATTCTGAGCTGCTCCAGCAGCAGATCCCTCAGTGCCATTCAGATTCCCAGGCTGGCCCCTGTCCAAGGGCGCAGATACCGATCATTGTTTGGCAGTGAGTAATCCCAACCTACACCACAGCCCAGCTCGCTGCCGTGTGGAGTTTCCAATTATGTCCTTAATCCAACAGCCTTTGCCAATGTTGCTGTTACACATTTCCTACCAAAATAACTCTGCAGAGCCTGGAGCCACTTTGAGAGGAAACTGCAGCTCGTAGTGTCTAAGAATAACCAGGGACTGGTTCCCTCCACACCGAGCTGGCCCGTCCTCCTGGTGGGGCACAAAAACATTCCACTCACCTTTTTGTATCATAGTCAATCAAAACATAGTTTTCCATGGCAAGCTTGAGATCTGGGATTTCTTCACAGACCCACCTGGAAGGAGAGAGGAAATAATTAATGGAAGTATTGCCAATTAAGTATAATAATATTGTCCCAGTTCTAGACTGGCTTTGCTACCCGTGGATTGCAGCAGCCCTGGATGCTCCCGACACTGGCAGGAGTAAGGCAGACATCCCAAAATACTCCCTGGAAAGCTGCAACAATTCACATTTGTACTGAATAAACAGCAAGATGCCTGTAGATACTGGCTGCTTTTGAAACATCACAGCTTCAAAATAAGGTAATAAATGTATTCAACATGGCTAAAAATACTCCCAAGTCATGGCTGATGCCAATCTAACACGAAATGTGGTGGAGAAGTGCAGCATTTTCAAAGGATACTGAGTTTGACAAAGCTGGGTGTGGAAAAGAGGTTTCCACAGCACCACCAAACTCTGCCAACTCTCACTGCAAGGATATTCTCCTTTGGGTCCTGTCTAAACTGTCCTTACACCTTCCACAACCCAACCAAAGCCGATTTTCAGCAGCTATTCTGGTAAAAGACCCCTTTGACAGGCTGAGCTGTGGCCATCAGAAATGGAGAACATGTGCCCACTGGCAGTGCATCCAACAATGGCATCTCCCAGGAGAGATCTGCACTCAGGGAATGCAAGAAAATTAATGCCTTTCAGAGGCAACTTAAAAGCCACAGCAGCTTTGCACACACTCTCCTCCACAAATACCCAAATGGCAAAGCACTGCCATCAGCAAAAGAGCTCCATTCAGAGGATGAATTCCACCAGCAATGACAGTTCCTTCCTCAAGCCCCTTGCTTCACATTATCCAAAATAATTAGGACTAAAGATCCAGCAGCTCTGTTCCTTCTGGCTGATTCACAGGCAAGGAAAAACCAGGACTTGGACATCTAAGGCTGACTCTCTTCTATTTAGTGTCTTCTACCTCCCTAAAAACATTTGGGCTCTAGCTCTGCAAACTCTTCACTCCTAGATGGGAATGGGCAGCCAACAGCTCCCTGCCAGCAGCTTGGCCCTTGTGTGTCCCTCCCAGCTCAGGATATTCCATGTTTCCCTGGTTCCAGTGCCTCGAGGAGATAAAGGCTGGTTTATCCTGTCACCCAGAACTTTCACAACCACCCTGTGGGCACTTTGCACAAGGCAGGCAAAGCTTCTGGCACTGTGGTCACTCTAATCTTGCCTAAAACTCAGTTGTGAAACATTTCTTGGGCCCCAAACTGCTTCCTAATGTGTTCTCCCCTTCTTTCAGCACGAAAAGCACCACCACCACCACCTCCAGCCACCACTTTCAGCACCCCATCCCCCCAAACCCCTTCAGAGGGGTCTTCTCAACACCCCCACTGGCCAAAGATGCCACCAGAGCCCATGGCACAGGATTTTATCACCTCCAGTGCAAGCAGGCTGGCAGCAGCACTGGCAAGGCTCTGTAGTTAGAAAGAGGCATTTCCTGAGAAGAGAAATTCCCAGCCCCAGCCCCATTCCACATCCTCCCCTGCCCAGAGCATGGGAAATGCCCTGACTTCAGGAGTGCCAGGGATGCCATCGAGCACATGGCTCTCACACAAGGCTCACCACCTTTTCCTAGGCCATGTGGGACCACATTCCAAGCTCAGGTGGCTCTGCAGGTGAAACACCTCAGGCCTCACCTGTACCTGCACCACTACAGGGTATCAAAGCATTAAAAGCTGCTGCAGATACAGCCCTGAGCCAAGGGCAGGATGGGATCCAGCTGACAAGAACAGCTCTGTGCTGTGGGTAACACTCCCAACCCTCAGTGATTGGGGAATTGCTGTTGTTCCAAGCAAGTCACCTCCTAATGCTGCTGAAATAACAGCAAGTCACGTTGGACCCACGGCCTGTGGTGGGAAACCCTCTGAATTCCTGTTTTCACCTTTAGCCTCCCATTTTCCCCGCGCTGTTCCAGCTCCCTCAGCAGAATTACAAGGAATGCTACAGGGATACCAGTGCCAAACAACCCAAATGCTGCAACACCACAGCAACAGGGGAAGGGAGAGGGTGGGGAGAGGCAACACCAAGCCAAGGGTGTTTTCTTAACCTTGCCTGGGTACAGCTCAAACACAAACTGCCATAAGCACTCGAGCTGAACATCAGCACTCATTTTTAATCTCTGTTCAGAGCAGAATATGGCAAGACAAAACCAAATCTATTTGTCAGGGAGCTTTGGATTGCAACAAATTCAGCTTAGAAAAGGCATTTGAATGGAAAGTGCTGCCCTGCTGTGTGTCCTGGCTGCAGAGAGGAGTTGCAGGAGGGTCCAGCACTGAGCACTCACCGAATTGTCTCAATAATTTCATGAGCAGCATCATGGTGTTTGTCCTGAAAGAAAAAGAAGAGACATCAGGTGCTGCTTGGCAGGAGTTTCCAGGAATCACAGTATTTTCAAGAATAAATGACACACAATACTTCTAAGAATACCAAGCATACTGGGAAAGGAGTCTTTGATTGCCACCCAGGCCATTAAACCCATCAAAACGAGTCCTCTAAGGAAAAAGAAGGCTTAAGGAAATACATTTTTCAGGTTTCTGTGGACTGGCAAGTGATTGACATGAAGGAACTGTCACTGCAGTTATTTCTCTGCCATTCTCTCCCCCCCGGAACTGTGGGGTTGGAACCCTGGGATGATTTTTAGGGTGCAGCAGGTACTTGACTGCAAGTTCCCCACTGAGCAGCTGCTCCCACCCAGCATCTGGCACACACTCCCCGCTCCAGATGGGCAGATTCCAGCACAGGGAATGGCTCTCTAAAATCAAGCATCAAAGAAGCAGTGGGAGGGGGTTCAGTGCAGCAAAAACACCCTCCCAGCACACACAGACACAAAGAGAGGGCTGGATGTGGAGCCTTTTCCATGCAACCCAAAGCACACTAACGTTGTGTACACCAGGCTGAGACACACAGGGCTGGCTGGTTTAATTTAGTTTAATTTCAGGAGCCACAGAAGCACGAGTGGGTTCAGCAAATCATTCCCAATCCGTGCTAACAAAGCCCTTGGAGCTGCATTTGTATGCACCATGCTACCAAAAAAATTCTATTTTAGGGAAGCTGCTGGAGTTCTACACACATTGTTGTATCCAGCTTGGGAAGCCTTAGTTACCAGAGCCCACGTGCACAAAGCTGAGGTTATATTTAGATGGTTGTTTCTGGAAGTGGCTTTGACCTTTTAATTAGGAGCCTCCTGTCTAAGGACCTTCCAGAGTAACAAGTGTAAAGGCTCTCAAATCCTCTCCCTTGTTTCCTGCTGCAGAAATGTCACTTCTGCAGAGTTACCAGGGGGAAATTCTACAGCAAAGGGCAGGGACAGGTGACAGAAGGCAGAGGACTGGAAGAAGGAAAACACTGATGGACAGATGACAGAAAAGGGCTGGATTATCTCTATCTGGAGACACAGAAGGATGTGATATAAGTCAAATAAAAGCCTTTTCCATCAATATCTCAGCTTTCCTATTTCCATGAGGAAACAGATTTCCCTTTCTATGACCAGTTCAAACATTTGGGATCAGACAGGCTTGTAGAAGTTCTCACTCCAAAAAACTTGTACACAGCCCTTTAGATAAAAATCTAGGGACAGAGGGATGGACAGGCAAACTTTCCTGAGGTCTGTCATCCTTCCAGTCCTTAAGGGGGTTTATAAAAAGGAGAGAGAGGGACTTTTCATAGCGGGAGACAGGCCAAGGGGGAATGGTTTCCCAGTACTAGAGGGCAGTGTTGGATGGGATATTGGGAAGGAATTGTTCCCTGTGAGGGTGGGGAGGAGTTGAGATGGAATTCCCAGAGGAGCTGTGGCTGCCCCATCCCTGGAAGTGTCCAAGGCCAGGCTGGACAGGGCTTGGAGCAACCTGGGCTGGTGGAAGGTGTCCCTGCCCATGGCAGGGGGTGGGACTGGATGGGCTTTGGGTCATTCCAACCCAAACCAGTCCATGATTCTCTGCCCACTCGTGCCTGTGTTTCCTCCAGTCCAAGGCAGGGGCTGGCACAGCCCAAACCAAGAGCACCAACAGTCACCCAGGAATGTCAGGCAAGGAATTCCTTAGATATATCCTGGCCTAGAAACCAGGGAAGCAACTGAAGCAAAACCTGCTCCTGCTCTCAGTGCCCGTACCAAAGGAGTGTGTTCCCTCTCCTTGTCTGTGCACTGAAGGCAGAGCACAAGAGGGTTGGAGAACTTCTCATTTCTTATCTGCAAAGTGTAGGAACAACCCAGGACAGCAGCTCATCCATCAATATATCCCCCAGGATCATCCTGTCTCACCAAGTGCAGAATCATCCCAACAGAGCCCCCCAGGCTGATCCAGCTCCCCCACAAACTGTGTTCCTGCAGAGTCACAATTTGCTTTATCAACATAAGCACATGAACCCAGAAAAGTGAATTCAGGCTTATTTTGGCAGAACCATTTCCTCTGAGGAAGTTCTATCCTTCAGTGCTGGCTTGGGCAGTTGAGGGGTGAGCAGAGCACAGGAGAAACCCCTTGTCCTTCATGAAAACATCCCTATAAACAGCCAAACTGCTTAATCCTCAGATTCTTTTGGCTTGGGTTAAAAGTAAAAAATCAATTTAAATAATAATAATAAATCACCATTCACATCTGCAACTACAGATCAGCCAATGTAAGTGACTTTACCAACACAACCTCATGTGGAATCTCCAGCCAGAAGGGGCCTTTGAGCTTAGTGTCATTATTTGGAATAATGAAATCAAAACCAGTTCCACACCTACTGCTGCTAAAGTTCTCATGCTGAAACACTCCCCAGGTTTACTGTGCTCCATAACTAACATTCCTTGGCCAAGCAGACAAGCTCCCAAGGTCTCAGGCGAGCCTTGCAAACCAACTCCAATCTGATCTCCTAGATTTCTTCAAAGCAGGGCTGGCCTTGGAAAATGGAGAAACAGATCTGAAGGGAATACAGAGCAGTTTCCCCTTCTTCAGAGAAAATTCCAGGCCAATTTCAACATGGTTGTAAGATTTAATAAGAACAGACATTAAACAGCACCAGCCACCACATCTGTATTCAGGCAATTGTTTATGGCACTGACAGAGTTTGATGCAACCAAAAGCCAAGTGGAATAGAAACCTCCCCAAACCCCTGACCCTGCTCCAGCCTCTGCCACAAACCTTCCAAACCTCCCCAAACCCCTGACCCTGCTCCAGCCCCTGCCATGAACCTTCCAAACAGCTGCCCTGCTTTGGGCCAGACACCCAGTGGGGTTTGGTTCAGCAACTTTAACCCAGAGCCTCCACAGCCCCAGGGGATGAACACGAATCCAGCAGGTTAGATGATGATTCCCAATGGCTCTGCTGCAGTCCCAGCAGCCTGACCAACCTGAAACTCTCAGCAATGGCCTGAAGCTTCTCAAACTCAAGACACAGCTTAGAGTTCAGGGTTTTGGGTTGGTGTGGGTTTCTTGGATTATTTTTCCAGGCTGCTGCAGCCCCCCAGGACCACCCCAGCCTTCCAGCCCCCCCTGGAGCACAGGCAGGTTGTCCCAGTGCCATGCTGGACTCTGGCAGCAGTCAGAGCACAGCCCCACACTGCACTTGCAGTGCTTTTGGCAGGGAAACCTCCCAGGAAGAGACTCCTACCAGAGCCCAGCCCATCCCTCATGGAATCCCACGTGCAGAGGCCCTTTGGCCGAGGCTCAAGAAGCCTCTGTGCTCTGCCTGCAGTCACGAGAGGATGCCATGGTGCTCCCTGTCACGAAGAGCAGCTCCATTCACCCTCCCAGTGCCCCAAGCTGCTCCCCCTCCCTCCTCCCTGCACTGCTGGGAGGGATGGAGGGATGGATGGATGGAGCTCACTACGTGCTGCTCCCTGGCCTGGCTGTACTTCCCAATGTTCCTGTATTTATGTCTGGGACACCCTTGGAATCTTCAGAGCCACATAAATAGAAGCTTTTCATGAGAGGAGCCCTTATCTCCTTAATGTGGAGAGTGTTTAAACTAAAGAGTTGCAGACTGGAGTAGTTATTGACACTGCCCAAAGCTATTCACGAGTTTCAAACAAACCAAACCTAAACACATTGGCTGAGTTGTTGCAGCCAATTCCTCTCCAGCTGAACTTTTCACAGAGCTCTGATTTTCAACCTAAATATTCAGTTTTAAACTGAAACATGAGTTCCTGGGGAAAGTTCAACAGTTTCTGCCAGGACGTTTCATTGGGAAAAAACAACAGAAAGGAAGCACTTTCTCCAAAGTCACTTGAAAGAGAATCCAGCTTTCTATGGAAAACAGTGGACACAGTTCCAGCTGCACAGCCTGGCAGCTCCCATTCCTGCAGCAGGTTTCTCTCTCCATCCACATGTTCCTACAACTCCAATGCCAGGGGTTTGGAGCCAGGAAGGCTCCCAGTGCTGTTCCCTGAGCACAGCAGAGCCCCCAGCACACGCACACCCAGTTCCTGTCCCACACACACCCACAGGGTCCCCCCACACCACGGAGATCCATTCTGAGCAGTTGGATCTCTCCCTTCACCTCCCCAGAAAAAAGACCTTTCTTGTCTTGCAGCTACAAGAAGCCCTTAGATGTCATTTAAAGGCCAAATAAGGCAGTGCCCAAAAGCTCTTTCCAAATATGTATGTTGATGCAATCATTATCATTTGCTATAACCACACTGTTTGCTAATCCCTATTAAAAAATCATCAATGTAAGCATAAGAAAACTGAAGCAACCCCAATAAAACATATTATATAGAGAGTTCAGTCTGTCTGACATGATCAGCACCAGACCCAGCACAACTTTGCTCTCCAGAGCACCAAATTTCAGAGAGAAACAGCTAAATCTGACACTTTCTGCAGAACACCCTACAAGAGCAAAGTAAATTGAAAGTCAGACTTTGCTACATTTTTGTCACAAGCTGGCAGTTTGTGAGGGTGTGTAATTCCCCCTGTGGGGCTCGTTTTTTCAAGCTAACACTCCCCAAGGTATCTAAATGGCAGGATTTGGATATAACTCCTTTCCAGGACCACATCCCAGACCCCTGGGTGTATTTGTACAGAACTAGTTATCTCACAGTGCAACAATCCATAGTCTGCAGCCAATCTCTAACCTAAAGCAACAGTGAAACCTTCTGTGTTTCCTCCTCAAACACAAAGAACGTGTTCAATTAAACAAGGCAGCAGGCGTTGCCTGGAGCCAGAAACACCACCCTGGTGCCCTTCCAAATTTATGTTTTTATATTTAAGTTCTTCTTTTGAGACTGTGCTTATCCATGGAACGAGGCTAAGTTGGGGCTTGGGGGTGAACACTGTTCTTTTCTCAAATTCATTTCCCCAAAGTTAAACCCCATCCAGGTTGGACGGGGCTTGGAACAACCTGGGCTAGTGGAAGGTGCCCCTTCCCATGGCAAAGAGGAGGAACTGGATGAGTTTTAAGGTCCCTTCCAACCCAAACCATTCTGGTATTCTTGGAAAGTGGGATCCTTGTGAGATCTGATCACCTACACAGACAATGCAGCAAAGAGGCAGCCCAGAAACCCCACAAACCTGAGGGGTGACCGACCAAATGGCCTGGAAATCTGCATGAGCTCTTGAAAAACAAATGGAAAAAAGGAAATACAGCCCAGGCCCTTTCAATCTCTCACTCTCACAGCACCACACAGAGACCTTTAAGCCCCTTTATCTCCCCTTCAGAGACAGAACACCCATTCCTGTGCCCAGGTGAACCGTCCCACAGCAAGAGAGACCCTTGCAGGGCCAGCTCAGGGTCTGGCTCACCACGTCACACTTCCACCCCCAAAACAGGGCCAGGGGACCAAAGCAGCTCTGGAGAAAGGTGCAAAGAGCTGTGATCAAGCACTGGCAGGGCAGGAGGGAGAGATCCCCTACCAGCTTTCCACTGTCCAAGGTGTGATGTGAGAACCAAAGCCAAACAACCTGCTTACAAACAAATCAATGGCAACACTTGTGTACCTTCCAATGAGTGTGTTTAAACACCACTCTACCTCCCACACCTGAGCCATGGAACAGCAGCTCCTCCCAGATTCCAAACACTGACCCCAGACTGACAGAAGTCATTTGGATTTGCCAAATTCTCATCTCCAAACCACCCGTTTAACTGAGAAAACAAAAGAGGTCAGTCCCACCAGGCCCTGGCTTTAAACAACAGCTTGGTTGCCTGCAGTGGCAGCTCTCTCCACAGGCAGCAGTCCATAAATCCAAGGGAGAGGAGGATGTTACAGCTGGAGACAAGATGGTGAGCAGAGATCAAAAAGATGGATTAGGAAAAGCCAATCAATCTTGCAGAAGGCTGGTGGGACAAGGACCTCTTTAATGCCCCTCTCCCCACTCCATCTGGGGAGGATGATCAGCATTTCTCAGGCACCAGGAAAGGCAATGTCAGTTCCTGCAGCTGCAGCTTCCCCAGGAGCCAGGAAAGCCTCCAGCATTCCATGTGCCCTGGCACAGCACGGGCTTCAGCCTGTCAGGAGTTTGTGTTTCATTCCCCCAGGGTTTAACTTCCTTCACACCTCGCCTGGAAAGACCCACCAGCACAACCTCCCTGTCCAGAGCAGGGCCATGGCCAACACACCTACACACAGCGATCACAAGAGCCTGTGAGAAGCCAAAACCAAAGGAATTCCAGCTGCTCCAGCTGCTGCACAAAGGGAAGATCTCAGGCTCTGTGTCCTGCCAGCTCTGCCTTCCATCACTTGGCACTTGAAGGTCTTTGCCTCGTGCTCAAATACCCTGAGCAAGGAAAAGGGAAAGTCTGCTCTGTGCAGCATTTCATTCTGGATACAGAGACTCGGTTTAATATCACCAGATTTTATCCAAATTAACGTTGTGCCATTCACCCTCCACAGGTTTTCTTCCCAAGTGAGACCAAAAGCCTTCCCTGAACCACCCAATTACTGTTGTTCCCCTAATCAAGGAAGTGCAAGGACATCCACAAGAGTACATATACATTAGTACATATACAAAGAGATCTCCTGCAGAGAACAGCTTGTGTCCATATTTTTCCTCCCAGCCTCAGGGAAGAAAAGACAAGGCAGAGCTACCAAGACTGCATTTTAAAGCCCAAAGCAGAGGCAGACAAGTCTGATGTGGTTCCAGCAGTTTGCAAGTTTATCATCACACAAAACTCAATGGAAAACGTGGAGGGCATTATGGCCTCTTTAATGGCTATGTAAGGACATTTAGAGAAAAGAAAATGCTAGCCCAAGATTCAAAATATACTCAAATTACCAACATAACAAAGGAAATAGAAAAAGGTGGTCCAGGCTGCTCTGGGTAATCTTTTAGCATGGCTGCACCAGGGCCCTGCACTCTCCCTGCAGCTCCCTGAGCCACAATAACACGGTTTTGCCTCTGCACACAGCAATTCCAACTGTTGCTACGGACACTGCTCCAAGGCAGGAGGGAATGGTTCCCCAGATCCGTGCAGGAGGGGCTGCATAAACACATTCACATGCAATCAGCCTGCAGGAGTGGCCAAGGCAGCAGCCACAGGGCACAGGCACAGCAGGACAACCCGCCGGCTCCCTCTGCCTCAGCCAGGCACAAGAAATGGCTCCGCTGTGCAAAAACACAGCCTGGTTCCAAAAAAATAATGGTTATATTAGAATGCATAGGGGAATGCAATTATTTTGGTGGAACAGCACCTTCCCTGGGACGTGCTGTTGCCCTCTCAGTCAAGTTTGAGGTGCTGACTCTGTTCCCACAGCAGGGCAGCTGTGGTGATGCCACCTGCACAGAGACCCAGCTCTGGCTTGTTCTGGCACAGGGGGAGCTGCTGGGCTTTCACTCCAGCAAAGGAGGGAGGCATTTCCCAGACAGTTTAACCCTACACAGCCACCTGCTCTGCCACCACTTCCCCAAAAGTCACGTCCTGCTTTGGGTCAGCAGTGCCTGTGCTCGCACATGGTGAAGGCAGGCGAGGCCTAAGCTAAGAGTAAACGAGAGCTTTGGGGTGTTCTGGCTTAGTTGCCTTCCAGCCAGAGCAGTTCAGCACAAACACACAGTTCTGAGGGGGAGGCAGCTCACACAGCCATGGCAAGAGTCACTTCTACCCACAGATGTACCAACCACAAAGCTTCCCCTGCCCAGGAGCCACAGCCTGTGGGGACAGAGAAATAACCCACCCCTGCAGCTGGGACAGGGGACAGAGGACACCTGTGTCCCCTCACAGTGCCACAAACCAACCTTCCTGTGAAACCTGAGGGTCACTGCTGGCAGAAATGAAGAGCCAGTGCCAAAATCCTTGGTGCTGAAGGCAGCCACCATCTCTGCCCCCAGCCCACAGTGTTCCCACACCCTTGGTGGGTGCTGGGGGGTTCTCATGGCACAGCCTGGCTCCCTGATCCCCATCTCCTCCAAGGAACACTGGCAGCCAAAGGGAAGCTCCTGCAGCCACTGGTGAGACAGCAACAGCTTAAATAACCACTTCACATTCTGAAAGACAGCTCAGAAATCCTGCTCCACTTAACATACATAAATATTCTACATAGCAGATGTTTGCAATAAAAACTTGTTCTCTTTCTGGGCCCACCAGGCTCCTAAAGAAAGGTGTGCTGTGAGGTACACAGGTAAAACATGAATGGATATGGTTTTTCCTCCATAAGCTTCAACTTGTGGAGCAGAGCAGGGATCCAGGGCAGGTTCTGAACAGGCAACAGCAATTCCCAACCAGCAACGACTTCTACAGGCTTCTTAAAGACTTGTAAATGACACTTGGACATGACAAACATTGTTGTAGTAAGTAGGGATGGAAGCCAAAGCAGGATCCACACAGACTCCAAGGGTCAGAGGCCACCTTGAGCCAGCACTTGATCTGCCAGGTCTTGTTGCCAACAGCTATGGAAACCAGAAGGAATCACCTGCATGCCAGTGGAAACCCAGCTTTCAGGGAAGCTTCATTGCTCCAGGAATCACAGAGCAGCCTCAGGAGCTCACTGTGTACACTGCCAAACATTAATATTATTGCTGAGCCCTAAGAAGTAAGTGACATTAATGCCAAAGCCTCAGGAAAGTGCCCTTCACATTACACAGAAAGTGTCACAGGAACAGTATTAAGACCCATTAATTTTTTGCTAAGGAACTTACTGAGAACTTTCTGCAGTGTTTGGTTTGTTAAAGCTTCCAGTGCTTCATCAACTTGTCTTCAGTAGTTCCAGATTTTTCATCCAACACTGAAAAGATCTTTCAGTGCAAATTTTTAGAAAACCGTCATTCACTCATTAAATGAAACAGACCAAAATAGTCTGAACAGGGACTTTGTCGTTATTCACAGATCTGGTCACATCTATGAAACCATCATTTCCTGCTGTAAAATACACTCCCCCTCTTCCTATGCTCTAAAAATAGTCCCTACTCAATTTGATATCTATAGCAGCATGTGGCCAATTTTGTATATTCAGCTTTGTTTCTTGTTCCTCTTCAGAGTTAGTTTTGTCTTTAATAATCACCACGAAAATAAATATATTGTGCTCACAATTCCTAGTATGGACTTTCTCTCCCTCTGTGGATCTTTCTGGTAGGAAGGAGAAGATAAATGAAGTAAAAATACGTTGAGACACTTTATGATTATCAAGTTGTGATAAAGACACTGTAAGGGACAAAATAATCACCCCACCCCTGTTCCTTGTGTAGATCATTATTACAGTGCAAAGCTTTAATCAGACAGTAAAAGGTTAATTCAGAGCAGGAATTTAAAAAAAAGTCAGTGTGAAAGGAGGAAAAGAAAGAAGGAAGAGTAGAAAATAGACATATGGATGTCTGGGGAGAAGGGTGATTAAATTCCCCATAAATCTCACATACCAAGAGGTAAGATATTTTGCCTAAATTCCCAGGAGGAGCACAATTCACTCCCATCTCTGAGCCCTGAAAGGATAATCATCTCCATATATAATAAGGCTGCCATGAAGGACAAGAGTTGGAGCTGCTCGTGGTGGCACAGATGTCCCTTGGCACCCTGAAAGCTTTCAGTGCTGCATCCCCCTGGAACTGATGAGTGAGTTTTTAGGGAAATAAATTGGAATTGTCTGAGCTGGAACTTTGGCAGGACAGGAACATTAATCCTCACTCATCTCCTGATGGAAAAAAAAAGAGGGAAAAAACAAGCGATCTTGGACAGCTACTCTGTCTTCCAACAGTTACCTTTCAGACAAATAAGTTATATGGAAAAATAAAGAGTAGTGTGATCTTAAGATGCAAGACAAGAGAACAACTTTCACTTTTCATACAGAACCACTTGGGGGGAAAGTGCCTGTTAACTGAACTCATGATTTATCCTGTATCCAGCGGGTCAGAGCCGGGAACAAAAGCCAGTCTGAGAACTGAACAAGCACCGATTGTCACTCGGGGCAAGTTGTACTTCAAAGGGTAAAGCCCAGAAGGAAACTGCTCCTCTGTGCTCCCCACGTGCTGCACAGTGAGCCACTGCAGAGCTCCTCTGCAAACCCCCAGGGGCACACTGCTGGCTCCCTGTGGCCCTGGGCACAGCAGAAAGGGCAGGGAAGGAGATGCCAGCTCTGTCATTTGCTGGGCAGTGAGAAAGCCAAGAGCTTTGGCAATGCCCAGGTCATTATTTATTGCCCAGCCTTACACCCCTCACTTGCTACAGCCGGGGAGGGCAGAGGCGTGCTCAGAAATCGGAACTCTGCTGATGTTTTCAAACCTTTCCCCTGACTAGAGAAGTTCTTATAAGCCATTAGTCATCCCCACAAACATTTCCCAACGAGCTGCATCATCAACAGCATCTCCGGCCTCGGAGAAATCCCCCAACCCTGCCACCCCTGCGGGATTGCTGGGCCATTACTCAGGGGGTGAGGAGGCTTTGCCTGGCAAAGGCAGCGCTTCCCCCGCTCCCACCGCCTCCCCTGCAGGGCCCTGGGCAGGCAGTGACTCAGATTTCAGGGCAGGGCGGGGGGGCCACGCTCGGAAAACACTGCAACATTTTTTTCCAGCGCTCCGGTTCCCAGGGCCGCCCCACACACGCATCCCACAGGCAGCAGCTGCGGGCAGGGACTCAGGGGGGCTTCACCTGCTCCTCCGGCACAGAGGAACCCCAAGGAAAAGCCAGGCACACGTGCAACATGGGAGGATGTTTTCCATCAGCTCATCCAGCCCGAGGGCAGCAGGGAGTGAGGATGGGATGGATCTGAGCAGGGGAAACACAAGGGGCAGGGGGCACGGGACCACCCTCAGCAGCTCCAGCCACAAGGGGACAATCCAGCTCCAATTTAGGACCTTCCCAAATTGACCTATGTTACCATTCCATGGCACCGACTGCTCCCACACCTCACTGCCTGGGAAGTCAAAGATACTCAGAGGAGTGATACACACCAAAAAAAAAAAGGATTAAACTCTCAAACAAGGCCTGTTCTTCCTCTCTGCTGTTGATCTTTAATTTCAAAGGTGATGCTCCCCGCTAGGCTGTGATTTTCATTACCACTGCCTGCCCCTGAGCTTGCCCTGCACAGCACATTCCTTTGGTGACAGAATGGTATCAGCTGGATCACAACATGGAGACAGGGAAAAAAACCCATCACGTACACACTCTGCACCCCCCAACCTGTGTAAAGTCCAGTAGTGCCAAGCCTGTACCCCATTACTCCCAGTGGCAGCCACACACACCTCTCCCGTGCAGGGTGATGCTCTGACAACACTCAATTAGAAAATGAGAATTTCCTTGGATCACAGCTGAGTGGAAAGTCAGCAGCAACAAGGAGGAACACAGACAAAACAATGAATTATTCAAGCCAGACTTCTCGTCCCAGTTGCTAATTTGGAGGTTTAAGCTTCAGCAGGGGCACCTGCCCCTGGTAAGATGTGCACAGCAGCACAAGCAGGACTGGCCCCTCCTGGCACAGAAGATGTGGAAGGAACAACACTGGTAAAAGACAAAAAAAGTGGTATTAACGTATGGTAAATAGGGCAGATGGTAAATTCCTCCCTGTGAGGGTGGGCAGGCCCTGGCACAGGTTGGGCAGAGAAGCTTTGGCTGTCCCTGGATCCCTGGAAGTGTCCAAGGCCAGGTTGGACAGGGCTTGGAGTAACCTGGGACAGTGGAAGGTGTCCCTGCCCATGACAGGTGGTGGGATGAGATGGGCTTTTAGATCCCTCCCAACCCAAACCACTCCATGATTCTATACCCAGAGTATGACCCTACTGGGATCCCCAGAGTCTTCCCCATCAGCAGCCTGGGCTGCAGGAGGAGTTACCAGGTGCAGTCACAGCAAATCCTTGGCCCTTGCAAATCACCCAGGGAGGGGGAAACCTGACACACGAAAACCTGACACCCACAGGGGCCTGCAGTCACCTTTTGGGGGTGGCCACTCAGCAAGGGAACAGAGCCCAGCACAACAGGCAGATGATCTCTAATCGTGGGACCTGAAAGGACTTGCACACTATTTATTGGACATGACAGGCAGTGAGTCATTCACAGCCAGGTGAAGCACATGGTGCCACAGTCACTCCAAGCCACCAGCAGGCCCTCCCTGTCACCTGGCTGTGCCTCCTGTGTCACCACTGGCACTCACTGATCACTGCAAACCTGGTCAGTGCAACCCTTAAGGAGAGGAGATAAAAGAACCATAGTGTCCCCTCCCTGAGGGCTGTGCTACCAGCAAACAGGCTTTTCCACATTCACCAACTCGCATGTTGCAACAGGGTGCAGTCCAGCAATCATCGATTTTGGGGACAATTATCAGCTTGAGCAGCTCTGAACCTCCTGTTGCTCAGTTCTGTGTACAAACAGTCCCTCACTGGTGCCACAGATGTATGAGCAGAACTGTGCAAGACCAAATTGTAGAGCTGATTCAGAGTGGAAAAAAAACTCAGAGAAAAAAAAACCCAAAATCCCCCACAACCCTTTTTCCCTCCCCCATATAGAGCAGGCCGGGACTCTAAACAGGAACTTGTCAAGAGGAGTTCAAAGTCCAACCTGAGACACCTCACAGATCAGGCAGAGCTTATCATGGTAGAAAAACTCTCCGTGTTTAAACCTGATCCATATTTAGCTTTAACGATAGTAAAAGTGAGAGACAAGAGCATGAACGATTCTACGGAAAATTCTCGGGGAAAAAACCTAAATATCTCAAGTCTTAGAACCAAAGGGAACTTCAACCCTTGTATCCTTCAGATACAAGGAACGAGCACGGAGTCGTGCGTAGCAATATTTGAAGTGTGACTACAAACACCATCCCCACTGGCAGCAGCCTGTTTAAGACCACCCAGATCCATTAAAATTAACTCGGGTGTCCCCCCAAATGCTTCCTGTGTCTCAGGCAGCCCCAGAATGACAATCCGACCCCCGTATCCCGGTGTGTGACAGCCTGAGCCAGGCAGGGACGTGGGCGCCGAGGAGTTAACCGGAGTCCCGAGCAGTACACTCACTCCAGCTCTGATTAAGCGGGGCAGTCACAAAAACAGAGGTCAACATCAGAAAATATTCTGTGAGTCATGAGGAGAGATTACTCACCGTGCACTATTCAACTTACTCATCGCAGTGTGCCAGGGCCAGCACGGCTCACCACGGCCTCATTAGGGCACCGTGGCCTTTCCTCTGGGCTGGAGGAAGGCGGGGGAAGGATTGCACTTTCGGTTTTGTGTGGAAGGCAGTGGGAGGCTGGAGAGGCACCACCACCGCTCTGCTCTCTCCTCCCACGGCCCTAATGAGACTCGGAGGGAAATACGTGTTTCACATCAGCCTCCCCGGCTCTTTTAGCATCCTAAAAAGCATCGGGTTGTCAGCCGGGCTGTTATCCCGGCTCAGCAGTCTGAGGAGACCCCTCTTTTCCTTTTAGACATGAAATAAGCAGCAGCCCAGTAATAAAGAGCCACGTTATTAATCCCGGCACCCATAAATAGGAGAGATCAGCCTTTTACGCGGCAGCACCGACGCCGCTAATTTAAGATGTAGTAAGAGCATAAAAATAGTCAAGTTACTCAAGGCAGGGTTACATCACCCCACGGAACCCGTCACGCAGCAGGTTTACAACACAGAGCCTCGGATGCAGGGAAAGACATTTCCCTGCCACTCCTGCTGCTCTCACCAAAAATAACCAGCCAGCACCACGAGCTTCCCCCTCCCGTTTCTCTCCAGCTCCCTTTGGAAAACACACAACACGAAGCAGCGGGAATGCTGCTAAACAGAACTACCTGAAGCCCGTTTTTGCCCCCGCTCTCAGGTCTCCCACCTTGCTTGCTCGGCACCACGCAGCAGCACGGGCAGTGAAACTAAGAAATGTTGTGCTTACGTCAAACAGAGCCGAGCTCTCAACCCCAAAGCACCACAGAGCTGCCGGCTGCAGTTCAGCAAAGCACAGTGTCAGCAGGCCACGGACACAGGGATTTGTCTCCAAAGCTCCAGAGCTCATCCCGAGCCTGCGTGTGTGACAGCACGTGTGTCCCCACACACAGCCTGACCCGCTCCCCAAAGCTGCAGGGCGGGATATCGACGGGCTCCAGATGAACCACCCACTCGGGAATTGCTGTGGGAAAGCCGGGCAGTGAGCAGGGGACAGTAGGTCTGGGGTGTTTCTTAGAACATGGGGGTGAACCCCCCCCCCCCGCCCGCTGCATTTCTGATTAACTGGAGAAGAAATTCTACATGCCCTGCCATCTTCAGAACCAGCTGCTCAAGCTTTCCCGAATTAACCAAATCCTCATTTCCCATGCTGCAAAAACACCCATTTCACCCTTAAAATACAGGGCGGGGGGGTTTTGGCTTTTCGCTTTTCTGAAGCCTGCAGGCACCTCTGTGAGCAGACACAAACCCACCCCTCCTTCCCTCCCAGATCGACGCCGCGTAATCTTTAACCTCCGCTTCACACAAGAGGGGGAACACGAGTTAATATTTGGGGCGACACTCAGAATGAAAAAAAAAAAAAAAAAAAAAAAGAAAGACAGACAGAAACCCGACCCGGTCATCGCTGTACTTTCAGTTTCCGACAATTTGAGCGGAGCGCGCGCCCGCCAACACACCCCGGGCTGGGAGAGGCACAGGAGAAGTGTCTTGGGCAGGGTGTGCTGGGCTCCAGAGCCGGGAGACACTGGGAACAGCCCGCAGGGAGCGTGTTTGGGAAGGCAGGGATGCTGTTTGGGAAGGCAGGGATGCAGCACCAGCAGCAGAATCAGCATCAGCATCACAAGGCAGCTCGGCGAGCCCGCAGCCATCTCCCCTGCCACGAGCGAGATATCGCGAATGGTTCACACACACACACACACAGACACACACACAGGCGCCTGGAGATTGCCAAAGAGAGCAACAACATCAGCAATATCAGCCGGCCCAGCCTGTGTGTCCCGGCGTGTTCTCGCCGGGGAGCCGCTCACGTACAGCAGCAAAGCCTGGAACACACGGATAATCAACAGTGCCAAGGGAAAGAAAACACGCAGGGAGGGATTTCTCCTTTACAGGCTGTTCTCAGGGGTGCTACAGACAGTCAGGGAGAGAAATTGTTCAGGGGTTGATGGGGGAGACTACACGCATCCCAAAAATACCGTCGGGAGCCTCTGGGCTCCCGTGGGATTGTCACTAATTCGGACACGGACATTGTTATCAAGGTCACACATCGCTCGCTCGGGGCTCGGCAGAAAGTCAGGCAAGTTAGGGAAAAACGCGGCTCGGTAACTAAGCAAGGGCAAGTGACATTTTATTCGGGAGCACGAGGATTGCGGCTGGCTCGGGCTCTGCCGGGGGGATAAATAAAAGCGGAGCTCCAAGGGCACGGCTGAGGGGGCTCTGCCCGCGTCTCCTGGGCTTTTCCCGGTGCCCATTCCCACCCTGCGGCTCTTCCCGGGGGTCCCCCCGAGCCCACCCACCCCTTTTAGTGCGATTCCCCATCCAGAACCGCCCGCATCCCAACCCGGGGGGCTCCTGTACAAGAGGAGCCCAGCTCGGGGGGAGAAAAACCACGAAAACTTTTCATTACCCGGTCCTCCTCCCTCCCCGCCCTTCGCTTTTAGTCAACCAATTATAAAATGAAATGGGGGGTTTGACTCCCCGGCGAGCGGCGGGGGCTGCGGGGCCGGGTGATGGGGGAGACCCCCGGGGAGGATCGGGGATCACCCCCGTGGATCCCGGAGCGGGGACAGGGAAGGGTGAGGGCTGTGAGGGGGGCTCTGCCCGCTCAGGCGCTGCGGGGCCGGGGGTACTCACGTAGACGGGCAGCGGCCAGGGGTACACGGCGGGCTCGGCTCCCACGGGCGACTTCAGCCGCAGCTCCAGCCTCTCGCCCATGTCGGCAGGCGCGGGGCGAGGCGGTGGCGGCCCCGCAGCATGCTAAGGGGGGCCGTGCGGGGCGGGGAGCGGCGCGGCGGCCGCGGCGGTGTCGGTGAGGGCGGTGAGGGCGGCGCGGGGGGCGGCGGGGCCGGCCCGGCCTCCCTCTATTGTGGCGGGCGGGGAGCGGCGCTCGCGGGCGCCGCCGCCATCTTGGGCCGGCGTGAGGCGAAGCACAATGAGAAGGCGCCGGGGCCGGGCCGGGCCGGGCCGAGAGCGACGCGACGGACGCGGGAGGGGAGGGGAGGGAAGGGGTCCCTCCTTCTCCTCCTCCGCCGGGGTCCCTCCTTCTCCTCCGCCCCCGGCCCGCCCTCCTGCCCTCCTTCTCCCCCCGCCCCTCCTTGTCCTCAGCTGCCCCCGCGCCGCGCGCGCCCCGCGGGCCCTGCCCTGGCAGTGTGAGGAGGGGGGACAGGGGGTGACATGGGTGTGACATGGGTGTGATGTGTGTGTGTGACATGGGGGTGATGTGTGTGTGACATGGGTGTGATGTGTGTGTGTGACATGGGGGGTGACGTGTGTGATGTGTGTGTGACATGGGGGTGATGTGTGTGTGACGTGTGTGATGTGTGTGTGTGACATGGGGGGTGACGTGTGTGATGTATGTGTGACATGGGGGTGATGTGTGTGTGTGACATGGAGATGACATGTGTGTGATGTGTGTGTGACATGGGGGTGATGTGTGTGTGTGACATGGGGGTGATGTGTGTGTGTGACATGGAGATGACATGGGTGTGATGTGTGTGTGTGACATGGGGGGGTGACGTGTGTGATGTGTGTGTGACATGGGGGGTGATGTGTGTGTGACGTGTGTGATGTGTGTGTGTGACATGGGGGGTGACGTGTGTGATGTGTGTGTGTGACATGGGGGTGATGTGTGTGTGACACGGGTGCGACATGGTGACGTGTGTGACATGGGTGATATGTGCGTGACATATGTGTGATGGGTGTGTGACATGGGTGTGTGACATGCGTGTGACACGCAGGAGAGTGGCACATGCCACACAGGAGAGGGTGGCTGTGGTGTGATGTGTGTGACGTGTGTGACATGGCTGTGACATGTGTTTGACACGTGGGAGGGTGGCACATGGCACACAGGAGAGGGTGGCTGTGGTGTGATGTGTGTGACGTGTGTGATGTGTGTGACATGGGTGTGACATGGCTGTGACATGTGTTTGACACACGGGAGGGTGGCACATGGCACACTGGAGAGGGTGGCTGTGGTGTGATATGTGTGACGTGTGTGACACGTGTGTGACGTGTGACACATGGCACATGGGAGGACAGGTTGTGGTGTGATGTGTGTGACACACAGGAGAGGGACAGGCTACAGTGTGACATCTGTGACAGGGTGAGGGTGGCACATGGGAGCAGGATGGGCTGTGGTGTGACATGCATGTGACAACGGAAAGGTGGCACATGGGCACAGGAGTGGGATGGACTGCAGTGTCACACGTGTGACAGGGCGAGGCTGGGACCTGCATGTGACAGCACACAGCTGGCATGTGGCACTCGGGTGTGCAAGGTTGTGACCACGGCAAGGGTGGCACATGGCAACGGGGCAGGCTGTGGTGCCACACAGATATGACAGGGCAAGGGTGACAGATGGCAATGGGACAGGCTGTGGTGCCACACAAACATGACAGGGCAAGGGTGACAGATGGCAGTGGGGCAGGCTGTGGTGCCACATAAACATGACAGGGCAAGGGTGGCACTTGGCACACAGATAACAAGACAGACTGCAGTGCCAACACGTGTGACAGGGCAAGGGTGGCACATGGGCACAGGAATGGGACACAGAGCATGCTGCAGTGCCACACACATGTGACAGGGTGAGGGTGGCACAGAGGGCTCAAGGGCCGTGCAAGGCTGGAGCACCCATCCATGTGAGGGCACATGGCTGGCACACACATGTGATGGTGCAGGGTTGGCATACACATGTGAGGGCACAGGGCTGGCATACCCGTGTGACAAGGCATATACAGTGCTGGCACATGTATATGAGGACAGAGGGCTGGCACACCCATGTGATGGTGCAGGGCTGGCACACCTTTGTGAGGGCACAGCGCTGGCACATGTGTGTGATGGTGCAGAGCAGGCACACCCATGTGACAGAGCATAGTGTTGGCACATGTATGTGATGGTGCAGGGCTGGCACAGCCATGTGAGGACACAGGACTGGCATACCCATGTGACAAGGCACAGTACGGGCACATGTATGTGATAGTGCAGGGCTGGCACAGCCATGTGAGGGTACAGGACTGGCATACCTGTGTGACAAGGCACAGTGCTGGCACATGTATATGAGGGCACAGGGCTGGCACACCCATGTGAGGGCACAGGGCTGGCACATGTATGTGATAGTGCAGGGCTGGCATACCCGTGTGAGGCCACAGTGTGCTCACAGCTCACTGAAACAACAACCAACCACCCAAGTTCCCGGAGCAAAGTCTGTGTGCAGGTGAGGTGTGAGCTTTGCACGGCGCCACGTGGGCACCGTGCCAGGTGCGTGTGACATATGAGTGGCACGGATGGGCACATGGGGACAGGGCAGGCGGGGATGGGGTGCTTTGGCTGCAGACACCAAGCACAGAACACGGGAGTGCTGCCCTGGGCGCTGAGAGCAGCACCGGGAGCTGCTGCGCCGGCAACTCCAGCCTTACATTGTGGTGTAACCTGGTAGTAGGACCGAGGGCACCCCAGCCGAGCCTCCCTGCTGGGCACGGGTGGACCTGGGAAGTGCCCAGCCAGGGGGCTGGGAGCTCTGGCACCGTCCTGCACCTCGGTAGTGTCCCGTGATGGCCGGAGCTCGGTGACACTGCTTTTCTATAGGTGCCAGCCCTGCCCAGGAGCTCAGTGACATTGTTTGCATGTCTATAGGTGCCAGCCCTGCCCAGGAGCTCAGTGACACTCTTTGCATGTCTATAGGTGCCAGCCCTGCCCAGGAGCTCAGTGACACTCTGCATGTCATAGGTGCCAAACTGAGCAATAAAATCGGGCCAGAGTTTCCTCCTTCACAGCCTTTTGGGTGATAATTGCTCTCTTCCAGGGACCTGTGGGTGTAGGGACATCTGGGAGCCCTGCCACCTTGAGCTGTGGTACAGGGACATCAGGGTGACCTGCCACCCTGTCCTGTGCTGTGGGGACATCTGGGAGCCCTGTCACCCTGCCCTGGGTTGTGGGGACATCTGGGTGTCCTGCCATGGGGTGCAGGGGCAACAGGGGCTGTGGGTCGGCCGCAAACAGGTTGGAGGCCACTGAGCTGGGTTGGGCACCAGCCCACGGTGCCCCTGTGTCGGTGGGATCACATCCTCTCCCCTCCCATGCTGGGAAGGGGCTCTGGGGCCAGGCAAAGCCTTCCTGGGGTCTCTGCAAACCCTTTGGGATCTGGCTCCCCGCACCCAGCATGGCACAGACACCCCTGTATTCGGGCTGAGAACTGGCACTGCTGTGGGGCTGGCAGGCTGGGCTGGGCCCTGGCAGTGCGGGAGGGCAGGGGATGCCCCGTGCCTGAAATGCATCCCGAGCCACGGGATGCCAGAGCAGAGCATTCCCTGGAGAGGGGCTTGGGACGTTATTTAACACCCGTGTTCCCTGACGAGCTGCTGCCTTCAGCAGGGATAGGAGCTCTTTATCTGGGGCAGATGCACAGCCCTGGGACAGGGTCACACCCTGCCCCTGTCCCCACAGCCATGGCCCTGCCCCTGTCCCAACAGCCATGGCCCAGTCCTGTCCCCACACCCTGCCGCTGTCCCCACAGCCATGTCCCTGTCCCTGTGCTCACAGCCCTGGCCCTGTCCCTACAACCATGGTCCCTGTCTCCACAGTCATGTCCCTGCCCCTTTCCTCACAGCCATGTCCCTGGTCCCACATCTATGGCCCTATCCTGGCCCCACAGCCTTGTCCCTGTCACCACAGCCATGTCCTTGCCCTTGTCCCCACTGCTGCTCCCTCATCCAGAGACATTTCCAAGGCCAGGTCCAAACTCATCCACTCTTCTCTTTTTTCCTCCCTCAAACATCCGTACGTGCAGAAAGCTCCATAACTAGGAAGGCTTTTCTAAAGAAAACACTAAAATCATCAAGTCAGCAGTGCTTAAACTGCTCTGACTGCCTCTTAAATAATCAATTCATTTTTAATTAGCTTACCACAAAAATTCCATTAAATTTAAATAAATAGACATGGCAGGAGTTCTCCGAGGCACAGCGGGCTCCGTTTAAAGAATTCTCTTTGAGTTCGTTAGGTTGGTCTTTAATCACTTTGTCGTCCAAGTTCTTGTGTGGCCCAAGAAGGCTCCTGGGCTGCTAATAAGGAGTCAGGGAAGCTTCCAGGATTTCCCAGATGGATCCAGCCCAGCCCCAGCCATCCGGCTGCCATGCAGGAGTTCAGAGCTGGCACTGCTGTCTCCTGGCACGGAGCAGGGGGTGGGTCACTTTTGAAGCACCTGCCCTAACCAGGAGATCTTTTTTTCACTGATTTCTCTGAATTTTTCCTCAGTGAGAGGAGAGGGAAGTGAGGAAAGGCAATGGGCTGTTTTCTGCTGGTTCAGAACTGAACTGGCCCCCAGGAGATGCAAGAGGTCCTGAGAGCTGGGAGCCAACCTGCCCCCTTGGACAGCCCTGGAATTTTGGGGGTTTGGGTCTGTTGGGGGCCTACAAAAAATCCAGAGAGTGACTTTTGACTTCTTTTAGTATAGTGACAGAACAAGGGGGAATGGCCTTAAGCTGGAGGAGGGCAGGGTTAGGTGGGGTATTGGGAAGGAATTCCTGGCTGGGAGGGTGGGCAGGCCGTGGCACAGGTTGGGCAGGGAAGCTGTGGCTGCCCCATCCCTGGGAATGCCCAAGGCCAGGTTGGACAGGGCTTGGAGCAACCTGGGCTAGTGGAAGGTGTCCCTGCAGGGAGTGGAACAAGCTGTGCTTTGAGGTCCCTTCCAGCCCAGATCATTCTGGGATTCTTTGCCCTCAGCCCCGTGCTTGTCCCTGTGCTCTCCTGCAGCTCAGCTCTGCAGCAGGACCTGCCAGGGCTCCACGGGCCGATGATCCTCCAGGGACACCAGTGACCTGCACCATCAGCCCCTCCAGAGTGTCCAGAATCGGCTTCCAAATCATCAGCTGTTGGATTTTGCTGGTGTGGAGGTTTGTGGGGTGAGAGATGCCCGACTCCTCCTTGGGTGTGCTGGCCCAGCTGCACCTCCGGGCTCTGGGCTGGGGAAGTTCACTGCTGAATTATTTCTCCCACCACCAGGCAGAGCAGGTTGGGCAGGGAGGAATGGGAAAGCACAGCTCCCTCCATGTGGCTCCAATCCTGGGAGAAGGGATTTTTCCCTGGCAGGTGCCCAGTACAGCCTGTGGCTCATGCCCAGCCCTGCAGATGCAGTGCCCAGTTTTCTGCAGGCTCCAGGCCCTTCCCATTCTCCAGTGGGCCCTTCCCATTCTCCAGTGGGCCCTTCCCAGTCTTCAGTGGGCCCTTCCCATTCTCCAGTGGGGTCTTTCCAGTCTCCACTGGGCCCTTCCCAGTCTGCAGCAGGCTCTTTCCAGCCTCCAGTGGGCCCTTCCCAGCCTCCAGTGGGCCCTTCCCAGCCTCCAGCTTGCCAGGCCAGCGGGGCATTGGATGTGGCATTTTTGAGCATTAGACCACAGCATTTGACCCTCAGGCTCCCTCCCCACTCCGGGACCCTGCTGTGCCCAAACCCTGCTGTGCCCAACCCCTGCCTCTGTTTCAGCGGGCACAGAAGGGGCACAAAGGCTCTGGGTGGGTGTGTGGGGACGAGGGGACCCTGCCAGCTGCACGTGTGGTGGTGACAGACCCGACTCACCCACCACGGGCCCGGAGCACCCGGGGCACTCAGAGCTCCTCAATGGGTCCCTTGTCCCCACAGTGCCAGCTGGCCCCGTGCCCTGCTCTGTGCCAGGCCCACAGAGACACCAGCTGCCCCCACGGCTCACCCATCACCCACACACTGCTGGGGGGGTGGGACCGAATTCGGGTCACCCATCACCCCAAAATGGGCACTTGTCACCCAAATGTGGGGCACTCACTGCTCAAATGTGAGCACCCATCACCCAAACCTGGGGCACGCATTATCCCCAGCCAGTTCATCCATCACCCGAAAACAGGGCACTCATCACCCAAACATGGGGCACCCACTGTCCAAATGGCACCCACCACCCCCACCCAAACATGGGGCACCCATCACCCAAATATGGGGCACCTATCACCCAAATCTGAGCACCCATCACCCCCACGGTGCCAAATCTCACCTATCACCCAAACACAGGGCACCCACCACTTAAGCATGGGGCACCCGTCACCCTAAAATGGGAATTCCATCACCCAAATGTGAGCACTCACCACTCCATCACCCAAAAACAGGGCACCCATCAC
>JAWWMP010000082.1:3771623-3795895 GCA_035047865.1 Dendrocincla tyrannina
AATTTATTTTAGTCTCATTAAATTCGTGGGTGTTGGTTTGGTGGCAGAGGAAGGCAGTGCTGCTGTGAAGTGTCCTGGGAAATGTAACAGAAAAGTGCAAACAGCATGTTTTTGTGGAATCTGTGATGAGTCTGATGTGTTCTCCCCAAACCTGGACCTTTTTATATCCTCATGAGCGCAGCAAAAATTAACCCCCAGACTTCAGGGGATGTGCAGCTGATTAAGACATTGCACTGGTGAGATGATTGTGTTCTGTAGCACAGACTGTTTGGGAATCCTTCAAAGATTCTGCTTCATTCCATCCAGGGGCTGCAAACAGCACAGGACTGTGCCTTTTCCTGGCTCAGCTGGAAACCTGCTGTTGAGCTTTAGGGAATGAATTAAGTGCTTCCCAAGCAGTGGTCAGGGACATTTGCTAATTTTCAGGCGATGTTACAAAATCAGAATGCTCTTTTAGAGGAAGTAGCTGCAAAAATTCTTCCTCCTTCTCCTGCAGTGCTTCCATTGTTCATTGTATCTATTAAATATTGCTCCAGTACTGAATGTGGTTGTTCAACTAACATTTGTGTCTCAAGATAAGTGTTTAAGCTTAAGACACACACTCTGTCCTGTTCAGAAAAGCAAATTTGTTTTAAACAAAGAGCCGTGTGCTTTGGTGGGGAGGATGTTGGCTGTTGGTCTCAGCTCAACAGGAGTTACTCTGTGAAGAGTTGTCTCTGGAAAGGACAGTGGTTAAAGCAACATGGAAGGAAATGAAGGCATGGTTTTCACGTTGATGTTTGATTATTCTGCATTCTGCAGAAGGTTAATTTATGCTCTATGTGTTGTGTTTTGTCTTTTGGAATTTAATCATATGGAAAAATCTGCCATCACTTTTCCCCCCTCATCTTTCTGGGCAGTGTCCTGGTTTATTCCTTTCACCTTCCTCCTCAGGTACCATCACAGGTGAGTGTATTTGGTATCTCACTGACCCATCGAGGCTGTGATGGTAGTGCAGGATGTACCAAGTGCTTCTCACTTCATTTCACACGTGGGTTTTTCAATGCAGGTCTTTGACAGTCCCACTGCCTTCTTGCTTGATGGGTTTGTGACCCTCCTGTGTTGCTGGGACCTTAAATCTCATACCCCAAGGGGTACTACAGCTCTTTATTGGTAAATTCTGTGTCTTCTTCAGCTCACTAGAGGAGCTGAGAGTGCTGGAGCTGCCTGGCCCTCCAGCTCACAGCCCCTCTGCAACATGTTAATTCCCTGTCAGAGGCATTCCCATTGTCCTTCTGGTATCCAAGGCTGACCCAGTTATTTGGAGTTTAAAACACTGAAACTGAAGGGATGGACTTCCCTAAGGATGCAAAGTAAAAGGGAGGAGGTGGTTAACACATTCACTGTTGTGTGCAGACTTGCTCTGTCCGTTTTCCAGGGAATGCTGGAGCTGCCTCATCCTTCTGCAGAGCAGGCTCCGTGTGGAAGGGATGAGGTGGCAGAACAGCATTAGCTCTTTGCCGGGTTTGACACGTTGTGTTTACTTTCCAACACCGTGCAGAGCTTTAGTCCCTGTGGTGTTTCCCAGAGCCAGTTCAAAGTCTGAGGGAGAGCCAAACCTGCAAGAACAACTTGATCCTGCTGTGTTCTTCCAGCTTTCACTTGCAACACCTCATTCTCTCCCTTTCTTTTGGAAAATGAATCCTTTTGCTCATGAAAGCTGTGGGTCTTTCACCAGTTATTAGGTGGGATTGTGTCCCATGGAGTAACTTCTCCCACTTCGTGCCTACTCCTTATGGATCTGCCACACAGCACACTCAGGAGGGGAATGGCTTGTACCACAGGCTATTGGAAGTACACTGGGTTTTTTCCAAGGTATTTCAAACTGATAAATGGTGTCTGTCCTCCTACACGTGAAATAAGGGATGGGATAATCCTTTGGCACTGTTTGTCTCTTGCACAGTGTTTTGCATTTGCAGTTTGTTGTTCCCAACAAGGAAGCTCCTGTCAGATGCTGTGGTGTTTCCTTTATAAAACTGAAATGACAAAGGAACAGAAACAGAGATGTTAATGAGAGGTGCTTTGTCCTATCCACACTGTACTCCTCTGTTTCAGGTGTCTTTCATTTACTGGGGGACATTTAAGGAGGAAGAAGGGATTAAAAAAGTCCTGCATGAAATGCCTGCATGCTTCCCTCATAACGTGAGAAAATCACCTCCCTCCTCTCTGAGACTATGCTGTGTGTGCCAGGATTAGCCCTTTGTGTTTCTGGTAATCAATAATTTCAGGAAAAAACCTATTGAAAAATTCACCTTTTCTTGTGCATGGTGTTTGGTGATAAGTCTCTCGGTGGTGGTTTACATTTAGGAAGCTGTTTTGTACAGAAGCAAGTTGGAAGAGTGAAAGGAGCAATCAGTGCTTCTGGCTGGAAAAGAAATTAATGTCAGTTGTTAACATAATGCTGAACAGAAATGTGTGTTTGGCTGCTCAGCCCGGGCTGTCCAACCTGGCAGCAAGTTACCTAAGGACAGGGGACTGGTGTTGGTAAAACCCCTTTTCCCCTAAAGAAAGTGCTGCTGTGCTCCACTGCACACTTCCAGCTTCTTCTCTGACACATTTCACATGAAATGTTGTCTTGAGGAGTTTTGAGGAATCTTTGAGCATCACAAAAGTCTGGGCACAGCCTGTCATGAGAGGGCAAAGGTCTTCTAATGCTGTGGCTTCTGGGCCTCAGCCACTGGTGGAGTTTCAGGATCTAATGGTAAAGGCTGTGGGATGGAACATAATCAGGGAATTCTGAGGAATGCTAAAACGCTTGTTGGTGCCTGAGGCTGTGCAGTTCATTGATGACAGACAGCTCTTTCAGGCACTGCTGCTCGATCAGTTACTGCGTGGCATATGTGTGTTAATATCTTTGAAGGGAGCTCATTATTCCACCCACTTTCAAGTGCATCTACAGTTGCTATTGTTAATTCTTTGAATCACTGGGAAAGGCGAAGTCGGAAATAGGAACAATACACAAAGAGGGTTGGGTAAGGACCTCACACCAGTTGGTGACAAACCAGTCTGGGCCTGGCCTCCAAGGCAGAGAGGCCCGGTGTGAGTGTCCTGCCTCACCTGCTGTGTCACGGGGAGAAAGGGCCTGGAGCGTGGAACGCGAGCCAAGATGTGGGTTTGTTCTCCTGCAGGAGCAGCTGAGGCTTTGCATTAGTGCTGCCTTTCATTAGCTTCTTGCTCTCTCCTGTTTCAAATATTACTTAATTGGCTGTGGCATAAGTGGGGCTAATAGCTTTGTTCCCAGTCCAGGCTGTTTTGTAGCTGTCTCTGCTGAAGGTTTGAAATGCTCCAGATGGACCTGTGCTCACACATGTGGAAATAAATACTGTGCCTCCACAGGGCCAGGGGAGAGGGAGAACTTTCTGCTGCCTGAGGAATGGAGTGGCCATACACTGGACCTTGAGTGGGGCCACTGAAAGAGCAGCCTGAAAAATCACAGTGAAATACAGATATAAATTACATTTCTGCACTGTGGTCATCTTCAGAGACTTGTTTATTTGATGCTTTTTGATGCAGATCTTTGTCCCAGTGCTGAGTGCGGAAAATGGGGCCTTTTGTCATTTGCTGTCATCAGTGTCCACTCAAGTGCCTGAAAAGCTCTTCCTCCACAATGGGGGCTGGTGAATGCATTAGTGTACAAAGAGTACCTTTAGGATTTTCACTTGGAAGTGTTCTTGGTGGTGTGTCCTGTTCCTGGTGCCATGTGAAGAGCAGCAAGGGCAGCGTTATCCCACAGGCCCTCGAAAGAACCGAGTCATGGGACCAGCTACAAAGAAGCATTTGTGTTCCTTAGGTTATTAAAAACCTCTGATCATTCACACTGAAAAATTGAAATGCTGCAGAATCTAAAGGGGAGTCTGCTAAAATCCAGGTGGCAGGAAGCATAAAGGTATTGGAGTAGGGTAAAAGGTGCAGAAAATAACATGGGTAGTGGTAGTGTTAGTAGCTCATAAAGGTGGTTGAGTGCATTTTATAAACGAGAAACAAATGGTCAAAGTGACTGAAATAAGTGAGTCCTTTTGAATCCTGAGTGTAACTGGGCATGAAGAATGTTTGGTTCATACCAGCTCCCCCTCCATTGCTGAGCAGTCAAGTTTGTAAACCACAGAGCTGAGTGCTGGTTTTGTGTTAGCTGTTTCTTTTTTATTGTTATTTCTAAGATGACCTAGCTGTTCAAACCTGAAAGCCCCCACTGAGAGACTCCCATGTTAGAAGGTGTATAAATGGGGATAGATGTTGATGTGGGAGTGTTGGAACTTTCTTCTGGTTGGCTCAATCTTCGTGGCAGGGCTGTATAAAACACATCACTCCAGACTCTCACTGTGAGCCAGCTCCAGCCTGCAGAGGGTACCTTTGTTCAGAGGGAATGGTGTGGTTGTGCAGCAGGGAGGAGGTGAACAAACTTAATTTAATGGCACAAATATTTGCTGAGTTGACAAAGTCAGCAATGGCACGAACAACCTCCTCACCTTTCCATAACTGTTCTCGTGGCTGTTAGATCTTTGTAATATTTTCAGTGTTCCATTTTTATATAGTATTAGTACATCATTCAGCATATTTTTCTGTGATGTTTCCCTCTGAACTAACTCCAGTCAGCTGAGTCTTGGCAACAATAGCCACTTTAGTTCCCTAGAAGGAAGTGACTGTTTCCTATGCATCCAATAAAGCACGTGCTTATAATGAGCATTGCTTGACTTTATCAGAGCCTGCAACTGCACAGAGAGATGTCTGGAATGAGCCAGTTGAAAAATCTACTGTAAAAATACTTGCATAGCTTTTTGCATAGTAATGTAAAAATAATACTCTGGGTACATCTTGTATTTGCAAGGATGAGCATTTTTATCTGACACATCTCTCCAGGCTTTAAAACTTGTCTGCTCAGATATGGTTTAGACAGCCCAGGCCCCTGAGGATTGTTTAATTGCTGTGCAATTAAATTAACAAATGCTGTGATCAGGCTAGAGATGTATTTGTATTAAGGGACTGATCAGGCTGGAGATAATCAGGGACCATCTCTAGGCCCTTGCTGCTGGTACCTGTTCACTGATTCCCACTGCTCTTTGGGGCTGCTGGTTCCTATTTCACTGTTGGTGTCTCAGCCCAGCCTGCCTGTGAGGGGTCAGCATGGCTTGTGTAGCTGAAACCCAGCTTCCTGCATTGTGCTTTTTTGTGTGAAACATCCAATTGGCTTTGGACTGGAGCACAAGGCTGAGGGAGCTGGGTCTGTGCAGCCTGGAGAGGAGACCTCACTCATGTATGTCAGTGCCTGCAGGGAGGGGTCAGAGCTCAGTGGTGCCCAGCAATGGGACAAGAGGCCACAGGCAGGAACTGATGCCCAGGAAGTTCCACCTGAACATGAGGAAAAACTTCCCTGTGCCAGTGCTCCACCCCAGAGGGTGTGGAGTCTCCCACACTGGAGATATTCCAGAGCCATCTGGACACAATCCTGTGCCACGTGCTCTGGGATGACCCTGCCTGAGCAGGGAGGTGGCACCAGGTGACCCACAGTGGTCCTTTCCAGGCTGACCCATCCTGGGATTCTGTGAAGCACCAAAAAGCAGCTGTGCATGGAGAAGTGCTGGGCCACCCTGATGCTCCAAGGGTAGTTGCTGGTGCTGCCATGCTCAGCCTGTCTGGGTACATGTGCTGGCCTGGGGCTTGCTTGGATTCACTTTGGACAAGCAGCTCTTTCTTCCCTGAAACTCAGTCTGTGTTGTGTACCTGTTCAGAAGGTCGTGGGTGCTTTTGTGGTGCCTTAAGGGGCTGTGGTGGTTGGTCTGGGGTTTAGTATCTGCTCTCAAACTGGAGCATACTACTTGCATAGCACCTCTCTGAGTTTTTACAACAAGGTTCAAAGGTTTCTCTTGGCTTATGGGTCAGTTTAGGATGGATGGATGCATCATGCCACATTTCAGTTGGAAGGTATGACTTCAGCAAACATTAGGAAAAGAAAAACTGTGAGCTGACTTTTTGCATTCCTTCCTCAGTGTTTTTTGGCTGAGGAATCCTGTGATCTTTCTTGTGGTTGTGATGGACAAGGGGCCATTGGGTAATGCCTCATGTTTCTAATAAATAATGTAGAAGTCAGCTGCAAATGAACCAGCAGAGGCAATCCCTCGTGCTGCCAGCAGAACAGCACACTGGGCTGGGATTTACAGCTGCCTCAGGATGGGGGAAGAAATCCCTGGAAAGCTGGGTAGCAAGGGCAAACTAAGACGTGTTAAAACATGTACAGCTGTGCTGTTTGTCAACAGCTGAGTGAAAGATAGGCTTGTCTTTATCAAAGTGCCTTTGAAGTTGTAACCTGTTTCCCCAGCTCCTTGTTGCAGCCGAGTGCCCTCTGCAGCGCTGGGCTGTGGCTGAAATGAACTGGGGGCAGTTTCCCCCTTACTGCTTTCACTGCTCTGTGCTCATCTGCCCTGCCTGCTTTGTGGCTTTGGGCACGGCAGTTTGAGGAGTGTGTGTGGAAATCTCATCCTGCCCAGCCATGGAGCAGTCTTAACCAAGGATCCTGTTATTCATCCCAAATAGCTTCTTTTTGAAGTATTTAAATAATGTAATGTTTTTACATAAGTTAACATCTAATATTTTGATCTCTAATGCTGTGTCCAGTGAGTATAAAGCAGCAGTTTTTGCATTTTGATGCTCTTGGCTGTTGCTTCAGTTGCTTGCTTCTGTTGTGCTGTGATACAGTGCTGGTGTCCAGGTGCTGCAAGCACTAGAGCTGTATACCTTCTCTCTGCCTAATTCAGTGGTGTTGGACACGAAGTGCTGCTTTTGGGGGGTCTGAGGGAAGCCTGGCAGGTGAGACATCCTTCTTGCCAGCCTTTGTTCCCGAGGCAGGAGCTGGCAGCTCCTCTGTGCTGTGCTGTAACAGGATCTGCTGCCTGAGGCACAAACAAGTTTGAGAGTTGCTTCAGCTGCACAAGGTGGCTGGGGTGGAACTGCCTTTGGTGTTAAGCATCGTGGCCATGTCCCGTGGCCCGTGTCCCACAGGTAGTGTTTCTTAAGATTATTAAATCAGGAAAACAAAAAGAAAACGGAGGGATGGATGTTGCTAGTTTTCTGGAAGTTGAAGCAGTGGTATCTTCCTCTCATGTGAGATCATCATGTGCTTGTGCTCAATGTGATTTCATGGAGCTTGTTTCAAAGGCCTGCCAAAAACTGATAAATCCTACAATGCTTAAGAAAAAAAGAAATGTCATATTTTATGCTTGTTTTAGTTATTTAATTTTATATCTAATTATTCCAAATGTTTCTGTTTTAGAATGGTGTAATGACATATTTATGTTGAAAAATATCTTGCTCCTTGTGGCATTCACTGTTAATAATCCTTAAAACAGTGTATTCAACCCTGAAAGAGCAAGAGCAAGAGGAAGAGGGACTAATGTTTCCTGACACTTTGTTCTTTCATCTGGGTTGGAAGCGCTCCCTGTTGCACCAAGTGATGGGTTTGACTCTCCAATCAAGTGCATTTGGTTTGCTGCACTGTGGCCCTGAGAGGGCAAGAAAGGTTCTGCAGTGACCTCTGTTCCAGCCTTCAGTGTCTTCTCATGAGCTGGTGAAAGTACAGCAGGGACAGTCACATTTCAGAGGAATTCAGTTGTTGTTCACATTAGTGATTTTTCAACTTCATTCACATATTGCTTGAAAAAATTGAGTCTTTTGTGAATGTCTCTGGAATTGTCAGCAGACCCCAAGTTCTGTCTTGGCTGGAGCGGGAATAAGGTTCTACTGTTTTTCAGAGTTAATTCAAAAAGCATGGCTTGGGAAATGAAAAATCCTATAAAGTGACATTTTGGCTTCTTCCCATGACCCACTTTTCCCTCCCTCCCTCTCTTCTCTTTCAAAGGGACTCTGTCTTTGATTCATGATACCTTCATTTTTATTGTAGCCACTCACACTCATTTAAATGCACATATTTTCTATGTGAGATCTTGGAATTCTGGAGGGATTTGGGCCTATTTTAAAAACCAGCTTGTGTATTTTGTTAATGGATATAAAATGCTTCGAGCATCCCTTTGGTGGAATACACTGAGAAGTGCAGTTGTGGCTGTGCTGTTTTCACAGCTTTGTTGAGTAATCTCTGCTCACATTTGCAGCTGTACCTGGGTTTTAGCTGGGTGTGTTCTGTAATCCTGCTTCGGGGGGCTGGGAGGGAGAACAATCACCTGAGTGGTTGCTACAGCATTTCATTAAGGAGCCAGCAAAGGCTCCTTTGCCACTTGGCAGCCAAGCAGGAATAAAAGAGCTGCTCTCAGAGGCCTCCAGCTCTGCCCGGGCTGCCGTCCTTGTGCCTGATGGCTCTGCTTGTCCTCGCCCACACCGGAGGGAAGAGCAGCCCGAGGTTCCCTCAGAGCCATCTGGGCATGGCCAGAGGTCTCAAAGTGCTGTCACTTTGAAATACCCCTCCTCAGTGGCCTGGCCAAAAACGTGGGAGAAGACTTCATGTTAGAGCAGCACAGAGTTAGTAAGGAATGAATAGTTAAGAAATACATTGATATTATAATGAATATTGTGAGTATGAATGAACTCTCAGCACTAATGAGGCTGTAGATGAGTTGCTCTGGGTCCCTCATGACATTGAGGGGCTGGTGTGTGTCCAGAGAAGGGAATGGAGCTGAGCAAGGGGCTGGAGCACAAGTCTGATGAGGAACAGCTTGGGGGGCTTGGTCTGGAGAAAAGGAGGCTCAGGGGGGACCTTCTGGCTCTGCAACTCCCTGCCAGGAGGGGAGAGCTGGGGTGGGTCAGGCTCTACTCCCAGGGGACAGGGACAGGACAAGAGGGAATGGCCTCGGGTTGTGCCAGGGGAGGTTTGGATTGGATATTAGGGAATATGCCTTTATGGAAAGGGTGCTCGGGCACTGGGACAGGCTGCCCAGGGCAGTGGTGGAGTCACTGTCTCTGGGAGCATTCCAGCATCATGTGGCTGTGGTGCTTGAGGACATGGTTTAGTTGTGAACAGTGCTGGATTAACGAGGGTTGGAAATGATGAACTTAGAGGTCTTTTCCAACCTTAATGATTCCGTGATTCATGAGACTTCAAAAGCATTTGAGGAAAAACAGAGCCAGTTATATTCTGGGAAGCATTTATTTTTAATTACCACACTAGGAAATTCCTGTATTAGAAGGATTTATGCAGAAACAGTCAATGCTGGGAAGGATATCCAGATTTTGTCCTGGCTTGCTGAGGGACTGCCATTTTTCTTTCATTGCATCAGGTTGTTTTTCTCCCTTTTCCTGTGTGGTTTGAGCTCCCTGAGGAGCTGCAGTGGGGCCTGAGCGTGTGGGTCAGGCAGAGGGAAGTGCTCTGAGCTCAGCAGTTCCACGGGGCAGAGCCTCACCAAGGATCCACTCACAGCTCCATGTTCCCTGCGTGCTGCTGGGGGTGTTAAATGAGGCAGTGGGTCCAGCTGGGTGTGCTGGTTGGGCTCCACATTGAAGGGGGACACTAAACAGATCAGTTTTGCTCATATTGCTCCCTCCTGGCAGTGCTGCTCTGCAAGATTAACAAAAAGTTAATACCTGCTGATCCTGTAAAGCTTTCTATTTATAGGGGCTGTCATTCCTTGGAGTGGTTTGGGATTTGAAGTACAGCTGTTTTGGAAGGACTTCTTTCTGCTCTCCATAATCCCTTTTTTTTGTTTGTTTCAGATTCTGATTCTGAGTTCTGTAATACACTTTTGCAGCAGTTGGACTGACTGGTAGGCAGGGATTTGGCTGTGGGGTGCTGGGGCTGGTGCCTCAGGAGCCCATGTCCAGCTGGGCTGCACACTTGGATTTTCAGTATCTACTTATCTTTATTTCCCCCCTGCTTTCTGTTCACCAAAGAAGTTGCCAGGAAGCTCAAGGTGATGTTTGAATAGTTTGGGGACAGATCCAGTGGGAAAGGACAGTGAGGCTTCCTGGTTATGGCCCTAAGGACTGAGAACCAGTGCTGACCTTGGTGCCCAGGCTGTGGCAACAGGATCCACACGGGCAGGATTCTGTGTCACTGTTCCAGCGTGGTGTTCTGTGAGCATAAAATATTCAAGGCCAAGTACAATGTGCTTGTGGATCAGTTGCATGTTGTGTAAGTCACTCTTTCAGTGTCTTTGATCAAGTATTTATTTTCTACTCTCAGGTTTTTTTAGTTTATGCTCAAGAGTTTGGACTCCCCTGTGAATTGTCTGGACCTGAATCATTTTGTTAAGGATTTGGGGGCAATGCCATCCCCAGTTTTGGCAGATGTGATCCACTCACCTGTATGCAGGAGGACAGATGGGAATCTGGGTAGAGAAGAGGGTTGTTTTGGTGTTTACACTGCCCTTCCTTAACATGAACATTCCCATTGCAAAGATAGTGCTTCTGTCCCAAATACAGGCATTTAGGAATATCTGAAATTTCTTCAGGTAAGTTTGTTTGCCCCCTGAACACCCCCAGCTCTCCCAGCCTGTGTCCAGGGCAGGGGGGCTCCAGCCCTCAGAGCATCTCCATGGCCTCCTCTGGACTCACTCCAGCAGCAACATCTCCAAGTCCTCCTCCCAGGGCTGCTGTGCATCCACTCTGCACCCACTGCTTCTGGCAGCAAATCTGGGTGACTCGAAGCACAAGTGTCACTCAGGGCTGTTTGTAAAAGACCAAAAAATGGTTGTGGTAGCACACAGTCTGCAGTGTAAAGGGGAGAAATGTTCATTGAAGGCAGGCCTGTGAACTTCTATGTTGAAAATACCTTTTTGGTGGAAGGTAGTGGTATCCAGGCAGGATTTTATTTGGGAATTAGGTAATCTGTTTCTGACCTGGTTCCTCTGGCAGTTCATTTATTTATATGCAATGTGAAATGCCCTGGTGCGTGGATGGCTTTCCAAAGAGATTATATCTCTGCATTTCAATTTCCACGATTTCTGGAGCAGATACCTTCAGTTCTTAAATCATAATTGTGAACTGGAAGAATCTCTGGCTGAGCTAACCCTGCTTATAAAGTAAAATCTGTACAGATATTTTTAAATCCCACACATCCTTCCCACAAGCACAGATGTGACTGTTTGGAAAGATATGAAGGACTAATATTTAAGTGTAAACATTGTGACACTTGTCTCTTTGAATTGCTGAGAAATTGATACAAATAACTGTTATTTATCAAAATGGCAAAAGGGCTCATCTAAGCTGAGAACCAGGGCGGGGGTTCATGACTTTCCATGGCACTTCATGGATGTGGGAATGGCAAGAAGCATCTTGGTCCCAAAAAAGCCTTGTGCAGTGTCCCTTCAAGGAGGAGGATGGTTGTGGGTGCACACCCACAGTGCCATCATGTGCAGGGGGCCCAAAAGTGGAGTAACTCAGAGTACTTTCACCAGCCACCTTAATTTTGTGGTTATTAATACCATTTGACATAGATTTTTTTTCTAGTCATGTAATGAGCAGGTTCTCTGCCATCCCCGTGGGGTGAGTGAGCCTTCTAGGAACGGTGAACTCGGGGTTTGGTCAGACCCCTGGGGGCTCAGTCTCCTGTGAACAACTCTATTTTTTGCAAATTTTTTGAATGTAGAGCTCTGGACTGAGCAGTGTGATTGTGAGGGAGAGGGAGGAGAAGAGAAACTACCAAAGAAACAGCTCGGTGTACTTTTGGTTTTGTGACAGAATTGTGACAGTTCCTTTTAACAAATAGTTTCATCAGAATTGTTTGCTAAATTGTGTGTGTGTGAGATTTGGTGCTTGCAAATGCTGAGTTCTGCTGCTTCTCCCCATCTCCAGAGCTGGTAAAGGAACATCCCTTTGTTTGTTTGTTTGTTTGTTTTCCTCAGGCGAAATACATCTCGCAGTGCATCGATGAGATCAAGCAGGAGCTGAAGCAGGACAACATCGCCGTGAAGGCCAATGCAGTCTGCAAACTGACATATGTGAGTGCCTTGCTGGGATCCCACGGAGCTGGTGCTGGGTTTGTTCCTTCCTGCTGCCCTGCAGTCAGTCCTGGGTCTCACCCTGCAGGGGCCAACACTCCACACGTCTGACATCACAGGCTGCGTGTTCCCCTTCTCTTTGGCACAATTGGATTTTATTGTGGTGCTTCCGAAAGCAAATCTGATTTTAAAATTAAAACCATTCTAAAAAAAGGTTGTTTTAAACTGGATTATTTCTTATCACATAGTGCCAGGACCACTGGTTTTATTTCTCTTTGCTCAGGCCTTTGTCGACAAGGAGAAGACAGAAATACTGGTAAAGAGTTATGGTTGTGGTTCTGTTCTGGGTTTTATTTAAAAAACAAAAAATCCAGGAAGCAAACCCATCCCAGCAATGCTGCATATCATAAAATCATAGACTGGCTTGGATTTGGAGGGACATTAAAGCCCATCCAGTCCCACCCCGTGCCATGAGCAGGGACACCTCTCACTGTCCCAGCCTGCTCCAAGTCTTGGACACTGCCAGGGCTGGGGCAGCCACAGCCTCTGCTACCTGGAATTAGTGCAAACTGTTTAAAACTTGTTTCTGGTGGAATTTCGAGATGTCTTTCCCTCCCCACCAGTGCTGTAGAATGTAACATTACTCCTAAACCTGAGATGTCTCATAGTATTATTTTTGGACTCGTTACATCTTCCCTTTTGGGAGGTATCTTGACCTATTTTCTCAAGTCTCCTATTTCAGAAGTTTGTTCTCCTGCTTTCTCTGCTCACAGTTACAGATGCTGGGCTATGACATCAGTTGGGCTGCTTTCAACATTATTGAAGTCATGAGTGCATCCAAGTTCACATTCAAGGTGGGTTCTCTGGAGCTGCAGCTCTCCTGGCCAAGCTGGTTCTTTGCTGTGTCTTTTTAGTCAGTGGGTAAGACTTGGTCTGCTACTTCAGGCTGCTTCTTCCAGATGTGTGACAACAGCTGTCAGATGTCTTTGGGGAAAAACAGGGTATTTTTGTGTGAAGACCACCTCAGATTCCTGGTAGCAGGCATATTTTGGTCTGTAATAGCTTTATAATTCTTCTTAAAAGATTTGTTGCAGACCTTGTTCACCAAACAGGGTGGGATGTTGCTTCCTGAGGAGCAGTTTCCAAATTGGACATAAGTCCCTGAAAGTCAGGAGTCAACACAGACAAAATAAACATGGTAGACAGTCTTACCTTATTTCTACATCTTCGTGGTCATTGAACCTGTGTGTTGTAACAAAGTAGAGAAGTTGAAGGTGGTTTTATTATCCCTAGAACAGATGTTTTATCACTAGAGATGTTCCTTCCCTGAGATTATTCTTTTCTAGAGAACCCTGTCATGCCTCTTCTGTTATTCAAGCCTAATTGTTTGTATTTCTGACACTGCTTATAAAGCTACCAGTTGTTGTTTATCTAAACATTGTCTAAAGTGACTTTTAGCATAAAAATGCTTCCCTTCTTGCCTTTTCCCAGCGCATTGGTTACCTGGCTGCCTCGCAGTGCTTCCACGAGGGCACTGATGTCATTATGTTGACAACTAACCAGATCCGAAAGGTAAATGTTTTGCTTCAGTTCTTCATTTCTCCTTGCACTCTCTCTCCCTGCTTGTATTTTCCCATCTGTACCAAGTATTTCTCTTTTAGGACTATAGAGGTGCTTAAATAGAATTCTTGAGTTGCAGTCTGCCCTCATTCCCCAGGCTGAGGGATTCATGAGATGCTCAGGAGCCTCCCTGGTGCTGCCTCATTCCATCTCTGTGTTTGTTCAGCAATAACTTGGTTGAATTTACTGCTCTCTTAGGCAGCCCCTGTAAGAATGTAATGGTAGGAAAACTGTCCCCATTCCTGAAGATGAGCAGTCACCTGCTCCACAAAATTTCTGCCTATGAGGGCTCCTGTAACAACAGAACAGCCTTTGGCTTCTTTGGTACAACTGGGTGTAAAAGTGGTGCAGAGTGTATGTAAAGTTGTGTTCTGTATTCATGTACCCCAGTGTGTTGTATTCATTTTCACAGAGCTTTATATTTGATTTTTTTTCAGAGTTACTGGGTTAGAGCATAGTGTTCCCACTCTTCACATCACAGTTATGTTTTTAAAGCTCTTAATTTTTTTAAGCATCACTGCTTTAAAACTTCACTGATCCAGTACAAGTTGTTTCTGCATTTTTACCATTTGTGGAGCCAAAATGTCTTTTGCTTGCTTAGAAAAGATCAGTGGGATGTTATCCAGTATCTTCCCTGAAGAACTACTGCTCTTCCCTTTATCTTCTAAACTATTCTGCTCTATCTATCTATCAATGTCCATCCATTTTCTTTATTATGAAGACTTTATTTTGCTGAATTTCAGTCACTTGCTTGTCTACTTCATCCACTTCGTGCTTGAGGGTTTTCTCTTAAAAGCATCTTTTTTTATGCCTTTTCATGTTTCATTGATCCAACAACTTTATATTTTAAGGATTTATCAGTTCTTAAAATACATTAAAGCCAAGACGAATTGCAGCTTTTTGCTCCTTTAGCAGCAGATTTCATTATTCTTAAAGTAGACTCTAATTCCCCACCACCTGCAGAAGGTTTTTAAATGAGATGCAAATGGCACAGAACCCCAAAGGCCTGACTATGTTTAGCTCTCCTGGAGCTGCCTCTGTGTCCACGTGGATGTGGCTGGTTAATTCTGGCAGTCCATGTGGGAATGCTCTGTGCACTTCTTCAGAGTTCTGCTTCCTAATGACTGCAGTGCCAAAGTGATCCTGGGATCCAGGGAGAGCTGGGTTTGTCATCCACACTGAGCACACTCAGAGGGGAATATTAATGTTGTTACGTGTCTGGAGCTTAGAAAGCCCTGAAGGCTTGTGGAGGACTCCATAGGATGCTGACTACAAATAGGCCCGAGGAAAACTGATCCATAAAATATGTTCCACACCCGGGCTTGTGTCATGTGTCTGTGCACTGGAAGTTGTGGTGCTGCCAGCAGCTTGGGAGGAAAATAATCCCATTTCTCTGATAGATTGAGCTGGTAAGAAGTCGACAGCAGTGCCCGTTCCCACTCAAGTTGGTGACAGTTGGGCTTTGTCTTAGCAGGGTTAGTGTTTCATACCAGTTTTTTGGGACTTCAGCCATGTTTGTGATCATGTAATGAGTGTCTAAAAATTACCTTCATTCCTAAAATACCACCAAGGTGCCATCTCCCTAATTGCCTTTATGTTGCAGTCATCCATCTCTTGTTTAATTATGCTTCCTTGTGCCCATTATTAAACCCCAGGCTGGCTGTGTTTTAGCAGGTGTTAGGAGCTGATAGAAATATTCCTGTGAAGCAGAAGCTCTGACTCATTTGTGTTGAGTGAATAAAATTGGTCTGAGAAAATTGTTTCTCAACATCCTGTGTGATCTTAAATTTTTGAGCCTGTTTTTCCTTTTTTAGGATCTGAGTAGCCCTAACCAGTATGATACTGGAGTTGCACTGACTGGCTTGTCCTGTTTTGTTACTCCAGATCTTGCCAGGGACTTGGCAAATGACATCATGACACTGGTGAGTTGATAAGACTGAAATGACTTCTCCCTGTAATTAAAGAATTGTCCAAATTTGGAAAATAGCTGTTAAATTTAGATCTGATACATGTGAAAAAACTGGTGCTTTTCTTGTGAGGATTTTGGGGAGCCTTTACAGAATTAGTTCAAGAGGATCACCTTGAAATAGCTCTGTTAGTTTTGGTGACAAACACAGTTCTCAAAGAGTAGTTGAGCGTCCCAGGAGGAACTCTGGAGGCAGCAGTGTGAGCAGGAGCTGTGCTCAGAGCCTGACTGCAGTTGTTCCCTTCACAGATGTCTCACACAAAGCCTTACATCAGGAAGAAGGCAGTGCTAATCATGTACAAAGTGTTTTTGAAATACCCCGAGTCCCTCCGTCCTGCATTTCCTCGCCTTAAGGAGAAACTTGAAGATCCAGATCCCGGTGAGTGGATTTTGGTCACTTCTTCTGCTCCCACACCTTGGGGCACATGTGCTTGTGGGGAGGAAGATCCATGAGAGAGATTCCATGCTGCAATTCTCTTCTGGGCACTGATTCACCTGATTCAGGGCTAGATGGACACAGGAGAGTGTTGCCAGATGTGGCCATATTAAAAATACATTCTTTAAAATGCCCAGTTCTTCAGACCCAAAGCTGCTCAAATTGTATCAGTGGATTAAACCCTAATGGGACAAAGCAGCTTAAGGATTCCTGGTTTGTTGCTTGCTTCACTTGGCTGTTGGAAATACTTCAGTTGATGTCAGGGTTTGGGGTTTTGTTGGTGTTTCCTGTGCTCATTTACCATTGCTATTGGCTTGCAAAGGACACGCTTAAAATATTTTTTCATCCCTTAGTGCATTTTTTATTTATTTTTGGTTTAAACTTTGAGTCCAGACTGCTGTCTGGGCCCCTCAGTGCTGTGCCAGTGCAGTTCAGCAGCAGTTGCTCTGTATCATATTCACGTTTTCCCTCAGTCTTTGGGAGGTGCTGGTGTTCCCTCAGTGCACCAAAACACTGTTTCAGGAATTCTGTGTGTGATGCAGTTCTGGGATCTCCACTTGATTTGTGTCTGAATTTAGAGGGAGAAATTTAATTGCATGTATTAGACTAATTTATTGGGGGCGTGGAAGATGCATCTTCCAGGGAGGATGTTTTTAAGGGAAGCAAAACACACACATCCTTCAGCTGCAAAGGAAGAAAATCCCTGTTATGCTTTATGGAGAGCAGTTCTGCTCCCTGCTGGGACACCCAGCCTGCCTAGACTAAAACATTCCAAACTGAGAACAATCCCTTTAGAGGCTGAGAAGGGGCAGAACTTGTCCAGTCACATTGGTGGTTACATTTTGTCAGGTTGACTGCTTATTTCTCAGTTGTATTTAAACATGTCTAAGTAAGACATTTGAAATAAGCACCAGTGTTTGGAAACTTTCTGGGGAGTGATTATTGATTTCCACAACCAACTATGCTCAGTCAAGGGGAGGGATGTGGCAGTGTCCTGTTTTTTCTCATACTGGACCCAAAGCAGATACCCAGCTTGCTGGTGCATTAGAAACCAGCCAGAATTAAATAAAATGCTTGTGCATTCTTGTCTTTCCCTCACTGCCTCAGGGCTGGGAATGAGGCCAAACCATTGGACACACAGGTCTGAACCTTCAGCTGCTTCTGCTCTGGGGGTTCTGCAGCAGAAACTTCTCTTGCAGTGAAGGCTCTGCTGAGCTTCCTGCTCTGCCCTCTTTCCCCAGGTGTGCAGTCTGCTGCAGTCAATGTCATTTGTGAGCTGGCTCGACGCAATCCCAAGAACTACCTGTCCCTTGCTCCACTCTTTTTCAAGTTGATGACCTCATCAACCAATAATTGGGTTCTCATTAAAATTATAAAACTGGCAAGTATCTTCTTTTTGTTTCTATTGACTCATTAAATCACCTTGGGTGTGAAAATTACTTTCTTGGTGGGAGGTGTGGTTACCATTAAATGTGAATAAAAAGAAGCCAGGAATAACCTCTAATGTTTGTGAATGTAACCAAAGGGAAAAGTACATTAATATAGCTTGGTTTAAATACAGTGAGCTGTAATTTATAGAATGGTTAGATGATGCTTAAAAGCAGTTCTTGAATGACTTTCTTGTCTGCACTTGTCTTTGAACAGTTTGGTGCTCTTACTCCATTAGAACCAAGACTGGGGAAGAAACTGATTGAGCCCCTGACCAACCTCATCCACAGGTACGTGGGACAGACCCTGCTTGGTTCCCCAGGACTGGCAGAGTGCCTGGTGGGTGGCTCAGCACCTGGGCTGGGGACGCAGTGCTTAACTTAGAGAGTTGGAATATATTGGCTTCAAATAGCAAAAGATACTCTCACATCAGGATGTTTCTGAAAAGCCCGAGTGGGGTGAAAGACCCTAAAGGAAAGTCTTTGGGTCTCTCACTGTCAGCATGAGCTCCTGCAAAACATGTGTGAAAACTGGAGCAATTTGCTTTCCTTTCAGTGCACTCAAAGCCAGAGATGACTATGGAGGGTGTGTAAAAACTCTGGCTTAAAAAGGCTCAGCTGTGTATTTGCTGGTTCCTGACATTTTTGGAAGTGCCTTACCCACCAAAGCAGCCTGACAAGGAATATATTCAAGCCCTTTCTCATGCCTTTAACAGCTCAGATGTGTTTTGGGAGATATTGCTATAATTATGTCCAAAATGCAGGTTAAATAAAATTGAAGGTATTTCCTTGTCCCTTGTTAGAGCTGGTTTATGCTGGTGTTCTGGATCTAATGCTGAACTGAAATCAGGAAGTAGATGCCTTGGAGGGAATACATGTGTTCTCCCAGTTGTGAAAAGGAAGTGTCATCTTATGCATGAGTTGTTGAATGGAAAGGTTTGTTTTCCTTCACATGACAGAGCAAAAGGATGGATGGGAAGGAGCAGGTTTTAAAGAGGTGTCTGTGTAGCTGTGAGAGCAGCTCCTGTCCATCCCCCTTGTGTTCCTTTAAGGCAGCCTGACATCCAAATACCTGCAGAGGAGTTTGGCAACAGCAACAAAGAGGCACAATTCATCAGAAAAAGCAGGAAAATGGACAGTCTTCAATCCTGCCTCCACCTCCTCTCCCCAGCTCCCACATCAGTCAGTCATTTCAGTAGTTGTGAGCACTGAATCCTGTTTGGTTTGGGATCTCTCAGCATTTAGTGAGTCCAGCCCCCACCCTCCATGTCCCACCAAGTGCCCAGGGAGCAGAAGTGACTGTCTGGGAGTCATGTCCCCACTGTGCCAAGTGGCCTTCAGTGCCTCTGGAACTGTTTGCTGCTCCCCTTTGCACACCTTGCTCCTGGAGTCAGCTCCTCTGGTGCTTTGGGAGGTTCTCTGTTTGCCTCTCAGGGTTCCTGAGGACCTTTGCAATCCTCAGAGTTGCACTGTTTGTGTGTTCAACTGGAAAAAGTCATCTTGAATTTGAGTTTTGGGGAGCTCAGACACTGGGAATGGGCAGCTGACTTCAGGGATGAGAAGTGTGTAGCTGCATGCCCCAGGGCCTGGTGCTGCTGGGCTGTGACTCACCTGGGGAGAGACTTGAGGTTCTCCTTCTGCCTTCTTGTCAAACGTTGACCTTGGGCAGAGGATTTACTTTGATTCTTGGGAAGATTGCTCCAGTTCTCTGTAGCTGGTGCTGGAGTTCCTTCCTCATTCACTGTCCCAGTGCTCTTACTTGCTGCTTCTCCAGGAAGAGTTTTGGGGTTTTAAACATTCAGTTAAAAAGTTCCTCCCCCCACCAGTTTTTAAGTGGGAATCATTTAATCTGTTTGATGGGTATGGAACAGAAAACAGGCAATTTCCTGTGAAGTTCAAAGTGTTAACTTGCTCTAAGATACTGCTGACAACTTTTCAAAATGTGCCAGTTTATTCCTTATTTAATATCCTTGATTTCTGTTTCAGCACCTCAGCCATGTCTCTCTTGTATGAATGTGTGAACACAGTAATAGCAGGTGAGAACTGAAACCTGTAACCTCAAAAAACCCGTGATGAACTTTGTCATCAATTAACACCTTTTGGAAACCTTTTCCTTTTTAATCTAATGTGCTCTGTAACTGGAATAAGTCTCCTGGCAAACTGTGTTACTTTGTCAGTGGGTGAGGCTCAGTCACTACAGCTGTGTCATGTTTGCTGAAGGCTGAAACCAAGTCCAGGCAATGAGATTATTTATATGGAAGCTCCTAAATGTTGCTGCTACCACAAAATATACCAACAGCAACAGAATTAGAACAAGACTTGTGCCTCTGCCAAAGTTTTCTTACGTGATGGTGGATCAAAGGGGTTTTTTTTTCAATTTTGCAACTTCACAGCTTAAAACCTCGGTGTCTTAGAGGAGGTAATTGGAATTATTGATTTGCAGTTTTAGTTTCTGGGGAAGGGATGCGAGCTCCGTAACAGGGATGGAGACAGAACCAAAGATAAGAAGGATAACACAGTATTCCAGCTCAGACTTGGCACTTCTCCCATCAGAGTGTGGGGTACAGGGTTACTGACACCCACACTTTGGCCATAGGCCTGTTTCCTGTGGGGACTTTGGATCCTGATGCAGGAACCTGCTGTGCTGGGTCAGGTCAGAGAGGGCAGGGTGAGCTGTCACTCACTGTGTTCCTTCATTCCTTCAGGGAAATGTGAGATGGCATCATGGGAGGGAAGATAATGGGGAGGGTTACGGATGAGAGTGGGCTGCACTGAGATCCTGTGGGGTGATCCTGTGGGTGGAGGGGGAATCCAACACCCAGGACACCTCGGGGACTCTGAGGTCAGAATCAGAGTCAGCAAATAAACCACGAAGCACCAGAGCAGCACCTGGCACCTGCCAGCTCTGCATGTGCCAGTGCCCACCCAGCACCCCTTCCCTTGTGGGATTATGGAGAGTGAAATTCACTGAGGTCACGCTGTGGGGGCTGCCCAGGCACAGTTGGGCTTGGCTTGGCCATGCTGTGACAGCAGCACTAACAGGGTCACTGCACCTTTCCTGCTGTGGGGCTGCCAGAGCTTTAAAATGTCCCAAATGATCACCAGTGGGACCTGATTTGTGCCATGAGTCTCTCAGTGGCACAATTAAAGCCCCAGTCTAGTGACACTGAGCTCCAGGATCCATTGCTGCATCTCATTGCACCCTTACAGACCCAGCTGTACAGTAGGGGCTGTGTGATGTCAGTGATGAACCTTAGTGAGGGCAAAGCAGAGTGAGCAGCAGCTCTGACCTGGCTCTTACAGCAGCTTCCACCTTGACTCTGCCTTTTTCCTGCCCTCTTATTGTTACTGCTAAGGTATATGAATCTGTAGGTTGTGTCACAAGCTTCTCTCCTCACCACAGGCCCCCAAAAGTCCAAGCAAACAGATAAACAACAAGATAGAACTGTAATATGAATATTACATATAAATATAAGTAAAATAAAAACATCTTTGGCTGTGAGCTGAGCTGGGTGTGGGTGTTGCAGTCAGTGACAGCCCAGAAATGCTGACTGGAGTTCCTGTTCTGTGTTTCAGTTCTGATCTCTCTGTCCTCGGGGATGCCCAACCACAGCGCCAGCATCCAGGTGAGCCCTGGCCTGGGGGGTTGTTGTCCTGCTCTGCCCTGTGAGCCCAAGTGCCCTGGGGGAATGGCATTGTGTTCTCTGCCAGGGGTTACAGCAGTAGCTCCCTGAAGTGCTCTTACTCAGATGCCATTCTGCACACTGAGGCATTTCCTACATAAATTATCTTATTTATTTTGCTCTAAAATGTGGATTCTTGTCATTTAGAGTTGCCCCAGCTGTTTATTGAGCTCCTGCTGTCATACAGAGCTTCCTTCTGTTTGGAAATCAGCCCCTCTGACCTAGAGCCCCTTGGGACTCAATACACGTCCTGGTGTGCTGAGTAAACTTTATCAAGGGTTATTTTAATTAAGCCTTGTAATAAACATGGCATGGCCTTTTTTTTTTCCCCAGCTGTGTGTTCAGAAGTTGAGGATATTGATAGAAGACTCTGACCAGAACTGTAAGTATGGTGCTTGTCTTGAGGAAGCCCTGGGGAGGTGCAGCAGCCTCAGAGCAATGGGCTGTCTCTGCAAACAGCTTACTCGGGGTTGTAGGGCCTGGTGTGCTCTGAACAATTGCTGGGGGTTTAATGTGGAAATAATTCTTGATGGGGAACACTTCTTTGGAGTGATGGGTTTTAAAACAAATGAGAGCAATTATTACTGCTGTTTGTGGTCTTGTAAATCCAAAACAGTTCTTTCTCTGCCCTGGGATTTCCCTTTTTACAGTCTTGCTGCTTGGACTGCAGTGAGGGGTATTCAGCAGTGTGAGCAGAACAGTAACATGGGAGAGTGTTGACTTATTTTAGTGCCTACAAAGAATACTGGGAAGTTTTTCTTCTGTGCAACTCTTTTTCCTGCCATGTGAATTTTTCCCATTGAGAACAGGACTGTTACACACCAATCTCCAGTGCTTTTAAAGCTCTCTTCATCCCAGGATGCCTGTTCTCAAAACCCATCATTTCTATATATTAAATATATTTATTTTTAAATCAGTGATAAAACTTGAGGTGCAAAAAGACCATGGTGAAGATTCTATATATAGTTACATGTCTGTAGATGGGATTATGGAACTAAAGACTGTAATCCGTGATGCACAATTCTCAGACATGCTTTTCTTCATCACAGATTTTTATTCAGGTGTGTGAATACCAAGTGCTCCTGCTGAAAGCAGCTTTAAGATTTCATGCTCAGCACAAAGCAGTGTTTCTATATTTGGAAAGAAGTTTTATTTTGTCTTTCACAGTGAAGTACCTGGGACTGTTGGCAATGTCCAAAATCCTGAAGACACACCCTAAGTCGGTTCAGTCCCACAAGGATCTCATTCTCCAGTGTTTGGATGACAAAGATGAGTCCATCCGCCTCAGAGCTTTAGATCTCCTCTATGGCATGGTAAGTTCCTGCATTTGTTTCCTCTCCAGCCCCTGGCCCCCTTCAGGAAGGGCACGTTTAAGAAAAACATGCAACTTTCTCTGCCCTCTCCCAGTTGACTTGTGATAACAACTCCCATATCTTTTCTGGCACTTACAACAAGTGAAACACCTGGCACAGCATGAGAGAGCTTTAAAAACTTTTATTCAGACTGGCAGGAGTTTCTCAGTTTTCCAATCACCCATTCTGAAATGCCATAATACCATTGGATGTCAACAACTCTTAAATTTGTTTCCTTTAGAGGCAAAAATGTTTTAAACTCTTAAATTTGCTAATTTGGCAGTAGAAGATGAATTTCCTCCTGGATTTCTGTGTTGCTGTGAGTAATTCTGACCCTCAGCTCTCCCACAGCACAGCCTTGTGTGCTTGGGCTGGCTCTGCTTCAATAACAACCATGAAAGGACACAAATGGGTGACCAGAGCTGGGGCTGCAGAGGTGCTTCCCATTTCTGCTGACGTGGGTCCAGCCAGGAGCTGCTTCACTGAACCAGAGGGGTTTGGGAGTGTGGAGAAGGACCAAGACCTGCAGTGAGGGGTGTTCTGCTGACCCTCACGCTGCTCAGGCCCCACCCAAACAACTGCCAAGAGGGAAAAAGGATAGGAAGTTTTTATATCTTTTTTTTCTTTTTATTTTGAGAAAAGTCCATTCTGGGTCTTTCTTGACAATAAAGTGAAAAAAGTAATAAAATGGGGAGAAATATTGACGAATAGAAACTTTTTGTCTCATTCCTGTCCCACTTTTTTCTTCTTGGTGGTTTATTTCCTTTTGATTTTCTTTTTCTTTTGCATCTTTAAAAGAAAAACTTCCTGAGGAGAAGTTCTGAGGAGCCCCAGCCTGTGCTGGTGTTGATGTTGCTTCATTACAGGATTCCAAATTGACTTGCACCTTTTTGAAATCATGTGAGAAAGAGAGAAAGAGGTGAGAGAGAGAGAAGGAAAGGGAAAGAAGGAAAAAGAAAGAGAAAAAAGTGAGGTGTCTGCATTGCACATTTACAGATCTGGTTAATTTACATATATATAACGTTTTTTGGCAAAAAAGCACTACTTGTGTGGGATATTTTGTGGTATCTGGAGGGGGATTGTGATGTTCAACCCTTCTCTTCCAGGTGTCCAAGAAGAACTTGATGGAGATCGTGAAGAAGCTGATGATCCACGTGGATAAAGCCGAAGGGACGACGTACCGGGATGAGCTGCTGACCAAAATCATAGACATCTGCAGCCAGTCCAACTATCAATACATCACCAACTTCGAGTGGTCAGTGCTCCCTCCTGCCAGCTTTGGGCTCTGCACACACAGGGGAGGATGTGGCATCACCCTCTGCCCCCCCCTTCCCACAGGTACATCAGCATCCTGGTGGAGCTGACCCGCCTGGAGGGCACGCGGCACGGGCACCTCATCGCGGCGCAGATGCTCGACGTGGCCATCCGCGTCAAGGCCATCCGCCGCTTCGCCGTGTCGCAGATGGCCGCGCTGCTCGACAACGCCCACCTGCTGGCCAGCAACACCCAGCGCAACGGCATCTGCGAGGTGCTCTACGCCGCCGCCTGGATCTGCGGGGAGTTCTCCGAGTGAGTGCCTGCCGCTGCTGCCCAAAGGGTTTGGCTGCTGCAGGGTGGGGGGGGGTTCAGGGTGTGCACCTTGAAACTGCCAAAGGATGCTGCTTTCCTGCTCTTTCATGCTGTAAACTCCGCAGGTCGTTCTAGTCAAGGCATTTTGAGTAGGTGGTGGCTTCAATTTCCATCGTCTTGCCCGTGCAGGAAGCCGTAGTGGTGAATCATGGAATAACCTGAGCTGGAAGGATCATCCAGTCCAACCCCTGGCCCTGCACAGACACCCCAACAATCCCACCCTGTCCCCCAGAGCACTGTCCAA
>JAWWMP010000082.1:3796063-3814288 GCA_035047865.1 Dendrocincla tyrannina
CTGGGTCCTGTCCCTGGTCCCAGAGCAGAGCTCAGCCCCTGCCCCTCCATCTCCCCTCGGGAGGAGCTGCAGCCCCCCAGGAGTCTCCCCTCAGTGTCCTCTGCTCCAGCTGAACAATCCAAGTGCCCTCAGCTGCTCCTCAGACCCTTCCCCATCCCCATGTCCCTCCTTTGGACACTCTCTAATAGTTTTATGTCTTATATTGTGGATATAAGCTGTTAGATCTTAAGAAGCTATTGATGGTATTCTCTATCATTAAGGTGTTATCCCCAGTTATATCTTAGGGAACGTGTCCAATCATCATGTTTGAATTAGTTCTTCCTTCCTCTGTTCCCTGTTTTGCCTTTATTGAAAGGTTTTTACAGCACCCAGTTGTTCTGGCATTTGGAAGTTGCCTTCTTTTCTGCTCAGAGTTTCTGGGTACCCACAGTAGCACAGTTTCCAATATTCTTGTACCAACACTGTGTTTTAGCTTTATTAGATGTTTTCTGTGTCTTGGATGTGTGTGCAGATAACACCTGCTTACCCAGCTTTCATTTGGGTTAACTGAACAAACTGTGTGCTAAAGTCTCCTTATTATCAGCTGGTTTGGTGTTTCTTCTTGTAATTGCCATTCTGAACACAGCCTCCAGTTTAAATCCACATAGTAGGTGTGAGGTATGAGGGACAGCTCAGATCTTCATCTAATTAAAAAACCTGTGCAAAGAAAATTGTAGATGAAGAAGCATGAGGACCTACATCCCATTTTTACTTTGAGACAACTTCAGGTTTCAGTTTGTAGCAGTCAAATAACCTTTTTGTGCATCTTCCATGTAGTTGTGAGCAGAAAACTCTGAGCAAGAGATGTGTTAAAACAAGTGCTGTGATCTGTATTCCTCTGTGTATTCAGCCCTGCCTGCTGGCTTTACTGACACTCTGTGCTTACAGACACCTCGAGGAAGCCAACCAGACCTTGGAGGCAATGCTGAGGCCTAAAGTGACAACTCTGCCAGGCCACATCCAGGCAGTGTATGTGCAGAACATGGTGAAGCTCTATGCATCCATCCTGCAGCAGAAGGAGCAGGCCGGGGAAAAGGAAGCAGCTCAGGAAATTACCCAGCTGATGATCGAGCGCCTGCCCCAGTTTGTGCAGAGTGCAGACCTGGAGGTTCAGGAGAGGGTGAGACAACGAAATTACTTTGGGGTTTATCATGGAAAGTCTCTCATTTGTCTTGGAGCATGCCTGTGGTTTTCTGGGGCCATGCACATTTCCTATAAGCTGTTATCAAGGACAAGGCCCAGATGTTATTGCAGTTTGATGCCATCTCTGAAGGCTGCAAGAACAATTTAATTTTAAACTTATTGAGGCACATGAGGACACAAAGAGGACCCAGCTTGAAGGGAGGGTCAATGTGGATTTTTTACATTTGCTCCAAACCCACCATTTAAGCTGCTCCTCCTGATTCCCTCAGTGGAGTAGAACACTTACCTTCTGCTGACTTTCCCTGCAGTTGATTTGTTTGGTTCCATTTGTTAATATTACTCCTGAAATTCCTTCTGCCTTTGTTTTTAGGCTTCTTGTGTCCTGCAGCTAATAAAATACATTCAGAAACTACAAGTCAAAGAAGTTCCTGTAGCTGAGGAAGTGATAGCCTTGTTTGCTGGTGAGCTGAACCCTGTGGCTCCTAAAGCACAGAAGAAAGTACCTGTTCCAGAGGGGTAAGGTTCCTTCTCTCTCCCAAAGCCTTACTTAAACTTTTAAACTCTTAAATAATAAAGCAAAGTGTATGGTGAGACACTGAAATACTCAGGGGCACTGACTCAAGCTCGTTGTTTACTGCAATCCTTCCCAGCCTGGACCTCGATGCCTGGATCAATGAACCTCCATCAGACAGCGAGTCTGAAGATGAAAAGCCCAAAACCATTTTCCATGAAGAGGAACAAAGGCATTCCAGACACAGACAGCCAGAAATAGATGAAGAGGAACTGGCTAGAGTGAGTGACTGTTAAAATGCTTTTCCTTACATAATTCAGTGGTAATGTAAGTGCTGCTGGAGCTGGTGTGGACTCCCCACGTAGCCAGGGAGCTGTTCTGCTCAGCAGCCCATGTGAGTTATTGTGGCATGGCTGTTCTCAGCACTGATCCCTCCTGTCCTGCCTCTCACCTTTTTGGCTTCACAGACAGAACTTGGTGTTAGGAATCTTCATTTCTTATTCTCCTCACAGAAATGAAAACATTTGAATTGCCATCAAAATGTGGTCTTTGGGAAGTCACTACTTCTAGCCTATAATTAAAAAGCAAAGAAGGGTGTTCTGAGGAATCTTAGTTATAGAATCATGGAAGGGTTTGGCTTGGAAGGACTTTAAAGACCATCTTGTTCCACGCCCTGCCATGGGCAGGGACACCTTTCCACCATTCCAGGTTGCTCCAAGTCCTGTCCAACCTGGCCTTGGACACTTCCAGGGCTGGGAATTAGGAATGCTACTTGTAGTGCTATCCTGGTATGTGTTGTAGCTCAGAACTGCTTTATCATACACAAGCTGCTCGTGCCTTTGCACGAGTAATTATGTACTGCTCCAAAAATTCCTGGAGATTCTGTTTTCCACTTTGATACCTTTTATCTCTTTACATACAAACAAACATTTTAACTGCAAATTCTCCTTCGTTTTTAGCGTCGGGAAGCCCGGAAACAGGAACAGGCCAACAACCCATTTTATATTAAAAGCTCTCCTTCCCCCCAAAAGGTGAGTCTGAATTGCAATATCCCACTGCCCTCTCATGTCACTGTGTGAAGGCTCCCTGAGTGTCAGAGCTGCAGCTTCCTCTGGAGCATTTTGATTATTTCCACTGCAGCTCTGAGCACTTCATGCTGTGTGCACTGGAGGGGCTGCCAGAACTGTGTTGGGAGTCTCAGGAATGACCTGATACCCCGAGAGCAGCCAGTGCTCTCTGGGTGTCTGTGCAGTTTGTGCCAGCTCTGGGTGCTGGCAGAGTTCAGATCACCAGGCACCTCACCCAGAGCCCTGCAGAGAGTGAACCTTGAACGTGCTCCCCGTGTCTGGTGGATCAGAAAGTTACTGTGGTCCCTTAACTGCTTTGTCAGGGAAAGAACCTGCTTTATTCTCTCTGTATTCTAAGGACTCTCCCATTTCCCTCAAATCTCAAAGTTTGTCTTTTGAAGTGGCAAGTTATTAGCAATGATATACGAACCAAAAATAATTTATTGTTGCAGCAAACCTTCAGGACAGTCATGGGGTTAAAAGGCTATAGCTAAGAGAAGGGTCTTCTGTAATAGCCATCAACTGGCTTTAAAACACAGGATTAGTAACAAGCTGTTCCATTGCTATCCTTTAAAATGTTCGCTGAAGGGATTGAACTGCTTGATGATTTGTAATGTGTCTATTTACATGGATTTGTACTTGCAGTGCTCAGAATGTAACAGGCCTTTGTTTTCCCAGCGATACCAAGACACTCCAGGGGTGGAACATATTCCTGTGGTCCAGATCGACCTTTCTGTCCCGTTAAAGGTTCCAGGTAAGCCACACCTAAGCTTTAAAATCAACTACAGAAATTCAATGAAGCAAAAGTCACAGTTCCTTCTTATGAACTCCACCCGAGGCTTTGAAGGGCAAGGAGCACACTTGCATTAGACTCTTAAATATCTCCTTAATTTACATTTGAAAACAGGACTTTGCAGCCCGAGTTCCTTTCAAGGTAATACTAGAAAGAATTCTGTGATTAAGGATTTTGTGCAGCCAAGTCTGTAACATGTAAAGTAACCACTGGTCTGTGGGAGAAGTCACCTTTGGAATGCCTTAAAGGTGGTCATGTAAATGATGGAGGTGATCAGGAGATGTGAAGTGGTAGAAATACTGTTTTGATATCTACATTCAGATATCAAAAGGCATTTGTGTGTCTAATGAGTGCCTTTCAACGGAAAAGCTGTTGATAAAATGCAATCCATTGCAAGGGATGACTTCTAAGTGCAAATACTTGAGGCTTTATCCAAAAGTGTGGAAAGATGTCAGTGTTAGCACAGCAGTGGCACAAATTCTGCTCAAAGCATCAATGTTTGGATGCTTTTTGTGATGCAGTTAAAGTGAGCAAGAGCCAGGGGTCTGCACTGAGCTCTGTGCTGTGTCTGGAGAGCTGGAGTGTGACAGCAGAGCTGCCTGAGGGGCTCTGCAAGCACGGGGGAGGTGCCACTCTGTTCCACTGGCCTGAAAGCAGCTTGCCTTCCCCCTGCAGGAATGCCCATGTCTGACCAGTACGTGAAACTAGAAGAAGAGAGAAGACACAAACAGAAACTGGAGAAGGACAAGAAAAAGAAGAAGCAGAAAAAGGAGAAGAGGGGGAAACACCACCGGCACAACTCGCTGCACACGGAGAGCGAGGAGGACATCGCCCCTGCCCACCACGTGGACATCATCACCGAGGAGATGCCAGAGGTCAGGGGCTGTGCCTGCATTGCTGTGCTCCTCTGAGAGCCTCTGCCCCCAGCACTGCCAGCCACTTTGTGGCTTTGCAGCCCCAGGGCTCTGATTCCTTGCAGAGCTCTTTCAGAAATGACTGACTGGGATGGTCCCAGGCTGCTCTTTGCAGGGGGAGAAAATGATTTTTGTGCATTTTGGGGCACAAAAAGGCAAAAATTGCCCCTGAAGCTATTAAAAAAAAATCAAAACCAACCAACAAAACAAACAATGTGCATCCCTGCTTTAAAAGTAGGGCTGTCCAAATAGTATCAATTATGCTCTGCTGCTTCACTTTGACAGTAACTTGCTGTCTAGTCAGCAGCTTTGCAGCTGATAATTAATTGCACATGCTAATGATGTCATCTGTATTTGTTCCTAAAATTTCCTTTAATCAAAACCGAACAGCAGCCATTCAAATGCTGCAGTTTATGAAGAAGAGTTTTCTGTTCTAAATTAATCTTGTAACTTGATGCTGCATTGAAGAGCTTTGTTCCTAGAACTGCCTGACTGCAGCTGGCCTGGGCCAGGGTTAACAGGCTCAAAACCATTTAATTTGGGAGATGTAGAGCTTTAGTTTGAAAATTGCCCGTGGTTTGGTTCCTCAGTGGATGGTCTCTTTCTCTCTCCTGCAGAATGCTTTGCCCAGTGATGAAGATGACAAAGATCCCAATGATCCCTATAAAGCACTTGATATAGATCTGGATAAGTAAGTGACAGTTTGTTTGTGAAATAATGAGCTGCTAATGAGAACACGGGAGGGCTGGGCTGAGGCTGAGCAGGCACAGGCACTGACCACAGCCCAGAGGGGAAAAGACTCCAGTGTCTCACCATGGCTGGGGTGAAACCTCAGGTGACCAACCAGCCTGGGCTCCCACTGCAGCAGGGATGGGAAAAGCTCAGCTGCTGGATTAGGGAGGGGCTAGGGAGGGTCAAGGGGGTCAGGGAGGGGGTGTGAACAGTCTGGAAGCACAGACAGTGTCACTTGGGCAGGTGTGAGTCACTCTCAGCTTTGGGTGTCCCACTGTGTCTCTGAGGTGACCTGTGTGGGCACTGAGTGTGCCCTGTGTCCCTCTGTCCATCCCAGAACCGCTGTGTCCCTGGCGAGCCCGTGTGCCCTGTGTTGTGATCACTGACCAGTAACACCCAGTTTGGACCAGCCCTCTGCCCCAGGGCTGTTCAGTGTGGTCCCACTGCTGAAAACTATTGTCCTGCCATGACTGAGTGAGTTGGTACACCTGTGACCAGCCTGGTGCCCCCTCAGCTGCTGGAGCTGTCCCAGTGCCAGCACCCCAAATCTCTGCCTCCCTGTCAGCTCTGGGCTGTCCAGTGTGGCACGTGGAGATTGGGGTTCTTTTTTCAATTCCTGTTCTACAAAATCACCATGCTAAAAGCAATGGCTGGTTTGTGGTCCAGGGATGCCTCCTGTAAAATTTGAATGACTTGCAGGCCCATGGTTGTGTGTAGTGTCTCTCTCCCTCTGATTGTTGCAAGTCTGTGCCCTTCTCTGTAGGTCCCCCACTTGCAGGGCTTTGGTTCCTCACTACCTTGCAAAAAAGTGGTGTGGTATTTTTAAAAAATGAAAGAACAGTTCCTGAGAAACTTCCCATCAAACCCCTCTGAGTCTGCAGGTGGAAATGTTCAAAAGGCAGTTAATTTTTGCCTGTAGCCCCTGGGTATTTGCATGCTGAGCCTCAGCAGTGTAGGGCACAGCGAGCAGAGCAGGCTCTGAGCACTGTGCTCCAGGAGGCACCTCTGGAATGTTGCACTGTTCCATCCATTCTCTTCCCATTTGCCATGAGTGGCTGTGCTCTCCTGTCATGGTTTCTCATGTCTCTGTCCTCTCTCTTTCTTTCTGTGCTTGCACTGCTCTGTCTGTCACGCTCACACGCAGTCTGGTTTCAGGGAAGCCTCCCAGGTAAGAAATCCCTCCCAGCTGGTGACCTCTGTCAGGTTGGTTGGTTTTGGTGGACACTGTAAATCCTTGAAGGGTGTGGAACTGTGGAGATCAGTGACCCTGCCACTTCTGTCCCTGTTCCTGTACAGCTGGAGGGTGAGGCCTCTCTGCTGCTCAGGCACGTGGGGTCCATCTTGCCCTTGCAGTGTCTGAAAGGGAAAAATGAATTGGGTCTGGCTCTTCATGCCATGTAAGCAACGAAATTAAGGCAGGTGAGGCTGTTAGAAACCTTCCTGAACTGCTGTTTGCTGTGCAAACATTAAAATTAACTTTAAATAAAAGCTGAGAAATAGTAAAAGAGGCAAACCATGAATTTCTTGCCGATTTCTGCAAGTCTTTGCTTAGAACAAGAGAAATTTCTACACTGGTTTTTTCCCAGCTAATGAATTTGGGATACAGAGTAAATGTGAACTACTATTTGTGCTTTTTGGAAACAGGTGTCTGAAGTTAAACATAACTTAACTTTTGAAATGTGATAGTAGAGTACAAATTCATAGTGTAAACTTCCAAAATTAAAAATTACTTGGAATAACTCATGATCTACTTGTGAAGAACAACAAACCCCACACCCTTCAAGGGCTGTTTTTGCTGTGCTGACATCCCACTGCTCGAATTTGCACACTTGGAAATGCTCCTTCACATCCTTGCTCTTCCTTGGAGAGGATTCCACAGAAACAGCATAACACAAGTGTGTTCTTCTGGAGCTGTTTCTCAGCCTGCAGGTCTGTAATGAGCACTTTTTAAAGGGTTAAACAGCAAGACTTTGGCTCTCAGTCCCCTCCAACTCATTTCCTTCAGCCAGGACAGTGTGTGCAGTTGCATAAATAAACTTCAGGTACAGAAGTATGTGCTGATTTAAGATTTTGGGGCCCAGCTCTCCATAAACAAAGCACACCTTGTGTTGCCCAGCCAGCAGGTGAGCTGGGCTGAGGGAGGCTCTTTGCACCAGGGTAATGGGCTCTTTCTTTCCAAGACCCTTAGCAGACAGTGAGAAGCTGCCAGTGCAGAGACACAGAAACGTTGAGACCCTGAAGTCACCAGACTCAGAAGTTCCCCTAGTAGAGAAGAAGAGCAAGAAGCCCAAAAAGAAGGAAAAGAAACACAAAGAAAAAGAGAGAGACAAAGGAAAGAAGAAGGAGAAAAAGGTGGTAGAGGAGGAGGAGCAGGAGGAGGTAGAAGAAAAAAAGGTAATTCCCCAAGACATGTTATTTTAGCAACTGCTGTTATTTATTGCTGTGTTTAGTTTGTTGCTTAGGAATGGTCACATTTGCCAATTCAAGCAGCTGAGTACCTTCAGCCTTTATTTCCTTAAATTTTTACAACCCAAACAGCAGGTATTTAAAGATCCCTGTTAATAAAAATAACATTTCCTCAGCCACCTAAGCTAGCAGAATTCAGCTTACTGCAGCCTACACAGCAGAGCTGCCAGAGCTCCCTTGGAAGCTGAGTTTACTGGTGATTTCTCTGTTCTTCAGCTGGGGAATCCCTTAGCAAAATCCCTGGGGCTCAGGTTTGTTCTGCATCCTGTCTCCCATCTCCTGCAGCATCTCTGAGACCTGAATTCCCTCATAACTACCCTGCAGAGATGCACCTTTCCTCTGCAGTCTTGGAGTGCCTGGGGATGGTGTTGAGGGTGCTGGGCAGTTACTGTGAGCTGGGCCTGGGTTTGGAAGTGCTCAGAGGTCGAAGTGAAGCTTCTTGAGCTGTTTGCTTCTAAATTTGTTGCACACCTGAGCATGAGGAGCATCTGGAGTGCTGCATTTCCATGAAAACATAGGGCTTTAATTTAATTGTTAGTCAACAATCACAGGGTTGGAAAGGACTTTAAAGCCCATCCAGTCCCACCCCCTGCCATGGGCAGGGACACCTTCCACTAGCCCAGGGTGCTCCAGCCTGGCCTTGGACACTCACAGGGATGGGGCAGCCACAGCTTCTCTGCCCAACCTGTGCCAGGGCTTGCCCATCCTCACAGACAAGAATTCCTTCCCATATCCCATCCATCCCTGCCCTCTGGCAGTGGGAAGCCATTCCCTGTGTCCTGTCCCTCCATCCCTTGTCCCAAGTCCCTCTCCAGCTCTCCTGAAGCCCCTTTAGCACCAGAAGGGGCTCCAAGTTCTCCCTGGAGCCTCCTCTTCTCCAGGCTGACACACCCCCAGATGTCTCAGCCTTTCCTCCCAGCAGAGGGGCTCCAGCCCTGGGATCTTTTGGGTTGGTTTTCTTTGTTGTTGATGTTGGTTTTTGGAGGGGACTGTTTGTTTGTTTTAAGAATGGTATCAAAACAACCATAACATTTTTTTCTCTTGAAATCCAGGGGGAAGACTTGGATTTCTGGCTCTCCACTGCTCCCCCACCTGCTGCCACACCCCAGCCTCAGGTAGGCTTCTTACCCCAGCAGAGGAAACTTTCCTCCTGACTGTGCCTGAGCTGTGCAGGGGTGCTGTGTCATCCTGCAGCACCCAGGGGAACATCAGCTTCATCTCCTCAGCTTCCTGCTGTGCAGCAGGGATATTGTGTCTGCCCAGTTCACAGGCTTCAGGCTCGGCCTGCTGTGCAGATCCAGGGATGGCAACAGAAATACAGGTGCAGCTACAGACTCGGTCCATTTTAATATTATTGTGGGGGTTAATATTACCTAGTTGTGTGGTTTTGTTCCCCAGTGTGAGCTAGACATGAGCACTGTTAACAGATAGGAGAGACAGAGGGTGAAAGAAAAAGTCTCCTGAATTTTGATGGCAGATTTTAGAGGAAGAGACAGGGAATTGAAGGGGATGTATTCCTTGGAGGAAATCTTGTCCTCAGGTGATCATGTTTGCAGGGATTTCAGTGGCATAAATTGAAGGGCCTGATACCATGTGAGCCCAATGTGGTTTTGAAATAACAGTTAGGGGGGAGTGTCACTGTCGAGATTTTTTTCTTGGTGTGAGATTGGGTTGTTTCAGCTGCAGTGTCACAGTCCTTTGCTCATCTCCCCAGAGCGAGCCTGGAGTGGGAGCTGCTGTGGTGGCTGAACCTCAAGAGGTAAAAAAGGAAGAAAGGGAAGAGCGGGAGGAAGAGGAGGAGGAGGAGGAAGGAAAGGTAAGTGGTTTAGGTTGAGAGGAAATGGCCTCAAGTTGCACCAGGGGAGGTTTAGGTTATATATGAGGAAAAATTTGTGCATGGGAAGCATTGTCAAGCACTGGCACAGCTGCCCAGGGCAGTGGTGGAGTCCCCATCCCTGGAAGAGTTCAGACCTGTGGATGTGGCACTGGGGAACACGGTTAGTGGTGAACAAGGTGGTGGTGATGGACTGGTGGCTGGATTTGGTGGTCTTAAGGACTTTTCCAACTCTGGTTCTATGAAATTGCTGTCACCCTTTAGCCACATTCTCCTGCTGTCTCCAGTTCATTAAAAATCAGCACGCAGGAGTTGCCAACACCAGTTATTCAGTGTAATGATCACCTGAACACCCCACAGGGAGAGGTTTGGTTGTTCCCTGAGCCAAGGAACAGGTCACACCTAAAGCTCAACTTCCAAGCAGTTGGAGCTGCTTTGGGATAAGGTATTGTCATCCCAGTGGGGACCGAGGGTTTTCTGGGACTCCACATGGAATTACAGTTGGGATTTAAGGAATGGAACCTTTGCTTTGGGCTCTGCAGTGCAGAGAGTGAGGGTCCAGCTGGGGGTGTGGTACAGGGGTCAGGGTGTCATGCCTTGAAATCCAGGGGCTTTTTAGGCATTTGTTGTAGATTGTTGTTCTTCTCGGCAGAAATCCTCCAAGCATAAGAAGAAAAAGCACAAGAAAGAGAAAGAAGAGAAATCGAAGGATAAAAAGAAATCCAAAAAGAAGAGCCATCACAGCGAGGAGGAGCCCCCGGAGTCGGTGCAGAATGGAACACTAGAGGATGAGCCACTACCAGTGAGTAGCTGTGCCCTGGCAGCCCAGCCTGGGGACAGGCCAGAGCTGAGCCCCTGGGGAGGAAGGAGAATGGTGGCTCCTCTCAGAGAAACTAATTACAGTGTGACTGATTTCCCTCTTGTTTTTTCCAGCCCATGTCCAGTTACCGCCTTCTTGCTGAAAATCCATACATTAAAATGGTGAGTTTTTCCCAGGTGTCTTCCCTTTGTGTTCCCTGAGAACAGGGGGGACACCCTGGGGATGGTGCAGTGACTTCAGGTAGGCACCCTGTGAACTGTTCAAATCCCAGGAGGCAGAACTGGAACAATGCTCCATTGCCATCCCTTTGGGTGTCCCACCTCAGTTTTTAAGTTGATATTTTCCCACTGTGTAGCTGCTCACCAGAGTGTTTTCATTATCCTCTAGCTGGACCAAATTCCCTCCTTTCTGAACCTTGTTTATCCTGATGTTCTGCTCTTTGAAGTTTCTGAATCTCTCCTGTGACATTTTCCCCTTCATTTGCAGACCTATGACATTCAAGGAAACCTCCAGAACGATAGTCAAGTGACTGTGTCTGTTATCTTTGAGAACAAAAGCACTAGCTTCCTTAAGAGCATGGAACTAAATGTCCTGGACTCTCTCAACACTAAAATGCTGCGACCAGAAGGATCCTCAGTCCACGATGGGATTCCTGTGCCCTTCCAGCTCCCCCCTGGTACGAGCAGAGCAGCTTTGCACGGGGTTCTCGCAGCGTGGCTGGCCCTGCACTGCCCTCCTGTGGGAAGAATGGTTGGAACTGCTTGCTGTTTGCCAGACAATCATGTCTCTGCCCCGGTGTTCCTGGGCTCTCCCACAGTTCCCTGGAAGGGATAAACCTCCTCACAGTGTGGCTGGAGCACAGGTGGTTCTGTGCAGCAAGAGCAAAGCCTTCCTGTAGGGCTGGGAGTCCACGTGTCCAAGTTCCTTTCCCAGGTCCCCGCAGGCTGGCACACCTTGGACTACAAAAATCCAAAAGTCAGGAGAAGTTTGCTATGAGATTTAAAATGAAACCAAGTTAGAGGTTTGTGAACCATTAGAATCCACTCTGGATTTATTCTGGAGCTGTTGTCCCACTGTCTTAATGGCAGAGGCCTTATGCAGGGAAGGGTTGTGATAAGGGTGTGTGAGGAGGGCAGCTGAGCTCTTCAGGAGTGTTCAGACACAGAAATGAAGAACAGTGGCTTTGTACAGAGCACAGAAGTGCAGCTGAATTGCTGAACTTCTTGAGTTTCACTTCCTTCACCAAAGAGTTAGTTTGAATACTGGCACAGCTCACAGAGACCTTTAGTGGCCTCAAGGTGCACGTTGATCCCCCATGAAAAGCAGCGGGGTATCTTATAGGGCTTTAATTCTATTCTTGACAGAGCCTTGTATATTAAAAGGAAAACACAGAAACAGTAGAATTCAAATTAGCTCTGAAAGCTTTATAATCTCCAGTTACACAAATAGTTTAAATATGTGACATACTTTGCCCAGGCATTTGCTCAATAACCTCTACCAGATGCTGCTTCTGAGAGACCCAAATGCTGTAACACTGTTGATTCACCACAGGAATTGTGTGTAGAACTCTCTTCCAACTCCACAGAAAAGTCCAGACTTTATTCAAAAATAGCCAGCACATAAATCAGTTTATTCTGACCATTACTTAGATGTGGAAACCATGTTCTGACCTGACTTCTCCCTCTCCTCTCTCCACACCAGGAATCTCTAATGAAGCCCAGTTTGTGTTTACACTTCAGAGTATTGTTATGGCTCAGAAGTTAAAAGGAACACTGTCCTTTATAGTCAAAGTAAGTGCAGCTCCCAACTGCTTCTGCTTCCTGTGGATCTGTGTCAGGGAGCTGGGCTTGGGTGGGAAGTTCTGCTCTTGAGCCTTTTTTAGGCATCATTTCATCTCTGCTGCACCACCCTGTGCTGTGAGGGGTGTCTTCACAGGACACCTCGTGCAAAGAGTGTCCCCAATGCTGCGTGAGCATGTCCTAAATTGCCAGCTAGAGAATTCCTGCAGGGGTGAAACCAGGGTCTCTTCCTTCTGATCTCAGTTATCCAGGGATCCGTTGGGCACTGCTGCCTGGGACGAGGCTGGAGAACAGTAATTAGAGTTAATAAAGGTGGGATCCCAGCCCCAGAGTGAGGTTAGCTGAAGGCATTAAGTAAGTATTGAGCAGTCTCAGGCTCTGTGGGTTTCTGATCTCGTTTCAGTACAATTGCTAATGAAGGAGCTGCATGAACAGCTCAAAGGAAGCAAATCGAGACAGTTGTGGCTCCTCCTGAGTCAGCCAGTATCTCTGTTTCAAGGGGTTCCTAAAAATAGCTTGTGCTATTTTCAGTGCCTCACAATCTGGGAGATACTAATTTATTGTTTTACTCGGGAAATAACTAACTGTAAGACCATGTCTCCACCTGTTAGTCCAAACTCAGTCTGCTCAGCTTATTTCAGCAGAGTGCAGGCAGGCCTGCAGCCAGGTGTGTCCCTTACCTGTTCCAGGTTGTGCATCAACCCAGCTGCCCAAATCCTTGCGTGGGCTGATGTTTCAGTGGGATGGTTGTTCTCAGACCAATCCTTCAGCCCCAGCCAGGGTATTTCAGAGGGAATTGAGCCCAAAGGGCCTCATTGGTGTGGTAGGTGGGAGTGGTGCCTCCTCCTGCTGCCTCAGGGCTCCCATTGATGTCCTTTCCTTTGACCTGTTGCAGAATGATGAAGGTTCAACCCATGAAAAACTAGATTTCAAATTGCACTTCAGTTGCGCTTCATACTTGATCACGACGCCTTGCTATAGGTAAGTGCTGCCTGGGGAGCTGAGCTGCTCCTGGTGCCTTTGGCCCAGCTCACTTCTCCTGGCTGAGGGTTCAGTGCTGGACTGTGTCCAGTGGCAGGAGGAGGAGCTCTGTGGGCTGGCAGAGGCAGCTCTGAGGGCACAGGGTGTCCCAGTGTGCTTCCTGTAGTTGCTGTAAACCCATTTTCCTAGACCTTGGGGGTACTTTGACTTCTCCATCCTGACATGTCTCCAGCTCTGCGTGGGACTAAGGGGCCACATTTCACTTGCATTTCCCCTGAAGTGATCCCTTGCCTTCCTGTCTTGCAGTGATGCTTTTGCCAAGCTCCTAGAGTCTGGAGATCTGCACATGAGTTCTATTAAAGTAGATGGAATTAGCATTTCTTTCCAACATCTACTGGCAAAGATCTGTTTTCATCATCATTTTTCAGGTGAGTGTTCCTCAATGCAGAACCTTCTGCAAAACTCCATTTCCTAAGATCTCTGCTGTGCTTGGTGAGCACAAAGCTCTCAGGAGCAGGTGATGGCCAGATTAAATACATTTGGGAGATAAGGGTTTTTTCCAGTTTTCCAATACTCAAAGCAGGCAGTGTTCTTCAAAATGAACTCTCCTTCTGCCCCTGGGGCTTTCCTGTGGCCCAGTGAGGCATGTGACAGGCACCATGAGAGCTGAGTGTGTGCAGCTGAGGCTGTAGCTGTTCTCTGGAGGGTGGGTTTGATCTTCAGGCCTTCAGCCTCTTTCCCCAGTGCTTTGTTTCCCTGAGGGACAGCCCCAGCTATTCAGGTTTGGATTTATTAATTAAAACACAAGCACTGGCTGAAGCAAACCAACTGGCTGTTTCATCACGCCCTGGTGTTTACATCAGATGTTACCTCACTTGGAAGTGTTTCTGGGGAAGAAACCTGCCTTCTGAGCAGTGTTTTTGCCACAGAACATTTGTGGTTTCAGAAACAAATGACTCACCTCGTTCTTGTGAAATGTCCCAGCCAGGAGGAGCCAGGCACTTCCTAACCCTGACTTCCTCCTGCCCTGTGTGGAAGCTTCTGTTCCTCTCCAGGGGCTGCAGGGCTTGTGTTAAAAGTTATCCCACTAAATGGAATTGCTGGGGTCTTTTTGCAGTTGTGGAACGTGTTGATTCCTGTGCATCCATGTACAGTCGTTCTATCCAGGGCCATCATGTCTGCCTACTGGTAAAAAAGGTGAGAGAAGCTGAACCTGCAGCCTTTCCCCTCCTCCACTGCCTGTTTCCAGTCCCTGAGCTCAGCTGGGAACAGGGTTATATTAACATATTAAATTATATCAATATATTAAAATTATCTTAAAGGATAATGTTCCTCAATTAGTGGGGTTTTTTTAAAAGTCATGGATGAAAACTGTCATTTTAGCATGTAGAGAGAATTTTGAAACTGTGTGATGTGTAACATTCACAAATTCATTTGCTATCAATGTCCCCTTAAAAAACAAAACAAAAATATAAAGAAAACAAGATACACCACAAGCTGCTGTAATGATTTTGTGTCAGGATGATCCAGTAAACTTTCAAACCAAAGTTCAGCTTTTGCCTCTGTGAGTGGAATTGGCACTGATGGATTTTTTTCTTTTTCCCCTGTCCAAGGGAGAGAACTCTGTATCCATAGATGGGAAATGTAACGATTCCACCCTGCTTAGCAACTTGTTGGATGAGATGAAAGAGACATTGTCCAAGTGCTGAATTTTCCCTGTGAGCTATTCCAAGGAGGAGGAACACACCTGACGTGTAAAGCCGAGCAGACCCACGTGTTAAGTTTCTCCCTCGGCCGCATGTACTACCCTGGGGCACGTGCTTTCAGTTAACTCCACCATCGGTTGCAGTTTAGACATTTTCAGGCTGTATGTTACCTTTTTATTTCAGAACTTTTTACAAACTGTGGTGTTAACCCTTTCTAGCCCAAAGAGATCCATCCTGGTGACATGACTGGAGGAGGGAGGGAGGGAGGGAGGGGCGGGCACTATTTATTCAGCAGCTCATGGTGATCCCATGACCTTCCATCCGTGTGGGACGAGGCTCTGGGCAGGACTTCATCAACAGTGGCACAGTCTGTTGCCTGTGCTTATGCCAGGGAAGGTTGCCCAAATCCTTAGCCATGGAATATGTCTTCAGGGCTGCTGTAGTTGTATATTTCTAGCAGAGGCTGGTGCTGGACCTGAAGGCCTCTTTTTGTTTTGTTTTTGTTTTTATTTTATAAATATATGATTTATTATTATTATTATCTCAAGATCTATTGTGATCAGCATATAAACATCCTCCATCTCCTTGAGCTAATCCAAAGGAGCCCTGTGAGAACTGGGATGTTTGAGTTTGTTTATAGGGGTTGCCTTGAGCCTTAACCTTCTTTTAGTGACAGCTGGAAGAGCCGAGACTGGAAGCATGAAATGGGCTGCAAGTGTTACTGTTTGGGTCTCTGCTCCCTCCACTGCCCCACACACAGAGTCTGCCAGGCCTCTCCCCTCTGAGCTGTCTCTGCTGATGTGTTTTGAGTCCACTTCAATTTCACATTCCTCAACAGTTAAGCTGTAGCAAGAAACTGGAAATCCAAAGGGGTCTGTTCCTGCTCGTTCATCCTTTCACTCACCAGCTGAGGTTGACCATTACCCGGTTAGAGAAACCCTCGTGCTCTCAGAGTGCAGGTACAGCCCTGCCCTCCCTCTGTGCTCTGAAACCAGCGGGGCCCTGCTGTCCCAGTGTCCCCACAGTGTCCCCCAGCCCTGCCCTCCCACCAGTAGGAGCAGATTTGGCAGCACAGGTGCCCCTGGGTCTCTGTGGCAGAGCCTTCCCTGCCTGGGGGCAGGAAAGAGGGATGGATTGGGAGTCCCTCTTGTAGACAGGCTGCAGGAAGGAGGGATGAGGGGCTGCTCTCCTTTCTGGGTTGCAGAAGGGGATAGAGGTGAGTGGATCCCCCCTCCCTGCTGGGGTACAGGAGGGAAGGGGGTACATTGGGACCCCCTCCCTGCCCAGGTGCAGGGTGAGGAGCTGCAGGTTGGGGTCTGTAGCAGGTTGCTCTGGAGGGAAGGAGGAGGGAGGGTCTGTGAGGTGAAGGCCATTGTGCACCACTGCAGTCTTGTGGAGTCCCCACTGGAAAGGGACATCGCTGTGGCCTGCAGAGATGCTCAGCTCCTGTCCTTCTCCAACATCCCTTGCTTTCCATTTAGTTTTTTTATCCCCTCTCCCAGTTTTTTCCTTGCTGTTCCACACCCAGCACACTGAGAACTCGCTGAAACAGTTTTGCTTCAAGACACAGGCCAGGAGGGGCTGGTTGCTCCAAAAAGGTGCCCAGGGAGGAGCTGGGTGGGTCTGCACGTCTCCAGCACCGCCACCACCACTCCAAAGGAACCAAAACCCCACGCAGGGAGCAGGATGGAGTGTTGCTCTTCCCCCTTGGGTGATGTCCTGTGCTTTACATGTGTCTTGTGCTCTTTACACTCTTCCCACAGGAGGGATTTTGGCCAAGGCTCTGCTCTGGTGCTCTGGTTCATGGCCAGGCCCAGCCCTGTCTGACCATGCTGCTGGGACGTGGAGGGTTTGCTTTTGGTCAGCCTCCCTTGGTTAGCCAGTTGTGTATTAGAAACTGAACCTATTAAAATTGTCTTAAAGGATAATGTTCCTCAATTAGTGGGTTTTTGTTTTGTTTTTTAAAATTCATGGATGAAAACTGTCACTTTAGCATGTAGAGTCTCTTACAGAATCCTGTGCAGTGATTCTAGAATTTTGAAACTGTATGATGTGTTACATTCACAAATTTATTTGCTATCAACATTCCCTTCAAAAAGGAAAAAAAATAAAAGACAAAGGAAACAACGTACCACAAGCTGCTGTAATGATTTTGTGTCAAGATGATCCAATAAACTTTCAAAACAAAGGTAAATTTTTGGCTTTGTAAATGGTCCTTTTATAACACCCTTCCAGTTTGGATGGACCCCAAAGCAGGATGTGGATTTGCTCCATTTTCTTCTACATATCTACTTTATTCTATTTCCTTTTATTCTCTTTATATATTATTTTATTATTTTTATTATTTTCCCCTTTATTCTATTTATTCTGTTTTATTTACTTATTGTTTTATTTTTATTCTATTTTCATTTTTATTCCAGTTATTTTTTCCTTCTTTTGGATTTTTTCCCTTTCATTCCATTCTATTTATTTCCTTTTCCTCTATTTTAATAATTACCTTATACTATTTTATTTCCTTCTATTAATATATTCTTATTTATTTCCTTTTATTCCATTCTGTTTATTTACATCCTTTTATTCTATTTTCTTTCTTCTCCTTTATTCCCCTTTATCCATTATTTTCCAGGAGCAGGGACAGCCCAGCGATGCTCAGGGGCCCCCGGGTGTCCCACTGAGCCCCTCCCTGGGATTAAACGATCCCAGGAAACCGGAGAGGCTGGGACAGAGCCGGGGGAGGGTTTACCTATGGTGGGGATGGACAAAACGCTCCAAAATCCAAAGAAAAAACTAAATGAAGTTTGGGAAGAGCCCAGCACGGACCAGCCCCTGCCCCGGCACCTTCGGCCACAGGGGCAGAGACCGCGGCACTGACGATCCCCCCCGGGCACCGGGAAGAGCCGTGCCCTGCGGGTGCCCAGGGAAGGGCTGCAGTCGCCTTCCCTGGAGATACTCCAGAGCCATCCAGACCCAGCCCGGAGTGATGTCTCAGGTGGCTGTGCCGGACCAGGTGAGCTCCAGTGGTCCCTCCCCACCTCAATTCCGTGCTCCTGTGACCTGGAGCACAGGACCTGGCACAGGGGCTGGCACAAGGGGGGCTGTTCGTGCCCTCGGGCTGAGCATCGGCTGTTGCAGCGAGGAATCCAGCCAGAGAACCCCGGGCTGGAGCGGGACTGTGGGATCAGCTGCTCTGCAGGAACAGCCGCGCTGTTGGGAAGGGGCTGTGCTGCCCCCGGCCAGCTGGGAACAGGGGGAGACCCCCATACACACCCCCCGGGGGCTGGGGCATGTCTGGGGTGGGCTGGGAGCATTTGGGGATGAATTGGGGGGTCTGGGGGGGAACTGGGGGGAGCTGGGGGTCTGGGGTGGGCTGGGAGCATTTGGGGGGTCTGGGGTGGGCTGGGAGCATTTGGGGGATGAATT
>JAWWMP010000082.1:3824083-3837054 GCA_035047865.1 Dendrocincla tyrannina
TTGTTGGGGTGTCTGTGCAGGGCCAGGGGTTGGACTGGACGGTCCTTGTGGGTCCCTCCCAACCCAGGATATTCTATCATTCTATGAAAAGTCTCCATCCTGCTCAAATCACAGTTTCGTCTGGAAAATGGTCAGTGTTTGTTTCTTGATGTGTGTGGTGAAGCCCAGAGGGTGTTTGGTTTTGCCCTTTGGATTTGCCCTGTCCTCATGTGTGCTGGGCCCTGCAGATCCTACAGAAAAGCAGTCGGAATGGAGTCGTGCAGCACCGGGGATGCTGCATGGAGGGCAGTGCTCCTGCTCCCGCGTGGGTGGTTGTGTGAGAGGACTTGTTTTCCTCCATCTCCACTCCGAGGAGCTCATCGCGTGCAAGCGCCGCTCTGGGACTGATTTCCCCCTGGAAGCAGCTGCAGCCCCAGCACCTGGTGCCCACATTGCTGCACCCGTGGGGGCTGGCCCTGTGGCACGGCACAGGCTGGTGGGTGCAGGCCCTGGAGCTTCCGCCCCGGCTCCCCCCCGCAGGATGTGGCCAGGCTGTGACACAGCCCTGCAGCCGGCGCTGCCGCTCGCCTGGGCCCCCGCGCTGCTTCCTCCCCTGCTCTGCTGGCACCACACGCTCCGGAGGACACGCCTTTCTGGCTCGGCGCTGGCTTTGCCTCCCCCGTGGTGGCTCACGGGGTCACGGCAGCTGCTCTGGCAGCAGGAAGGCCAGGTTGGACAGGGCTTGGAGCAGCCTGCTCCAGTGGAAGGTGTCCCTGCCCACAGAAGGTGTCCCCCCTGCCCACGGCAGACGGTCTTTAAGGTCTCTTCCAACCCAGACCGTTCCATGATGACATGACTGCCTTGGATTCACTTCCCAGCCCAGGGAGGATCTCACTGAACCACGTTTTGGTTACTCCCAGCTCATGTCGTGGCCCATGTTGCAATAGGAGTTTGAATCTCTCTGCTCCTGCACGGAAGAGGTTACTGAGCCCATTCCCGCAGGAAATGTTGAGCCTGTTCTTAGTGGGATGAACTGGACTGGTTTGGGGTTTCTTCCTCACTGTAATTAAATAAGAAAACAAGAGGCCTTGGCTTAAAGCTTTTTAATCTTTCTCCAGAGAAGAACTGCTGATTAGCACTGCGGCATCTGTTGGGGACGGGCTCGATTGCAGCGATGGCAGTCGTGACCTTGAGTTTGGGATCTTCTTCCCAACATTTGAGGACACTGTTCACCTATTGGAACAACACTGTGGCTCCATATAAATCTAAGTAGATTCTGCTTAGTGAAAGGGGTTTGTTGTCTTCCTTACTTTTAAAATTATGGAAACTTATTTGTGCTATTTACAGCATCAGCTTAATTTCTGTTACTTTATGCATTTCTGTCCAGCACATGTAAAATAATATTTTTGGTACACAAAGCTTTCTGCCTTAAGCCTCCATCAAAGAACCGCCTGACACAAATTCTGCGAGGGGCTGGATGTGGGAACAAAGGAGGTATAATTAGCTGCAGATAAACAGAGCTGTGTTTCTTGTCAGCATCCCTTCAGATCTTCACTTGGGTCTCACGCTTGGAGCTGATACTTTTCCACAGCCTGGAAGAGGAAGATGAGCTTTCCCTCATCTTTCAGCTTGCAACTTGAAGTGAGCTAAACTGAAGTGAAAAATATGTTTCTGGTCTGTGTGCACCTGCAGAGGAGGCTGTGGCTGCTCTCAGGGCTGGTGCTATTTCAGGATATTTGCTCTCTGGGTGCCTGAGCTGTGACTTCTCGTTCCCCTCCGCCCTTTGGTTCCTGTCTTGTACTTTCACTGCCTGCCCTGGTGGCTGCCCTGCTCTGGTGGAGGGTGTCTGGCAGCAGCTCTGAACTGTACTGTAGGTTGCCATGACCTGACCTTTTAGGTAGGTTTGTTCTCAAAAGGGGGAAGCACAGGTGAAAAGTCGGATCCAGGTGAAACCCAACTGGTTTTACCCTTCTTTGGTGTTTTGGAGCTGAGCAGGAGGTGTTTTCTTTGTTTCTGTGGGGTTGGGGCTCTTGATGCCGTGATGTCAGGGTGAGTGGCAGCCACCTCCCAAGGCTGTGGGTCCTGTTCCCTCATTCCCACATGGAACACATTGGGAGTTTTCTCAGGGGTGGCTCCTTTCAGCCCAGGTCACCCCAGCAGCTGCTCTGCTGGGAAGGGAAGGGGGAGGAAGGAAAGCTGGCATGAGCTCTCCCGCCTCAGATGTGGGGCGAGGGCACAGATGGTATCCCAGATCTCTTCCTATGGGATTTAGACAGGGTTTCCTGTTGAGAGAGCTGCTCCTAATCGCTGCCCTTCTGTGCTGTGTTGCAGATCAGGCCCAGATGAGCAGAGGGAGGTTTCTGTGAAGATCAGAGTCGCCCCAGCCGTGCCCCGGGAAGTGGCCCGGCCTGCAGCTGTCACCGCTGCGGACCCGGCACAGCGAGAGGAGGGCGAAAATGTCCCACGCCTTAAAGCAAGTGTTCAATAAAGACAAAACCTTCCGGCCCAAGCGCAAGTTCGAGCCGGGGACTCAGCGGTTCGAGCTGCACAAGAAGGCTCAGGCCTCGCTCAACGCCGGGCTGGACCTGAAGGTGGCCGTGCAGCTGCCGCCGGGCGAGGAGCAGAACGACTGGGTGGCCGTGCACGTCGTGGACTTCTTCAACCGCATCAACCTGATCTACGGCACCATCAGTGACTATTGCACCGAGCAGTCGTGCCCCGTCATGTCGGGGGGGCCCAAGTACGAGTACCGGTGGCAGGACGAGCACAAGTACCGCAAACCCACCGCCCTGTCGGCGCCCCAGTACATGAACCTGCTCATGGACTGGATCGAGGTGCAGATCAACAACGAGGACATCTTCCCCACGAACGTTGGTGAGTTGGGGTCGAGCTGTGGCTGCTGGGAGGGAGGGGGGTGCAGAGCTTTCTCCTGGAGCCCTCGGGTCCTGTTTCTGTTCAGGAGATGCTGCAGAGCTGTTTCCTTCTGTGCTGCTCAGAGGAGCTCTTTGCCAGCTCCTCTGCAGTGCTAAAATAACCGTATCTGCACCAGATCCCACTCCGAGACACGGATGCCTTCAGGAAAGCCAAGTTGAGCCCTGGCAAGGCAGACCTGAGAGCACAGGCTTTGGGGTGACTCTGGGATGCTGGACGTGGTCTCCTGCAGGATGGCTCTCCTGGAGTTCATTGCCACTCTGGGTCTGGGCTCTGTGTCACCTGGTGGTGGTGCCACGTGCCATAATCAGCTTCTTTGTTATTAGAGGCTGCTGGGGCTGCCTCTGGCCCTCCAGAGGGGTGGGATGCTGGCACAGGCCTGGAGGGAGGGGCCATGTTCCATCTGCTGCCAGGAAAGGAGAATTTGGCCTAAGACACCTCAATCTGCATATCCAAACACAGCTTCTCTGCCTTCGGGGTGGAGATTGCTGGGTTTTATTTATTTTGTGTTGAAGATGGGAGAATTTAGCCCCTAAAACATCAGGTAACCATGCCTGAGCCCATGCAGAGTTTCCATCTTCTGGGATGCAGGAGACAAGGTGCAGCAAAGCTGCCTCCCTCCTGCCCTGGCATTTATCCCACTGAAGCTGTGCCAGGATGCAGTTGGCCACTACCTGGGGCGTGGTTGTCACTGGAGCTCCTCCACTGGGCCAAAATGCTGCTTCACCCAGGTGTGGAGTGGGCAGAGTGGGGAGCAGGGTCATGAACAGCCAGTTCTGAGACAGCTGAAACACCAAACCCCCCCAGCCACTCTCCTGTCACTGCCTGTGCAGGACCTTGGGGACCACAGCGGGGTGTTGGTTCTGTTCCGGAGGCAGGAGGAGCTTCCCACAGCACGAGGGTTGCGGTTGGGGTGTTTTCAGCTGTTGCTGTTTTCAGCTCAGCTGTGACCAGATCCCTCCCCCTTAACACGACTGAGAAGTTGCAGTTCTGGCCAAGCACTGAAAGGGTTTAACTCATCCTCATTCCTCCAGGAACAGCCTGTGTGGACTTTACACCCTGATATCCCACGGAGGTGCTGGATGGCCAAACCCCCCTGCTGTCAGGGCCTGGCCAAACACAGACCTGGTGCTTTTAAAGAGGACTGTAAAGGCTTTAATTTTTAACCAGAGAGCTAAAGACATAACAAAATAATGGATAACTCTGGGGAGGTAGCAACACCAAGCCTTTCCTTTGGGAATTTGCTTGGTCATATCTAGCGTTTTGCACTATTTATATAAATATGTTGAACAGGAGTAGAAGAAAACTCAGACTGAAACAGCTGCTGGGAATTTGGGCTCTGCTTTCAGCCCCAGCAGTGCAGCACTCTGTCACTTAAAAAAATCCATGCTTTTGAAAAATCTGATCCAAAAGAAAGCAAAAAGGAGGGGGGAATACACATTGCCAGGGACAGAAGCCCTTTTGTCTCGTTCTGTCCATTTTACCCATTTATTTTAGCTTCAAGCAACCAGTTTTAACCTGACTAAAGGTTTCTCATGGCCATTCTTCCCTGCCAGGTACTCCCTTCCCCAAGAACTTCCTCCCAGTGGTGAAGAAGATTCTCTCCAGGCTATTCCGGGTCTTTGTCCACGTGTACATCCACCACTTCGACAGGATCACCCAGATGGGCTCGGAAGCCCACGTGAACACCTGCTACAAGCACTTTTACTACTTTGTGAAAGAGTTCAATCTCATAGACACCAAGGAGCTGGAGCCTCTGGTGAGTGTCTGGGTGAGCTCAGGATACACAGGGATCTGCAGCCAGGGCTGGGCTGGGCTGGGCTGGGGGAGGCACAGGGATCTCTGGTACCTTCTCAGAAGGCCCCATCTCAAATCCTGTGTCCAGTTCTGCACCTATCACTCCAAGAAAGATGTTGAGAGGCTGGAGAGTGTCCAGAGGAGGGAATGGGTCTGGGGAAGGGTCTGGATCACCAGGAGCAGCTGAGGGAGCTGAGGGGTCTCAGCTTGGAGAAGAGGAGGCTCAGGGGGGAACTTCTAGCTCTGCAACTCCCTGACAGGAAGGGGGAGCTGGGGAGGATCAGGCTCTGCTCCCAGGGAACAAGGGACAGGAGGAGAGGGAATGGCCTCAAGTTGTGCCAGGGGAGGTTTAGCTTGGATATTGGGAAAATCCCATCATGGAAAGGGTTGTAAAGCATTGGCACAAGCTGCCCAGGGCAGTGGTGGAGTCACCATCCCTGGGAGTGTTCAAAAAACATGGGGATGTGGCATCTGGGGATGTGGTTTAGTGGTGACACAGCAGTACTGAGGCAGTGGTTGGACTCCATGGTCCTGGGGGTCTTTTCCAACCTTAAAGATTGTGTGATTCTCTTCTAAACCCGGCTGCCCAAATTCAGGACCACTTGGCCTTGCAGTTTGACTGTCAGGAAACTGGGAGTCAGGACATGCAGGCACAGCCCAGCAGGGTCCTTTGGGCAGTGCTGGAGGGAGTTGACTTGTTCTCCAGCAGGCTCCTCACATTGCCTGCAGCTGGTTTGCCTCGTTTGTGGGCCCTGAGTGATCCCAGCACTGTCAGCATGTGAACATAGATGGATAAACCCCCCGGGGTGTCCTGGGAGTGGTGGGGGGAACACAGCCCTGCCCTGGAGCTCTGGGCAGCACTGTCACCCCATGCTTTAGAAGGGTATTGACAACTAACCACGGGGGAGGTTTCTTCATCCATATCCTCACCTGGCAGCCTGGATCCTCCTTCACAGTCCCTTGTCTTCTGTGTCCCTTTGACAGAAGGAAATGACCTCCCGGATGTGCCACTGAGCTCAGACCTTCCTGCTCCCACTCCGAGGGCTCCGAGCCCCGCTCCCGTATTGGAGACGTGATTCAAGGGGAGAACAGAGACGTTTTGTTAAAGAAATTATATATTTTTAATGAGTTTCAATGTAAAACTGTGATATTGCGGGAATATTTTTTTAAAGATGCTCTAGATTAACTAGTTTTTTATAGTAATTTCTATAAAAAAAAGAAGAGAAAATATTTTGAGGGCCTTTTGATGGGAATGTTCACTCTTGGAAGGGGAAAAGAGCTGCCCTGAGCTATCTTTTCCCTGTGCCCTGAGTGAGCTGAGCCAGATGCTTCAGACAGAGCTGTGTTGTGGAGCTGGTGCTGCCATGGAAGCGGTACTTCCCTCGGGACACCCCTTTCCCACCGTGAAGGCAGGTTTTGTGGGGTCTGGGGAGGAAATGCTAATGTATGTGGATCCTCAGGGTGCTGTTTGGTTCCAGCACCTCTTCCGCTGGCTGTGAGTCCAGGTTTTGGGCAGAGCTGCTTTGTGCCCACCTGTGCCCAAGGCTTGGCCCTCCGTGTGCTGCCTCTGAAGGAGCTGAGTCTGGGGTTTCTCCCATGGAAACAGTTCTCCCACTGGAGCCAGTGCTGTTGGAATCTGGCCTTGTTTCTCCTGCCCCAGTGCAGCTCAGCACTGTCCCCACAGCGATGCACGCTGGCAGCTCTGGGCCAAGCTGTGCCTCATGGAAGTGAGCAGAGGGACAGGCATGGGCAGTTCTTCTCCATCACCTCGTGGTACGCTGACCCTGCCAGGAGGGAATGGGCCCTGTGCCCGCCTGGCTGGCTGTGGGGATCCCATCCTGCTTCCCGTTAGGGTACAGAGCCCTCTCCCTCTTCCCCAGCAGCTGTGCCCCTCTGGGACCAAAATCTCTGGTGAGCAGCCAGAGCCCCCCAGCCTTACCTGCTGCTTGCTTGGTGAGAGCTTCCAGTGCCCCCAGGTAGGTACCTACGACTGGGACCAGTATGAGAGAAGGTTCCTATGAACAGTGACCAAACTACCACTCACCACTTCTTCCTTCCCAAGTGTTCCCAAGCCCTGGGATCTCTGTACATATGTGACTCTCGTTGCTCGTCCTGTCGCTGGGGCACTCGTACAAACACCACTCGTGCTCTGGAATGGAACCAATAAATTATGTTGTATTTACACAGCACACGCCACTCGCTGAGCGTCTCATGATTGCACCTTTGCCAGAGCCTCCCTATCAGCAGAGCAAACGGGGGGGTGTTTGGGCTCCCGGGGAGCTGTGCTGCAGAGCTCGGGGAGGGAGTGAGGTTGGTTGGGTTCCTCCTGCTCTCCAGGTGCCAGGGCTGGGCTGCTCCGAGCCCTGTGCAGGTTCCCAGGGCCGTGGGGCAGCGCGGGCGGGCACTGGAACTCCACCACCAGCCTGGGGTTGTCCCGACTTGTCTCTGCAGTGTCCCTGTACCCAAGGGTTCAGCTGGTCTCCCAGCTCTGGAACTCGGGTGGAAGTGGGCAGGGGAGGGGAATTCCAGCCATCCAGCTTGCCAAGGAGCTCTGTGCTGCCATGGGAAGGAGAGGAGGGCGCTGCCATCAGGCTGATGGACTAAATTGGGAAAAACTGCATCTGGGGGCTACCTGTTACTTTCCTGACCAGAAGGGGAGTGAGGGGCTCGCCAGCCACAGCTCCTGCCTGTTCCCTGCCTGCAGCAATAGGTCCTTCCCCTTCCCCTGCACAGTGGAGGTGCTGGGCCCTCCTGAGCACCCTCCAGCCCTGCTCCCAGTGTTTTGTGGGTGCAGCTCAGCTGGAGAAACACACTGTTCCTTGGTGTGGAATATCCCTCTGGCCAGGCTGGGGCAGCTGTCCCAGCCATGCTCCCCCCCACTTTTTGCGCCCCTCCTCACTGGCCCAGCACGAGACACTCGAAGTCCTTGGCTTAGGGTAAGCACTGCTCAGCAACACCAAAACACCGGGGCCTTATCAGTGTTATTCCCATCCCAAATCCCAAACACAGCCCTGTACTGGCTACTGGGAGGAAAACTGGCTGCATCCCAGCAGGAATCAGGACACCTGCAGTGACTGAAGGGCTGCAGGTGGGCAGTGAGTGCTGGTGGTGCAGCTCCTGTCGCTGTTCCTCAGCTTTCCCTTTCCCACCCACCTGGAATGCTGTGAGGTGTGCAGCTCCCCCCCAGCTGTCACCACGGGGGCATGTGGCACCTCTCCAGCTGTCACCCACGGGGCTGCAGGGCCCTGCCTTCCTCTGCCCCCCTTCCCTTTTGGGGGAAAGACCTGCCCTCCTCCGTGCAGAACCAGCTCAGCCAAGGCAGGAGGAGGAGGGGAAGGAAAAGCACCTTTAGGGGCCCGGCGGTGCCGCTGCGGCTGAGCCCGGCCCCCCCAGCACACGGCGGTGCAGGATGTTGCCCAGACAGGTCTGCAGAGCCACAGCCGGGGCTCGGCCTCGCTCTGCCTCTGCCTCAGCAGCCCCAGCGCTGCTTTCATCTCCCAGCGCTTTTCATCTCGTGTTTGCTCGCCCCTGAGCCACAGCTGCGAGTCACTGCGGGGCGGGTGAGCAGCAGCCACCAGGGCTGATCCCTCCAGGGTGACACCCCGGGGCTGAGACCCCCAAGGTGACACCCCAGGGCTGAGCCCCCCGAGCTGAGCCCAGCCTGGCCAGCAGGTTTAGCCGTGCCTGGGACTCCTCAGTACTTCTATCCCTCGTCTCCCCAGGCCCTGCAGGGGTGCAGAGGCATCACGAGGGCTTTGCTGAGAGCCCGGAGAACAGATTTGCAGATCTCCTGCGCTGCAGGTGCCGTGCCCAGGGCTCTGGCAGCCTCCCCTCTGCAGGGCAGAGCCCTTCCCACAGAGCACAGATGGCACCTGCCCCGGAGCTGGAGTGGGCAGGGGCTCAGGGCACAGAGGGGGCTGTGGCTGCCGTATGTTCCCAGGGAAAAGCTCCTTTCCTTTGGCTCTGTGCAGGGTCACCCACTGCTCCAAGGAAACGATGGCTCACCCTGTGCCCACTGGGCTCCTCCAGCCCCCAAATGCTGAGGAGCTCCGGAGATTTAGGGCCTTGGTTCTGCCACAAGTCCTGATTTAGGATGCTGCCAACGACAGTAATTTGTCACAGATGAGTGATTTAGGGTCACTCAAAGGATCGCTATCAACATTGTTAGCAAAAGGTGTTTTAATGTGGATTTATGAAAGTGTGATTAAACAGTTTGATGGCGAGATTCCCTCTGGTACTTCCTACCAGACTAAGGAAAATCAAATTGGAATCAAGCTGGAATGACTTACACAGAGACCAAATATATAAAAGGATAAGAGAGATCCTTCTGCTGAGTACCAGTTTCAGAGAGGATGCCCCTACTTCTAAACTCCCGATGGAGCTTAGGTACAGCCAGGTCCAGTCTCAGTCTCTGACACACAACAGTTCACATCGGAAGGAATTAACTGCATGGGTTTCACTGGGGTCCATTCAGTGTGGTGTCAGGAACTTACCAAGGAGCTGCTGCAAATAAGGGTCTCTCCACCTTGTGTAAGGAAGGGAAGGAATCTCAGAGCTGGAGAGGGGTCCCAGCTCCAGGGGACAGTCACTGGTGTGCAGTGGAGCTGCAGTTTAGGGAGAACTGGATTTGGATTCATCCAAAGATGTGTTGTTATAAGGTCTCTGTGCCTTGAGGAGCAGGTTCCAGAGGGGTCCCAGCTCCAGGGGAGGTCACCACGGGCTGCCAGGCAGGGAGAGCTCCGAGGCACTCACTGGGACTGGCTGGTGATGGGGAGAAGCTATTGGCTCACAGTCAAACTGCACTGAAAGGGAAAGGTGCAGGAGGCTCCTTGTACCCACGGCTTTCTTTGTTCCTTGATAAATGAGTCTTGGAAAAGCCACCCATTATCTATGAGTCAATCCCAGGACTGGTGCTCCAGGCTCACATGGCTCGATGCTCCCTGGGTCACTCTGCTCCTCCGTGGGTTTCCTGGACTGCTTGGCCTGGCTCTGGCCTTTTCCTCCTCTGGAACCTGGACCAGGCCATCACTGGTTTGGTTCAGGGATCAGGCTCTTCCATCACAAGTCCCATGAGGGTTTGCTTAAAATGGGAAGCTGGGAAGTAGGGGCAGAAATCCCATGGACCCCCAGAAAGCAGCCAAGAGGGAGCAGGGGCTGGGGTCTGTGAAGAAGCCACCTCCGGCTAGGGGAGGACAGGAACATCCCCAGCCACCACGGCCTCCTGGGCAGCAGATCCTGCTCAGAGCGTGGCTGGGGCTGTGCTGTGACACAACCACATCCTCACCCTGCCCCTCCAGCCCAGCGGCTCAGCAGGTGCTGCCCACACAGCCCTGGGTGCTGTCCCAGAGAGGGACCACCCTTCAAAGGGGCCCAAGGGCTGCACTCCCACCCCCAGGAGGTGCTGCCTCGTCCTGTGCTTCCCCTTCCACCGTTGGAGCTGGGAAGCAGGGGCACAGGGGGCACAGGAGTGTCCCTGCACAGCTCTGCCATCACAGCCCCGTGGCCACCCACGCCTCAGTCCCTCAGCCCTGCACAGGCAGCGGCAGCTTTCCAAGTGCTCAGAAATGTGCCTCTTGTTTGTGCTGTTTTCCCTGGACAGCTGATGCCCCTGGGCCCAGATTCCCCAGGGTCCCTGGCAGCCCCCCAGCCCTGACCTGCCACCTGCCTCCTCCCAGGCAGAGGCACAGGGCCCTGGGTTTGCCCTGCTCCGCTTTTGGGCTCCAGGGAGAGGTGACAGCCAGTCCTGGGACAAGGGAACAGTCACCAGCATGGCACGTGCTCCCTCTGCCTTGTATGGCACAGCCAGGCCAGAGGCCAGCAGCTCCCCAGCCCCGTGCCAGGAACATGGGCAGGACCTGGAATGTTTCTGGGAAAGCTCTGGAGCGGGGAGTGCACGTCCCGTCCCTGCGGCACATGGGTGACACCGATCCCGTGGGCACCTGCTGCTCCATCCCTGTGCCAGCTCTGCAGGGACAGGGGGTCCCTCCTCGCCCAGGGCTTTACCAAGAGGTGCCCCAGGATCTCTTTTGTCCTGGTGAACAAATCCCTGCAAGCCCCAGAGCCTGCCGGGATGCAGCCACAGGCACCCACAGCCCCCAGCACGGGGTGTGCAGGCCCCGCTGTGGCTGCAGTGCCCTTTCCGAGGGAACTGGGGGGATTTTTTTTGTGGTCCAGGACTTTTTGGCATGAAGCTGAGTCAGGGGAGGGTTAGGTCAGATACCAGGAAAAGGTTCTTCCCCCAGAGGGTGGTGGGCGCTGCCCAGGCTCCCCAGGGCAGTGGGCACGGCCCCAAGGCTGCCAGAGCTCCAGGAGGGTTTGGACAGTGCTCTGGGGGAGAGAGTGGGATTGTTGGGGTGTCTGTGCAGGGCCAGGGGATGGACTGGGTGATCCTTGTGGGTCCCTTCCAGCTCAGGATATCCTATGACTCTGTGATTCTAAGGAACTGTGCAATGTGCCAGCCTGCACGTCCCAGTCACCCCACAGTGACCTGGCTGCAGTGGGGTAGGGCTGCTCCTGTGGATCTCACCCCCTTCCCGGGGAACTGGGAGGAGGGAGAGGGGTGAAAAGAGACTGGGATGTTTAAAAGCAGCAGGGGTGGGTCTGTCCATCTTCCCAACACATCCCAGGCCCATCCCTGCTGTCTCCATGTCCTTGTCCTGGGTTTTGGCTGGTGTTGGATGGTGGGCCAGGCGATGAGGGGTGGGAGATGCTTCCCACTGAACTGGGGTCTCCCTGAAAAGTTTTTTTTGGGGGGTTTGTCCCCTTCTTTGGGGACACACTTTGCTGCAGACTCTGCTGCATGTTCTGGCTGCTCCTTCACCCCGTGGCACCTCCTCGGGCTGGGGAATCCGAGGCACAACACCACCACCATCCCTCCATGTGCCCCCCCTCCTCTCAGTGTGTCCCACCACTGGCCCTGAGACACTGGGCTGGGCAGCTCTGCTGGGTGGCCCTGGGGAGGGGGACAGTCCCAAAATGTGGGTGCAAAATGGGAGCTGCCAAAGCCACATAGGGTTCACCAAGATCCCTTCTCTGCAGCGAGTGGGGAGGGAAGGACGGGGACAAAATCAATGGGGAGGATCCCACGGGGGGTAGGATGGGGACACCAGGCCTTGGGGTGTGCTGGAGGGTCAGAGCTGCCCAAAATCCCCCTGGCAGTGGCAGGGCAGGAGGGAGTTTGGGGACCTGCCAGTGTGGCCATGTACCCATTGTGTGCCTTGGACATGGTGTGTGTGTCCCCTGTCCCCCGTGTCCCCACCCCTCCTCCCATCCCACCCCAACACCAGGACTGTCAAACTTCCAGGTTTTCTGCCCCGCAGGAAATTCCAGGTTTTTTCTAAGATTTTTTCATTTGACACAGAGCCAGGGCTCCAAACCCTCCCTGTCCCAGGAGCGGGAGGGAAGCTGGGCCCTCCTTGGGCCGGGGAAATAACACACGGAAAAACAGAGTTTATTTATTTTCCCTTCCAAAGCAGTGGGGCGGGGGAGGGAAGCCCTGGCCACCCCCGAGGTGCCGCCTGTCCACACTGGGGCCACCCCATGTCCATGGGGAGGGGGCACAGAGGGGTGACAAGGTGGCCACAGTGGCCCCCAGCCCCTGGCAGTCCCTCTGCTCCCTGGCCAACAATAGCTGCCTTCCGGCACGGCCCCACTCACTTTCCTGTTTTCCCTCGGCCGGGCTCCAACAGCTCCTGGAGACCCCAGGAGGTTGTGGGTCCTGCTGCCGTGTGCTCGCCGTGTGCTGGCTGCGTGTGGTGCCACTGGCGTGTCCCCTGCGTGCCCTCCGGTGTCACTGCCCCCTCTGCATGCCCACTGTGTGCCCTCTGCGTGTTCACTGCCCGCCCTGCGCTCTCCCCGTGTGGGCCTGGCATCACCTTGGAGTGCTCGCAGCACGCCTGCCATGTGCTCACACTGCTGTGTGCACTCTGCACGCTCCCTGCACACTCTGCACACTCCCTGCACACTCTGCACACTCACTGCACACTCTGCACTCACTGCACACTCACTGCACACACTCTGCACACTCACTGCACACTCTGCACACTCCCTGCACGCTCTGCACACTCCCTGCACACTCTGCACACTCCCTGCACACTCCCTGCACACTCTGCACACTCCCTGCACGCTCTGCACACTCCCTGCACGCTCTGCACACTCACTGCACACTCTGCACACTCACTGCACACACTGCACACTCACTGCACACTCTGCACACTCCCTGCACGCTCTGCACACTCCCTGCACGCTCTGCACGCTCCCTGCAC
>JAWWMP010000082.1:3839814-3851107 GCA_035047865.1 Dendrocincla tyrannina
TCCCGGGGAATGGGGGTCCCGCAGCTCCCGGGGAATGGGGGTCCCGCAGCTCCCGGGGAATGGGGGTCCCGCAGCTCGCGGGGAATGGGGGTCCCGCACCGGCTGACCCACCCCTCTCACCCCCTCCTCTCCCCGCAGGTCTCGGCCACCCCCCGGACTCCCCTCCTGCTCTGCCCGTCCCTCCGCCTCCCTCCCCCCCCTCCCACCCTCCCAAATCCCGATTTTTTTTATTTTTCCGCACCCCGCACCCCGTTTCTCCCAGCAACGCCGCCCCCCGCCCCCCCCCGCAGCAAGATGGTGCAGAAGAAATCAGAGATCCCGGGATTCCACCGCTCCTTCAAGGTAAGGGGCTGCTCCCACTCCCACCCCCGGCCCCGGGGATGCTCGGGGGGGACTCGGGGGGGGCTGCGGGGCCGCGGTACGGGCAGGCCCGGGGGTCTCCCCGCATCGCCGCATCCCCTGCCCCGGAACGGAGAGGGGAGGGAGGGACCAGGCGCTTCCTGCCCCCCCGACACCCTCCGAAATTGAGGAGCAGCGGGGCCGCTGCCACCCAGAGCGGGCAGCGGGACCCCCCTGTCCCCCCGTGGCGGGGGTCGGGTCTGTGTGCCCCCCACCCCCGGGTGGGCGCTGGGCTGCTGCAGCCCCCACGGGGGTCCCGCTGGTGCTGGGGGGGCTGCACCCCTTGGTGCTGCTCCGGCAGGGGGTGCGGGGGGCTCCCCTCGGGCCGGGGGGCTCAGGGCTCCCCCGGGCTCGGCCCGGTGGGTCCGTGCGAGGGTCGATCCTGCAGCGCCGCCCCCCTTGGGGTGCCCCGAGCACCCCCAGCCCCGGCCACTGTCGCTGTTACCTCGGGGTGCGCGGGGGTCGCTGCGGTCCCCGCTCCTTTCGGTGCCCGCCCCCTCCCCATCCCTCCCGGCTGCGATCGCGGGGACCTTTGTTCGGTTTCGCCCCGGCCCGGGGGTGCTGGGGGTACCCCCGCCCGCCCCCTCACCGCGGTGCCCCCCAGCCCGGCTCGGGTGGGCTCTGGCCGGGTTTGTGTCCCCCCCGGGCTGTCGGGGGATGGAGAAGGGGGGGGACACCTCGGCTGTACTGATGGAGCCGGTGCGCAGCCTCCCATCCCCCAGACCTTTGTGTGCCGGTGCTGCGGCAGCTGGAAGGGCCCCAAAACCCCCCCAAACCTCCCCCGAACCCCCCTGTACTCCCCCGCGCACCCCCCGTACATCCCATTCCTCCCCCCGGGGGTCTCGCCCCCCTCCCACCCTGCCGCGGCTCATCCCGGGGGCAGCAGCCGCGGGGCGATGCTGAGCTCCCCAAATCCAGGTTTTGGAAGGTGGGGGGGAGCTGCCAAAATGCAGGGCAGGGGAGTTTTGGCCCCAGAGGTCCAGAGTGGGGCTCGGTGGAGTGGGGCGGGGGGTGCCCATGGTGGGGCCTCCCCAACCCTGCACCGGCTGGGGACCCCCCTGGCCCCCCAGAGCTGCAGTAAACAGGCACGTTCTGGGTGTTTCTGGCAGTGACCGGGGCTGGCCGTGCTGGGGTTGGCAGCTGGCCCGGGCACCGGGCGGGTTTGGGAACGCCACTGGAGCTGCCACCTCCACCCAAACAGATTTCATAATCCTGGGAAGGACGGGGCCCTTTTGCCCCCAGCACTGCCCCGTCCCATGGGGCAGCCCCGGGGGCGGGGGGGCAGAGGGACTCCCTGTCCTTTTGGGGTGCCCCTGGGGTTTGGGGTGGGGGTGGCAGTGGGTCCTGTGCCCTCCATCAATCCCAGGGTGCAGGAGGGTTTGGGATGAGGCCTCATCCTGCTGGGTCAGGTGTCCTGAAGCCCAGTGGGCACAGCGTGCACTGGAGCAGGACAGAGCAGGCTCCGACCACCATGACCTTGCAGGGAGCTGGGAGGACATGGACGTGGCTGTGCCAGTCCTGCCCTGTGGCTTGTCTTCCTCCCCCTCACTGCAGTTCAGGTCTGGGTGGGGATTCGGGGCTGGGCTGGTGCAGGCAGCCCTGGTCCCTCTCATCATCCCCCATGTGCTGGCCTGGGGCTCCTGGAGTGGAGGAACAACCCCACAGCACCGGCCCCATCAGGAGATGGGGCCAAACCCTTCCTCCTCTTCCTCTGGCTCTGCCTGGAGCTCTGCCACGTCCCTCCATGAGCTGGTGTCCTGCACCCTGGGGGGGTGAGCAGGGGGTGTGCCAGGAGCAGGAGCACTCTGGGCTCTGTGTGAGGGGTGGGCTTGGGGTGGGCAGCCAGTGGTGGCTCGTCTAGTGGCTTCCACCTCACTCCTGCTCTTGGCCCCCGCAGGGACAAAACCCCTTTGACCTGGAGTTCGACCAGTCCAACCACCTGGAGCCTGTCTTCAACTTTGAGTGCCCTCCCCGTCCCGGTGAGTCGTGGGTGCTGCAGGTGCTCCCTCCACGGGATTCCCTCCCAGGGGTCTCCTCTCATCCCAGGGGTCTCCTCCCCTCCCAGCCTCTGGGCTGTTGGCCCTTTGTGCTCCCCGAAGGCTTTGGGGGCTGCCCTGGGGCGGGTGGTCCCTTTGGGGGAGCAGAGGGTGGATGGGGGTGACTGATGCTCTACCCTGGCCCAGACATGCCTTCAAGTCAACCCATCGACATCCCTGATGCCAAGAAAAGGAACAAGAAGAAGAAGCGCTGCAGAGCCACCGACAGCTTCTCGGGCAGGTTCGAAGGTGCGTGGGGCAGGATTGGGCCCTCCTGGTGTCCCCAGGCCCGGGGACAGCAGTGCTGCCCCTGGAGGTGGAGGCAGCAGCTCATGTGACCTCTCCCCTGCCAGATGTTTACCAGCTGCAGGAGGAGGTGCTGGGGGAAGGGGCCCACGCCAGAGTGCAGTCCTGCGTGAACCTCATCACCAACAAGGAGTACGCAGTGAAGGTGAAGCTCTGCCCCCCTCCCACCCCCTGCCTCGGTGTCGCTTTCTGCCCCCCTAGATCTGAGGCTCTCCCAGAACCATCCAGGGCTGGCCCAGGATGGCTTTTCCAGGGGCTGGAGGGGAAGGAGAGGGGCACGAGTGCGGCAGGGCTGGGCTGTGGTGGCCGTGCAGGTGCCACACCACGCTGTGCCACCACCCAGCCTCAGGCCCTGGGTCACCCCCCTTTAGCTACGCTGCTCTCCCCGTCAATTAAGGGCGGACTGGAGGTTAAATTAACACTTGCAGCGCGTCTGGGGACTTGGGGCACGCTGGGGCACGTGGTGCTGGCACTGTGGCCACCTCCTGCTGTCCCCAGGGAGGTCTCTGAGCCCCTGCGAGCCTCAGGGGTCGGGGTCAGCTTTTGGGGTCAGCTTTTGGGCTCAGGGATGGTGGTCCCCTGGCCCTGCACCCCACAGGGTCCCGAAGGGGCTGTGCCAAAATGCAGCCAAATGCCAGGGAGCCTCAGCTGCCCCTCTGCCCTGGCAGGGAGGTCTCTGAGTGGGGAGGGCTCTGTGTGTTGGGGGGTCTCTGTGTGCCCCAGGGGGCTGAGGAGAGGCAGGGCACCCCCGAGGCCGTGGCTGGGGGTCCCCCTGCCCACAGGGGCACAGGGCCCTTTGCTGGGCCGGCGCTGGGGCGGCACACGGAGCTCTCTTGGCCCCAGCCCCGGCGAGGGAGCGGCTTGGCACCGGCCCTGGCGCTTGGCACCGGCGCCAGGAACAGCCTGTTCTGCTGCCTCAGCCCCACCGGGCTCCCCGCCCGGCCCCGGGGGTCCCCACCGTGGGGGTGCCCCGGCCCCTCCCTGAGCTTCCCCCCCCTCTTTGCCTTCCAGATCATAGAGAAGCGCCTGGGACACATCCGGAGCAGGGTGTTCCGCGAGGTGGAGATGCTGTACCAGTGCCAGGGACACAGGTACGGCGGGGCAGCCGCTGTGGGGAGGGGGCTGAGGTTGGGGTGACACCCGTGGGGTGCTGCCAGGCCACCCTCGGGCCCCACAGTCCCTCCCCTCGCCCCTCTGGGCAGTGTGGGAGCATCCAGAGGGTCCTGCCAGTGGTTTGCCATGGCCACGGGGGCTGCAGTGGCCAAGCTGGAGCAGCTCCGAGGGTCTGGCCAAGCCCCTGCCACGCTCTCGCCGTGTGGGGTGGGCAGGAGGGTCTGCGAGCAATTAGGGAAGAGCAGAGTCCCTCTCCCCCCTGGAATGCAGCCAGGGGGGCCCTGGCCGGGGGGTTTCAATCACTGGAAAGGCAGTTTTCCCGTCCTGCATCCCCTCCCAGAGGGGCTGTGAGGGGAGGGGGACCCCGGGAGGTGTTTTGGGTCGGGGGGATGCTTGGGCTGATCCCGCTGTTCCCGCAGGAACGTCCTGGAGCTGATCGAGTTCTTCGAGGAGGAGGAGAGGTTTTACCTGGTGTTTGAGAAGATGAGGGGAGGTGAGTGTGATGCTGGGGTAGGGGGGGAGCCAGGGAGGGTGGCACGACCCCCACGAGCCCCCTCTCTGCTCTGCCCCCCATCACAGGCTCCATCCTGACCCACATCCACCGGAGACGCCACTTCAACGAGCTGGAGGCCAGCGTGGTGGTGCGGGATATCGCCAGCGCCCTGCACTTCCTGCACAACAAAGGTGAGCTGGGACACCCCCGGGACACCCTGGGCTGCACTGGGGCCCCCCCCGGGGGTGGCACTGCCTCCCCGTGCCCCTGCCCAGGACACGGTGCCCGTCCTGGTGTGTGGGGTCAGGCCCAGCTGCATCACGAGGCTCTTCGTGGTGCGGATCCTGTTCCTCCGGTTCGGTCGGGACTCGGGGCCAGCAGCAAGTTCTGCCCTTTGCTGGGGTGCAGGCGGTGCTTTGGGGTGGGGAGGGAGGGGAGGGGTCCCTGTGCCACCCCCACAGCTTTCACTGAGAGGAGACTTTTGCCCTCATTGGCTCTTCTGCCCCCAGGGATTGCACACAGGGATCTGAAACCAGAAAATATCCTGTGTGAGAGCCCGGACCAGGTGAGGGGGGAGCAGCCAGGGTGGGCATGGGGGTGCTGCCTGGGGGTGCTGGATGCAGTGGGGTCCTTCCTGAGGTGGTGGGTGCAGAATGGTGATCCTGGGGGGTGGGTGTTGCCTGGAGGGGCAGGGGACATTGTGGAGTGCTGCTGAGAGGGGTGGTGGTCGCAGGGGGAGCTGCCCCAGGGACACACACACATCCCATGTGCCGCAGCACAGGGTGGTGCCAAGCGTGCCATGACCAGGCATTGCCCAGCTGGGGCCTGGCAGCACAGCCATGGCCCTTTGTGGGGGGAAAAGGGGGGTCACCAACCCCTCCTTCTGCCCCCTCCCAGGTCTCCCCGGTGAAGATCTGCGACTTCGACCTGGGAAGTGGCATCAAACTGAACGGCGACTGCTCCCCCATCTCCACCCCGGAGCTGCTCACCCCGGTAGGCCCGGGGGGCTCAGGCTGGGGGTCCGGTCCCACTCCCTGTGTGTGTGTGTGTGTGAGAGGGGGTCCCCCAGGCCTCCCTGGCAGCCCCCGGTGCCGCGTGTCCCCCGTGCCGTCCCCCCGTGCCGTGGCAGGCGTGCTGAGCTTACATAAGGCCGTGGGGCTGGCGTGGAGCCCGGGCTGCCGACAGCCTTAGCAACAGCCAGAGCGGCTGCGCCGAGCGCCCGCAACGCAAGTGGGTCAGCAGCGGGGCTGGGGGACCCTCCCGGGGCTCCCCAGCCCCCCAAACCTGCTGCAGGGCTGCCTCTCTTGTGGGGTGGGCACCCCGAAAGGCTCGCCGGGGTGATGGGGGTGTTGTTGCACAGAGAAGCCCCCCCAGCACACGCCCCTCCTCCTGTGCGAAGCCCTGCTCCCCCCTTATCTCCAGCAGCAGGGCCCTGCCCTGTGCGGGGTGTTTTCCCGGCACCCCGGGGGTTTTTTTGGGGTGCTGGTGGAGGCAGAGCCAGGCTGGTGTGGTGCACGACAGCAGAGGTGGGGGCAAAGCACTCAGCCTGTCTGGCCCCCTCCTCCCTCCATGTGCAGCCCCCACTCCTGGGGTGGGATCTGGGTTTCTGGGGTGTCCCTATCCCCCCATTCCCACCGGGATCAGCCCTGCTGGGGCTCGGGGTTCTGCGGGGTTGTTTTCCTGCGCTGCCATCAGCTGCTGGGGCTGCTGAGGCCCCTGGTCAGGAGGCCTCTCTCGTTACGGGGTGATTATCTGCTGGCTGCAGCTCTTTTCTCCCCTGGTCACGAGGCCCGTGTGGGCTGCGGGTCATGTGCTGGAAAGCCCCAGAGTCCCTGGAGCAATGATATAGGGGAATGGCTGGGCTGCCTCTCCCTCCATCGGGGTTAACTCCTCCTGCGCCGGATCCTGCGCCTGCTGCGGCAGCTCTGCCTGTGGCAGCAAGGGGGGAAAGGCAGGAGCAGGCAGGGGAGGCAGGGGGGAAAGGCAGGAGCAGGCAGGGGAGGCAGGGGGGAAAGGCAGGAGCAGGCAGGGGAGGCAGGGGGGAACAGGCAGGGTCAGGGAGGGGGGGACCCGGCAGGGGGGTTGGGAGGGTGGGGGGGGGGACAGGCAGAGTGAGGCAGGGGTACAGGCAGGAGCAGGCAGGGAGACCAGGCAGAGTCAGGCAGGGGAACAGGCAGAGCAGGATTGTCCCTCCATGTCCTGCGGCCACTCCCAGGTGATGGGGCGGCTGCTGAGCCGGTCGGGTGGCTGTGGGTGCTGTGGGGTGTGGGTCTGGCTGTCCTGGTGTTGCCCTGCAGGTGTTGCACCCTTTTAGGCTTTTTTTTTTTTTCCCTTTTGATGTCAACTCACTGCTGGGTGACCCCAGAGAGGCAGGGCTGGCTGTGGCATCTCCTGTGCTGGGAAACCCCTGCAGGGTGATCTGCCCTGGCTGGAGCAAACCCGGGGAGAGCAGCTCTGTGTGCAGCCCCGTAGCTCCAGCAGGACCCTCCCAGTCCCCTGTGCCCCCCTGTCCCTCCCCACCCTGCGGGGCTCACCCCTCCTGTCCCCACAGTGTGGCTCAGCCGAGTACATGGCCCCGGAGGTGGTGGAGGCCTTCAATGAAGAGGCGACCATCTACGACAAGCGCTGCGACCTGTGGAGCCTGGGGGTCATCCTGTACATCATGCTGAGCGGGTACCCCCCCTTCGTGGGCCACTGCGGCTCCGACTGCGGCTGGGACCGGGGCGAGGCCTGTCACACCTGCCAGGTACGGGGGCACCCTGGCACTGCCCAAACCCACCCCCAGCTCGGCAGCAGCGCTGCTGGCTGAGCCCCTGGGGTTTGTTTTTCCCCTCTGCTCCCCCCAGAACATGCTCTTTGAGAGCATCCAGGAGGGGAAGTACGAGTTTCCTGACAAGGACTGGGCACACATCTCCTTCGGAGCCAAAGACCTCATTTCCAAGCTGCTGGTGAGAGATGCCAAGAAGCGGCTCAGCGCAGCCCAGGTCCTGGAGCACCCCTGGGTGCAGGGGGTGAGTGCTGATGCCCCCTCCTGCTCCCTGCCCCCAAACCCCTGCGGGGCTCCTGGCTCTGACTAGCTGTGTTTCATTGCAGTGTGCCCCAGACAACACCCTGCCAACCCCCATCATCCTGCAGAGGTGAGTGTGGGATGGGGGCCCAGCTGTGCAGCCCCAAAAATCCTACACCCCCCCCCTCCCCCCCAAAACATCCCCACCCCAAAAGTGCTAGCTCTTCCCTTCAGCCCTGCTCTGCCCTCCTGCTGCTTTTTGGGGGCTCTGCCATGACTCTGTCTGGGCTCGTGGTTTGGTTTGAGGCCAAGTTTTTGGTGGCTGGCACATGGGGAGAGGGACACCCTGATGTTTGACCCTGCCCTCCACGCAGCCCCCCAGCGTGTGCTGATGAGCCCACCCCTCCCCTGCAGGAACAGCAGTGCCAAAGAGCTCACCTCCTTCGCTGCCGAGGCCATCGCTGTCAACCGCCAGCTGACACGGCACGACGAGGACGAGGAGGAAGAGGCGGAGGAGGAAGCACGACCCATCATCATCAAAGCTACCTCACGGGCCATGCAGCTCTCCCCCCCCTCCGAGTCCAAGCTGGCCAAGCGGCGGCAGAAGAGCAGCCTGGCCAAGGCAGTGGCCGCCGGGCAGCACCTGGTGGCCCCGCTGGTCCTGGTGGCCGACCAAGCCTGAGCGGTGCCCTCGCCCCTGCTGTACCCCAGATCCCCCCTCCTCCTTCCTTTCTTTCTTTCTTTCTTCCCCCTTGCCCCCCCCCAACCCCAGCATTTCTGGCTAGTGACAAGATCAGGACTCGTCCCTGTGGCTGGTTTCCAAGGTTTTGCTGATCTTGTAGGTCTGGGGGTGGGAGGGTTTGTTTAAGATCTTTTCTTTTTTTTAAGGTATTAAGTCAAGCGTGAGGTTGCTTCACCCAGGGCACACTCAAGGACATCTGACAGACACACAGACTTTTGTTTCCTGACTCTTGGTTTCTCCTCTGACATTTCCCCCCCCTCCCCCGACACCAAAGGACTCTTTGTATGCGCGGCTGCTTTGACGATTTCAGCTCATTTCATACTGTGAACAAAAGACCCCTCGGTCGCGTTTTCAACAATGGGAGTCGCGTTTTAACCTCGTTCCCCCCCTCGGAGCTGCAGGTTTTTCTCTGATGCTGGGGTAGATCCCATGAAACCCCCTTTTCCCGGGGGTCTGAGGGGCACCTCCGTCCCTGGCTCTGCTCCGGGGGGACACGGTGTGTGTTGTGCAGGGAACCCCTCGGGGCTGGGGAGAGACGGTGCCAGCGAGGGAGCAGCGCCCTGGCCCACAGAGCCACCCTCTCTCCTCAGCATTCCACTTCCAGAATAAGCTACTCACCCCTGCCTTCTTTTCCTTGATATTTTTTTTTCCCCCCTCCCTTTTATTATGGTTGGTTTTAAACTGCCACAGCTGTGCTTCTCTACAGGGCACGGAGAGTTGTCTTCCTTTGCTCCCGCGCTCCGGCCGGCGGCTCCCGGGGGTAAGGTCAGGGCTGGGGGATGCACAGGCACCCAGGGCTCTGCTCCTGTGCCAGGGCAGGTGCTGCACCCCCTGGCTTTGGAGGGGCTGCTGGCTGTGCCCTCGTGGGGGTGCGAGGGGGGACGAGGTGTTCAGGGTGGCCAGAGCAGCCAAAAGCAGCACCCTCGGGGATTTGTGTGCTCTGTGGCAAGCAAGGACCCCCTTCAGGAGCGTTGGGACCTGCTGCGGGACAGGGAGACCTGTGGTGGCTTCGGGCTGGCCCCGAGGCTGCCGTGGCAGGAGGGGCTGGGGGCACAGAGGGTGCCCAGTGCTGGGGATGCCAGTGGGTGAGCGGCCAGGCTGGTGGCAGCACCCGAGGAGGGGGGAGCAGCTTGGGGATGGCTGGAGGGCCTGGGGTCAGGGCAGCAGGGTCTGCAGCAGCTGGGCAGTGCTGGTGTGCATGTTCATGTGTGTGCCCCCGTGTTCCTGTGTGTTCAGGCGGTGCCCTTCCCTTGGAGATGGCTTTGGGGAAGGGGAGGAATGCCTGTGTGGGAAGGACTTGGGGTGCAGAGCTGGGGCGAGGCCCTTGGCTGGTTTCTGGTGCCCACCCTTGGGGCTGGGCTGACCTCCTGCTCCCCCCAAAACCTCCTGCTCCCCACCACAGGCACAGCCACAGGCTGGGCCACCGAGCTGTGCCCACTGCCACCCCCTCACCCCTTCCATAGGCATCTCCTTTCCCTTCCCACTCAGTGCTTTGAGCTTTATTTTTGCAAAAGCAGCCTCGGCCCGTCGTGTGCACAGGTGAGGGTTTGGGAGCTCTGAGCTGGGGAAGAGCCTTCCCTGGGTCTTCAGCTGAAGACAGTCACTGTCTCTAGAAAAAAAAAAAAAGAAAAGAAAGTTCTCCTTTTTATTTTAAGACTGCTGACAGCAATACTATGCAATATGTGTTGGTTTTTGTTTCAGGGAGGTGTGTGTGAGTTACCTTGGGGGATGATGATCGGGGTGTCGGTGGAGTTCAGGGCAGGGGCCGTCCTCTCTCACCCTTCCACCCTTCCTGGCCTTCCTGCTGACCCAGGGGGGTCGGGGAGGGCGACTCCATCCCCATCCCACCCCCCAAAACTGCCTCGCCCTTGCAATCTGCCCTCTCCCAGCCCCACTGCGCTGGCTGGGGAGGAGCGAGGTGGTGACAAGAGGAGACCCCCCCCCTCCACACAGGCACTGGGACACCCCAGAGAGGCCTCCTTTGACAGAAAGAAAGAAAAAAAAAATCCATCTTGATTGTACATTGTTACTTTTTATAGCTTATTTTGTTTTATCAGTTGTAGATAATTCCTCGTTGTCTTATATTAAGAAATACTTGAATGATGTGCAGTACGCGCTGCCTTGGGCTGGTATTGTGAAGCTTTCGTGGGCGCTGCACGCCGCAGCCTCTTTTTAACAAAAAACCCCAGAAAATCCCCCGGGAAGGGGCTGGCAGGGGGATGTCTCCGGGGTTTATCTGTCCCCCGTGCTGCTGCTGTGGGCAGGCTGAGCTCCCCCCTTTCCCCCAGGTGATCTCTTTTATCTGAACACATAAAACACAGGGTGGGAGCGTGGCCTGGGTGAGCCGTGCCGTGCTGGGAGCGTGTCCCGTGTCCCGTGGGGTGGGTGCCCTGGGCCGGGGAGGTGCAGCTGGAAGATGCTGGGGGAGTTTGTGGGTGGGCGAGGGGGTGGTGGATGTGCCAGGGAGTGGCCGAGCTGTGCCCGGGCTCAGCTTCGTGTTTTGGGCGCGGGTTTGGTTTGTGGACCCGGCGCTCCTGGCGTGGCACTCGGGGGTGACTCGTGGCAGGGTCTGGGTGTTGATGGAGAATTTTGGATGCTTCCAGAGGTGGGGATTGACTCTGGAATGTGGCAGTGCTGGGCACCCACAGGTGGGGTGGCTGGGGAGACCCTCGTGCCAGGCGTCCCCTCCCGGGGCGGTTTCCAGACAGATGCTCCTGTGGTCCAGCACCAGCGACCCCTTCTCCCCAACACCCTTCTTCCTCCTCTTCCTCTTTCCAAGCTTTCTCCCCCCATAGAGCATCTATCTTGGAAACCAACTTCAAAAAGATTTGGGTTTTTTTGTTTTTTATTTTTAAGCTGGAAACTTTAAGCGTTTTGGCTTCCCCTCTTTCCCCCCGTCCCCCCCTTTCTTCAGCCAACTAACTCGACTTAGAACTGGTTAGAAACGTTTACTGTGAAGCTCTAACTCTCTTTTTATCAAACCAGGAGAAGCTTTCTCCACTTTACAATTGATGAAGACTGCCAAAGCTGGTTCGACAAGAGTCACGTTAACGCACTGTTGGTTTGTGCAACAGCAGCCTCTGCTCGGGGCCTGGCTGGGAAATAAAAACTGAAAAGATTTAAAAAAACAAAAAAAAAAAAAAAAAAAAGGAAAAAAAAAACCCCCACAAAAACAAGCACTTTCCTGTCTGTACCAG
>JAWWMP010000082.1:3887627-3927201 GCA_035047865.1 Dendrocincla tyrannina
CCATCCATCCATCCATCCATCCATCCATCCATCCATCCATCCATCCATCCATCCATCCATCCATCCATCCGTCCGTCCATCCGTCCGTCCCCTCCATCCATCTCCAACTGCCCTCTGAGTCCCCTCAGCAGCACCAAGGGATCCTGGCAGCCCCTGGGAAGCAGCACCAGCCTCGGCTGTGAGCTGTGACCATCACATCACACTCCAGGGACAGGCAGCACGTGCTGCAGCTGAGGCAGGACCCCAGGATGAGGCAGGACCCTGGGATGAGGCAGGACCCTGGGATGAGGCAGGACCCCGGGATAAGGCAGGACCCTGGGATGAGGCAGAATACTGGGATGAGGCAGGACCCTGGGATGAGGCAGAATACTGGGATGAGGCAGAACAGTGGGATGAGGCAGGATCCTGGGATGAGGCAGAACAGTGGGATGAGGCAGGACCCTGGGATGAGGCAGAACAGTGGGATGAGGCAGGATCCTGGGATGAGGCAGGACCCTGGGATGAGGCAGGACCGCAGGATGAGGCAGGACCGCAGGATGAGGCAGGACCCTGGGATGAGGCAGGACCCCAGAATGAGGCAGAATACTGGGATGAGGCAGGACGCCGGGATGAGGCAGGATGCCAGGATAAGGCAGGATCCTGTGACAAGGCAGGACCCTGGGATGATGCAGGACCCCAGGATGCACGGCCCCAGGGCAGGGGAGCAGGGCTGACCCCGGCTCCATGGGTGGCCACGTGGCCCAGGGTGGCTGCGCTCCCTCCCGTGCCCGCCCCTGCCCTCGGCGCGTGGTTCATGTACCTGGACGGACCCCCCGAGCCTGGCGGCTGCCAGGTGAGCTCCCACAGGCTCCTCGGCAGGCTGCCCACCGGCCTGAGGATCCCACAACTCCGTCCCCTCGGGCGGCTGCTCGCGACAGGCAGGAGGAACAGGATGAAAAGAAACAAAAGAAAAAGAGGAAGAATGGGGAAGAGAAGGGAGAAGTGGAGGGAAGGAAGTGGGAAAAGTGGCAAAGGGAATCGAGAAAATAAGACATGCAAAAGCAAAAACATGACCGGAGCAGCTCGGGTTTGTGATTGCAGAGGGCACCCGGTGCAGCACCGACCCGGCGGCTCCCAGAGCGGTCCCTGCGGTGACACTGGGGCTCTGAGTCCCCCTGCCACCCACACACCCCCCACACGGCCACCCCCGGGCAGGGCCATGGCCGTGTTTGGGGGCAGCAGAGCTGGACCCAGGTGGTGTCACAGCCACTCTCCTGCGAGCGCCGCGTCCCCGGGACGGCGCAGAATTGGTGGGGCCTGTGTGGAGTGAGCGGTGCTGCTGCTCCAGGGCAGGGGATGTTCCCACAGCCAAACCCACCCCCAGTGAGCACAGCACGGCCCCACAGCTATGGGGACACCCCCCATGTCCCCAGGCTGGACACTGCTCCCACACTCTGGGAATTCTGTGCTTCACTTTTCCCACTGCTCCAGAGAAGGGATGTCGAATGTGGCATTTCCCCAGTGCTGGAGAGCAGACCTTACTGGGAATGAGTTCCCAGGAACGAGCCAGAGGTGATTTGAGGATGTTTCTCTCTCCCTAAGAAGCGCTTCCCAGTCCCCAGCCAGTGAGAGCCAGGGCTGTGCCAGGCTCCAGGAGCAGCCTGGGGCCCTGCTGGGCCGGGCTGTGGGTGGGGAAGGGCAGGGCACTGCACCCTGGCTCCAACCCATTGCAGGTGCTCTGCTCCCCATGGAGCTTCAGAAGGACGGGGGTCCATACAGGGCTGCTGGGAACGCGTGGGGTTTGCTCAGTGCCAGCCCTCCCAGAGCCATGTGTCCTGCACCAGGGTGGGACAGGCCGTGGCACCGGCCCCAGAGAAGGGCGGGGCAGCCCGGCCCCTTTCCCACAGCGATCCAGGCAGGGAGCTGCCAGCACAGCTCTGCCAGACGAGCCCTGCCCCGGGCTGCTCCCGGCTCGGCTCCCCGTGCCCTGCCCCTTCCCAGGGCAGAAGGTGCCACAGCACAGGGCAAAACGCTGCCAAAGTGCCCCACCAATGCTGCCCTCCCTTGTCCGTGTCACCATGCCATCAATGGAAGTGGCACCACAATCAGAGGAGCAAGTTACCCCCATGGTCCTTAGCAGAGGTAGCTCAGCCTGCCCCGTGCCCTCACCCACCACCCCGTGCTGGCCACTGCAGCTCAGTGGCTGATGCCCAGGCCTGGAACCCCCCAGTCCTGCCACAGCCCCCCACAGTGCTTCCTCCTGCTTCTGCCAGGCCACTGAGACACTGCCCTGGGCCCCTGTGAGCCACAGAGCAGAGCTGTGGAGGGGAGTTCTCCCACAGACAGCACCGTCTCCATCCCAGGCTCCTCGGTGTCCGTGGAGCTGCAGCCCAAGCTGCCCCTGTCCCTGGTCCCACACCCCGTCAGGCCCCGCTGCTGCTCACCTGGTGTTTGCTGTGTGGCTGTGCTTTGTCTCTGTTCGGGGGCTGCACCTGCACCTCGCTGTGCATCGTGCCAATGGGGGTGGGCTGGGGACACAAGGACAATGTCAGCAGCAGCACAGAGCCCTCCTGCTGCCCCGCATTCCAGACCCAACCTCTGCCCAAAAACCCCTAGAACTGGGGCCTGATCACAGTCCCTACTCCCGCCCCAGCAGCTCCACATGTGTTATCTGGCTGCAGCACGCCCAGGGAGAGTGCCCATGGCCGAAAATGAGGTGCCAGCCTGGCTGCTGGGGTCCCCTTGGCTCCAGGAGCCTCCCACTCCTGTGCCACAGCTTTGACCCGCTGGCACAACAGCCCCAGCCTGGAGCAGGTGCCTGGTGAGGACGGGTGGAGCTGATCCCGTGGGCACACAGTGTGGGGCTGGGATCTGCCTCCTCCCTGCTGCCTCCAACCCCACTGCCCCCCGGGGTCCCCTCTGTGCCCCCTCACCAGAGGTTTCCCTGCCCAGTCGTATTCGTAGTCGAACACGTAACCGTTCCTCTCGAACAAGTCCGTGAAGAGCTTCCTCAGGTAGTCGTAGTCGGGCTTCTCGAAGAAATCCAGTCGCCGCACGTAGCGCAGGTACGTGGCCATCTCCTCTGTGGGGACACAGGGTCAGGGGGGGCTGGGGACAGGCCAGCAGGCTGGGGACAGCGCCAGGCCGGGCAGGGCTCTCACCTGGGAAGTTCTCACAGAGCACCTCCACAGGGGTGGCTCTTTTGGTGTCGCCGATCTTCTGGTACCTCTCCTTTAGCGTGTCAGCCTGGCAGGGACAAGGAGGGTCAGCACGAGGGCCAGGCACCTCCTCAGGGAGGGGAAGGTGCTGGGTGCTGTCACACCAGGTATGGATTCTTTGATCTCCTCTCCCAGGTAACAGAAGGAGCTCATTCCCAGGGAATTCCCTCACCAGGGCAGGTCTGGAGGGCAAACACTGGGGAGTGCAGTTCCAGGACAGGCAGTGAGACCCCGCAAAGTGGGGGCACACATGGACCTACAGCTGCTCAGCACAGCAAGGGCCTGGCACAGAGCTCAGATCTGGTGGGGTGCCAACCCTCCAACACCATGAGAGCCAAAGCTTCCCCCCCTCCTCGATGCTGCCTGTGCCAGGGCAGGGCCAGACCCACAGGCAGCCATGCCCAGGGGCAGCAGGAGCTGGCAGTTACCTTGAGGCCTTGCCAAGGAAGGCTCCCACGCAGGAAGTACATAAACATGTGCCCTAATGCTTCCAGGTCGTCCCTGCGGCTTTGTTCTGCACACAAAAAAAGAGACACGGGCATGTTCCCACTACAGACACTGCCCCTGCCCCCACCCAGACCCTGCAGCACCCTAAATGTCCTGCCAACACCTGAAAAGCAGGAGAGGCAGTTTGTCCCCAGCCCCACCTGTGGCACAGGGAATCCTGTGCCCCACAGTCCCTCCCCTCTGACACAAAGCACGGCCTCGTGCCCGTTCCCACACACCTTTCCCGAGGTGGGTGTTGATGCTCATGTAACGTGCTGTCCCTGTCAGGCTCTTGTGCTCTCGGTAGGGGATGTGTTTTTTGGTCTCGGGGTCAATATACTCTTTGGCCAGGCCAAAATCGATGATGTGGATGGTGTGCTGCCGCTTGCTGCCCGGCCGCCCCACCAGGAAGTTCTCTGGCTTGACATCTCTGTAGATCAGGCTTTTGGTGTGGACATACTCCATCCGTGTGATCTGGGGCACAAGGAGATGTCAGTGCCAGGGCAGAGACACCCTGTGTACTGCACATACCCCTGCACCCCCTCCCCTGGGCCCTAAGCTCACCCCAGCCAGCTGCCCTGCTTCCCCCTTAGGCCAAAAGGTGGGGAACATCAGCTCTGGGAGACAACCCCAGTCCAGCTGCATCTTGGACACACAGTGAGATGCTCACAAGGGCTCAGAGAGGGGCTTTGTGGGGGTGAGGGGGACCCTCCTTCACCAGGGAGGGGGTGAGGAGTGGGACGAACAGTCTGGGATGTGCCTCTCCTGCCAGGCACAGGCTCACCCCTCCAGCACCCCGTGGGGTGCCCACACTGCCTGACCCCTGTGCCCACAGCCCACCCTGCTCCCCCCAGGCAGCCAGGTGGGCCAGAGGACCGTGCAGGGTCCCAGGGAGGCACAGGAGGAGCTGTGCTCACCAGCTGGATCGCGATCATCAGGACAGTCTTGAGGGTGAAGGTCCGATCGCACAGATCAAAGAGATCTTCTAGGCTGGGTCCCAGCAGCTCCAACACCATGGCGTTGTACTTCCCGCAGGGGCCAAAGTAGTAAACCTGAGGAATTCCTTCTGCAAGAGACAGAGCAGGGGCTGTGTGGGGCTGCAGCAGGGCCCTGCTGTCACTGCCAGACAGGGGCAGGGGTGGCAGGAGGTGGATGTCCCTGCACTGCCCTCCCTCCGAGCTGCAGCCAGCCTGGCTCTGCTCTTGGCAGCAGGGGGAAGGAGGCAGCTCCATCTGCATCCCTGCCTCTGCTGCGGGGGTGTGTGTGGGGGAAAGAACTAAATCAAAAGAGATCAAAGATTAGACTCTGTGTAAAACCAGCCTCTCCCCGCCGAGCAGATGGGCAGGAGATGCTCAGGCTGGGAGTGAAGTTGCCGAGTCACATCGAGGGGAAGCCTCTCTCCCAGCAGTGTCCCTGGCAGGCAGCTCCCCACAGCTCAGCCTGGCCCCCCATACCTGCATTGCCGAGCTGTTTGTAGAACCGATACTCCAGGTGCAGCTGGGGGGCCCGGGATTTTATAGGTTCCTTGGAGGAGAGAAGGAGAACAGATAAGTAGGGAGCAGGATGCTCAGGGGGTCTGGGTGTCAGGCACCTCCTTCACATGCTGGCAGCAGACGGACTGAGAGTATTGGGGGTTGAGAACAACAGAGATGAAATCTCAGGGGAAGATGAGAGAAAATCAGCCCATATGGGAGCCAGATCCACACTGTCCAGAGAGATCCAGACGCTGGGGTAGACATTAATGGGAGCAGGTACCAGGGGGGCCACTCTCTCCCTGAGGTCTCCCTGCTGCTGGCACTCACTGAGCACAGCACAGGCTACAGACAGGGCTGGGAGAAGGGAAGACTCAGCTCCTCCCTCCCCAGTGCCAGATCACCCCACCTGCAATGACGTGTGTTCCTGGCCTGCCCTCAATTCCGAGTGGTGAGTGGAGCTCCCTCACAGCCACCCATCCATCACACCCCAACCCGCTCCCATCCATCACATCCCAACCTGCTCGCTCCACCCACCCCAACACAGGAGGAGGGGGAGCAACCTCCTTCCCAAGGGCCTGAACATCCCCCACCCCAACCACGCAGGGACTCAGTTCCACAGCTACTCACCAATTTGATTGCTACGTATTCGTTGGTGTAGAGGTTCTTTCCTGCAGGGAGAGACATGAGAAGGCCATGGAAAGCAGTCCCTGCACCACCCTCAGTGCACACCCGACACAGTCCCCGAGGGCTCCTGGGCTCAAAAACATCCTAAACAGGTTCGACAGCTCCCACAACACCTGAACAGGCCTCAGGGCACAAGTAGGAGCAGGACCCACTGTGAGGAGTTGCAACATGTCTGGTAGCAACCCCCAGGTGGGGTTACGTGGATTCCTCTGGGATGGGAGGGATGATGGGGGGCCAGAGCCAAGGCTGCTGGAGGGGGCAGCATCCCAGTCCAGGCCTGCAGGGAGGTGACTGGGCAAGGAAGGAACAAGACTGGGGCTTGGTGCTTCTCCCAGCCATGGCCCCTGTGGAGAGGGGCTCTGGGAGGGGTGGCCAGAGCCAGGGGACACTGCCTTGTGGGTGGTGGGACCCCGCAGAGGGTGGCCAGGGGGGAAGGACCCCCAGGAGCACCAGGGCAGCTGGCAGTGGTCTGAGGGCACTGCACGCAAGTGGAAATCTCCTCCCCAGGGCTGGAGTCACTCCTGGGAATGGCACATGTGTGTGTGAGTGTGTGCATGTGCGTGCATGTGTGTGTGTGTGTGAACACACATGTGGATCAACCTCACCCCTGGGGATGCTCCCACCCACCCAAGGGTGCAGGGGAAGCCAGGAGCAGATCCATGGCATGACCCAGATGGTACAAGGAAGGTCAGGAGCATGGCTCTGAGTGCCCAGGGGAGCTGAAGGGGCAGCACCTTGCACATGACCTCCTCGAGAGCTCCAAACCCACACTGGGCTTTTCACACCCCTAACCACAGAAAGGTTGAACTCGAAGCTCACTGTGGGACCAAGGATGCCTAAGGAAGGGGCCACACCTGGGAAGCATCAGTACAACCTCTGCCCAGGCCCAAAGAGGCAAAGATGAAAGGTTTGCAGGAGCAGATCCGAGTGTTTCCTCTGCCAGGGCCTGCAGGACCCCGGGGAGGTGGGAGTTAATGGCAGCAGGTTCCCTTCAGAGCCAGCAGACACGCGATCCCTGTGCGTATCTGATGGAGCTGCATCTGTCTCCTCGGATTTTCTCCAAGCAATTTGCTTAGGGAACAAGCTCCTCCTGGCATAAGATTTCATCTGCTGCTCTCCACCTGAAGCAGCAATAAATCCTTGCAGGGTGACATCAGAGCCAGCTGCTGAGAGCCAGAGTCTGAGGCAGGATTACGGGAAGAGGGATGAATGGGAGATATTAATGGAGTGGCCCCTCGCAGGAATGGGCTCTGCAGCCAAGGAGGGGCTCAGTCCTGCTGCCTCCCTGACCCTCTCCCATCCCAGGCAATCTTGGCCAAGCCACTTTGTCTCCTGCCTCTGCATAAACCAAATTCCTTCACAGTGATTAGGGAGTAGGTGGTTTGGGATCCAGGAAGTCTGGCCCATCATAGACTGACAATTCCTGGGGAGCAGGTGGGACATCCCCCAGACCTGTGCATGGCTCCAGAGAGCCCACAGGGATGTACAGTCCAAAATAATGACTGCTGCCCACAGGCAGAACATGCAAGCAGAAAACCCACAGCTGGATTTTCCCTGAGGGTACACTGGGTCCGAGGTGGGGAAAATCAGGGAGGGGAAAAAAATGCCAGGATACCTGCAAAAGCAACTCAGCACAGCAGAGAGGTAGAAGGGATGGAGGCAGGAGCATCCCCAGCAGGGCTGGGCTTGGACAGATCCACTCTGCCCGTTAGGTGTCATCTGTGCTGTCCCCACCATGCTGTTCCCTCCTCCATGGCTCACCAGCACAGAAAGACACCCACAAAACTGCTCTGGGAGGTGGCAGCATTCTTCCAGCCCAAAAACCGAGTCCAAATCATTTGATACCCCTCTGGTTCATCCCTTCCTGTAATGCTTGGGAGGCCTGGACACACCTGATGGACAAGGTGGGGAGCAGCGAGAGCACAGACTGTCAAACTATCCGCTTCCCCTTCCCAAATCAAACAAAGGTCAAAGAGCAGAACCAGCCTGTCACAAGAATAAAAAAACCAGGAAAGAAAAACGAGCAATAAGGAAGGATTGCAGGGTCCTTTCACATTGGGGAACTCCCCACTCCAGCTCCTGGAGAAGCCCCCACCCCACCCTCCCTGCCCAGCACTCACAACAGGATCACTTTAACCCCCAAAATGTGCTGGAGCCCTCAGAGTGCCCAGGAGGACTCGAGGAGGCAGCACTGCAGGACTGACAGCACAGAAGGTGCCTTCAAAAGGAAATAGAAAAGCAGAAAGACTGGCAGCAGAAGGCAAATATTTGCATTGCAGAGGCCTTTGCCCTGCTCAGTGCTGGAGGTGCCTCCGGATCCAGCTGCCAGCACCTGCAGCACACGGCGTGTCGGATCAGAGCGGAGCCAGAGCCATCAGAGCCAGGCCTGGGTCTGTGTCACGGTTAAACAGCAGACGTGGCTCTGTCTGCTGCCCCCTCCCAAGGGATTTGGTAGCTTTGGGCTCCGGCACCTGCTCCTGCACATCACGGCAGCCCGAGGAGGAGCCGGGCTCTGTGCTGGGCTCCCAGCCGGGTCCCCATCCACACAGCAGTGAATCGTGGAATCAGCGTCGTGAAGAAGGGAAAAGCCCTCTAAGGTCATCGGGTCCAACTGTCAACTCAGCACCACCATCTTCACCACTAAACCACGTCCTCAAGACCCACATCCACATTTTCTGAACGATTCCAGGGATGCTGACTCCACCACTGCTCTGGGCAGTCTGTTCCAATCCTTCACAGCCCTTTCAAAGAAATTTTCCCTAATATCCAACCTAAACCTCTGCTGGTGCAACTTGAGGCCATTTCCTCTTATCCTGTCCCTGTTCCCTGGGAGCAAAACCTGAACCCTGCCCCAGCTCCCCACTCCTGTCAGGGAGTTGCAGAGTGAAAAGATCCCCCGAGCCTCCTTTTCTCCAGGCTGAGCCCCCTCAGCTTATCAGACTTGTGCTCCAGCCCCTTCCCCAGCTCTATTCCCTTCTCCAGCATTCAATGTCCTTCCTGTCATGAGGGGAAAAGTGAGCAGTAGTGAGGCTTCCCCCTGTGCTTTGCCTGGCACTGCCCCTCGATCGTGCTGGCAACCTTTGTGCCATGGCCCTACCTGCAGCAGCACCGAGCTGTGCCTGGGCACTGGGATGGGAATTTGGCTTCCCCAATGCCAGGTGTGGAGGAGGAGGAATGGGATAAGGCAGCTCCATGTGAAGGCAGCCAGGCAGCAGCCCAACACTGCCAGCACCACAGCCCCAGGGACACCCAGAGCTGCACCACACCGAGCAGTGACAGCTCTGTGGAGCAGGGATTTAACCCCACTGGAAAAAACCCAAACCTGTTTCAGAGTTTGCCCTTCCTCCAGAAGAGGCTCTGAAGAACCAGGAGGAAAATCAAACTTGAGCCATCAGTAAGGGAGGCAGGAGCAGCAGGCAGGGCCTGAGCTCCTCTGTCCCACAGCCAGCTCCAAAGACACCTGTGAGCCACCTCCAGCATGTGCTGGGTCTGAGGCTCCAAACTCTGGGACATGGCTGAGCCCTCGGCCACACGTGCAGGAGTTTGGAGGGAGGACTCTGCAGAGCCCAGGACAGAAGGGTGTCATGGGGAGTGCACTGACCCAGTCACGTTTCCTGAAGGTACCTTTTGTGGCCCGAGTAACCCAGGATGCTGCAGGACAGGCCTGAGAGCCACAGCTCAGGAGAGCTTGGGAATGTCCCCAGCACTCACACATGAGCCTTCAGCTGGGACATGGGACCTGCTCCTGGCTCGCACACCACACACAGACCCATCCCCCGTGTTCTGCCCTCCAAAATCCCGGGTTTACTTTTAAAAATAAGTTCATTTCCAGCTTTTAACTTCGAAGGAAAACAGCTGCTGTGGTTCCAAGCTGCCAGTAGAAATGCACGCAGCAGGCTGGGGGAGCGGGGTGGGACCAGAAAACCTGCACAAAGCACATCTGCAGAAGTTTACTGGAATAAGAACAGAAGCAGCAGCTGCTGTCAGGTCCCCATCCTTCCCTGGACCCTGCTCAGGGCTGAGGCTGCCCTGGGGCCAGCCTTAGGCCAGGCTCAGAAGGGGGTCATCAGGAGCCATGGCAGGACTAACAACAGCTCCTGGCTCTGAGACAGCTCAGCACCAGGCAGAGCTCAGGGAAGGGGCCTGCACAGCACCCAGGTGCTCTGGGCTCATTTTTTACCTTTCTGGTTAATGCCCGAGTTTTCCTCCTCTCCACTTACACCAGCCCAGCCCACAGCACCCCTGAGGAGCTGCTAAAGGAGGCCCTGCTCCAACAAACCCTCACTGGGAGCACCATGTGCCTGGCCTGGGCACAGGGAGCTGGCAGAGGCTGAGGGCACACAAGCCACACTCTAGCCACCCCACTGTCACCAGCTTCCTGCTGTTTCCTCGTGTTTCAGAGGGCAGCATCCCACCTGGCACCGAGAGGGGCTGGCTGTGGGCAAGAGATGGGCAGGGAGATGCTCATGGGGCTGCAGGCAGTGGGCACTGCCCAGGGGTGAAACTGGAAAGGCCCAGGAGGAGCTGGGCTGGCACTGGACCACAGCTACAGGCTGGCAGGGGCAGGGACAAGCACTCACCAGCTCGGGGTGAAGCACCAAGACATAAGTAGGTAACAGGACCCTGCACCTGCATGACCTAAACCTGCATCCCTGTGCCAGAGGACTGGGGCAGCCACCCCACTCCAGCTCCCTGCCCAGCTCTCCAGTCATGCTGGTCCAGTGAGGAACAGGCCAGTAGTGCTGCTGGGCTGGGACAGGGACTGGCACTATGTCTGTGCCTTGCCCAGGATGCCAAGGCCAGCAGGAACACGGAGAGGCAGCATCCATATGCACAGCCCTGGCAGCCACAACTCCTGCACACGTCATTCCCCTTCTGCCTTCCCAAAAATGCCTTATGTCAATTTATTTTTTTTTAATATTTAATCTTTAAACAAATCACTTTTGATTTTGGACACCTCTGTGCCTGGGAGGACACTTGTGCTGACCTGGGGCAGCAGAGCTGAGGCACCATAAGGACAGATCACCACATGCCTCTCAGTGTGGTGGTGAAACTGGGCAAAGTGGTCCCTATTTTAGGAAGACAACATCACCTTCCTCCATTTCCACTGCTGGGAGCTGGAGGAGTCACCTCTACACATGTTTTTGCAAGATCTCCTGGCACTTGGTAAGAACGGAAAAAGCCCAGAGAAGATCTGGGAGCTTTTTAACACTGAGCTACAGTTTGGCCTCAAGCCTGCCTCGAGGACTGAATCCTCCATTCCCGGGAGAAAACTGAGTGCCCAGCACCAGCTGGGGAGCATCCCTGCTCATGCCACCACTTCACAGCGGGATCCCTCTGGTCCCTTGCCATTCATCTGCAGTTGGAGGAATCCCTACTTTCTGAGAAGCCCTGGAAGCATTCCTGAGCCCTGATGCAGAAGGAGGCACACCTAAGGAAGGGAGATGTGATTTTAGGAGAAAAGCCACATAGCTGTGGCTTCCACTGCCACGACGAGATCCCGTGCTCAGGCCTGTACCATGTTATGGCCAGGCCCTGCAGGGTGTGCCAGAGCAGGGAAACCACTTGAAGGGACTGGAAGCTTCTCTTGCTGGTGGCAAGGACAAACTCTCGCAGCGAGATCGACCGCTGCGGTGCCCCAGAGCAAGAGCTCCCTGCTTGTCTCTCCAGCCACGAGCAAACCGAGCCCAACTGCTCCCAGGTCCCTGCAGCAGCTCTGCTCGGAGCTGCACAGCTGCCAGTTCCACAGACAGCCCTTGGATCTCTGTGAGACTTGTGTCCCCTCGGTGCTGCCCCTGGAAAATGAGGGGGAGGCCAAGGTGGGGGTCACAAAGCAACAGCCACAGCTCCAGCCTCCTGCCTAGAGCAGGATCTGGGAAGAGAACTCAGATCCCCACATTCACTGTGGGTGCTCGCTGGCAAGCAGGGAAAAAGAGGTGGAAGGACACGGGTAGAGACCCTGCAGAGCTCAGAGCCCTCGATCCATCCCCTCCCTGCCAGCCATGCAGGGGAGGCACCGGCAGCAGGAGCGTCCAAATCCACCCGGGAACTGAAAGGAGCAGCTGGTGTGGCAAAATCCCCAAACACCCCTCCTTGCACAAGGAAGGCTCAGAGCTCTTCATGACCAGGAGAGACAGACCCTCCTCTGCACAACACAGGAACCGCCTGGCTGGATTTTAAGCAGGGCATTTTCCCCAGCTCTGCAATTACGGGCGATCATGTCTGTAAGTTCAGGGACAGGACGGGTGAGCCTGGCACCAGCCAGTCTGTCACGCTGGGAAGAGCTGATATTAACTCCCCACAGGCAGCACAGCGAGGTGGGAACTCACCCCACCCCAGCCAGGGTTCCTCCTGCACACACAGCCTGCCCAGGGACCACAGTCAGGGCAGGTTTAGCTCAGAGCTCGGTTTGAGAAGGAGCTGCTTAAAATATCACACAGCAACAAGGCCTGTGGCTGTCACAGGCTCCCACACAGCTCCAAGGAATGGCTCTCTTCCCCCTTCCCAGGGCACAAACCCCTTCCCAAAGCACTCCCAACCAAGGCCAACGCTTGAGCTGGCAGGGACTCCATCCACACATCCAATGCACATTCCTGGAGACACCCAGATGGTGCTGAGCAGTGGTGCCTGGCACTGCCAGGCCTCTCCCAGCTGCCTGATGCCAAGTGAAGGGTTAACAGCTTCCTGAAAGCCTCCTGGGACATTCCCAGTCGTGGGAGAGAAGCAACCTCCCCACTCTCCAAACTGGAGGTTGCTTGAGGAGTTTCCCAATAAACTCAGTTCAAAATGGCAAGTGACCACAGAAGGTGCTTGGGTTTCATTCCTTCCTCCCTCCCTCTCCCCTGCATAAAATTTTAGGAAACTCTCACAACCAGTTTCAACAACTGGAGAATTTACCCAGGATAAAACACTGACTCTCCTCCCCAGATGTTTGTCCCAGCAGAGTGACCATCCCCAGGCCCCCATGCTCCATTCCCTCTCCTGAGACACAGTGGGAGGGCAGCACCCAGGGCACAAGTGGGGTGAGCTTTGGTGAGCACACAGTAGTGCCTCCTGAAACACTCCTCCCAGATTTGGGGGGACACCCAGACCTCTGTGGGCCACCACCACATCCAACAGAGAGGATGAACTGGAACACTCTCCCTGACAAACCCAGAGAGCGACAGGCACAGGGAGGAGATGGGAAACACCTCTGTGATCAGCCCCTTGGGCTGGGCCTTGGAAGATGAAGCACAGTGTGAAGGAAGAACCTCTGTGAAGGAACAAGGGCTGCCTGCAATGGGCAACTCTTCAACACCACATGGCCAGTAAAGAGTGCGGTGCCACGGGCCTGTGCCAGCTCCTCCCGTGCCGGAGGTGGGTGCCAGGGCAAGCCCAGCACAGGCAGGTACAGCGAGGACAAAGACGACCCTTCTCACCTAGACGGAGCTCCCCGAAATTGCCGCATCCAATCTTCTTGCCGACGCGGAAGTTGGGACCCACCATTAAGACTCCCGAGTTGGTTCCAGTACCCCGGCTTCCATGTCCGCTCCTTCCTCCACCTGTCTTGGACATCCTTTTACCTTCCTCCAGCTCCCCTTTCCCTCCTCTCTTATCAAAATCCATAAGTTTGTGATACCCCGGCCTCTCCACGGTTACGCTGCTGCCATACAAATCCCAGAGCTGCCGAAAATGGAAGGGTGAGGAGGACAGAAGCAGGGTTCTTCTTGGTTAATACACCATCCCTGTGAGCGAGGGGAGGGCGGGGTGTGGAGCAGGAGGGGTAGGCGGCCACCCACGGGTGCTGGGCTACTGAAATGTTAGTGCTTCCCGAGGTCCTGCCAGGACTGTCATCATCGCCGGTCACAGGGAGTTCTTTGGTGGAGAGAACATCCTGTGGAGAGGGTCCTCCCAGCGCGGCTCCTCGGTCTCCCAGCTGTGCAAAAGGAGAGGGAGAAAAATTAGTATGAGGAGGCTGAGGACAACAAGGGGTTTGTGGGCTCCAACCTCCGGCCCCCAGCTCCGCAGAGCCCCTCCAGCACCTTCCCTGCACCGCAGATAATTCCCACAAAACGTGCCACAACTGAGGGGTGGGAGGAGCTGGAGCATCAGCACCACTGCCGGGTGCCCCATGTCCGAGATGCTGACAGAAATAAATAAATGAAAGCCTGGTCATGGTTGGAGGTGAAATGCTTGATGAGCATCTCCTGTGTCGGACCCAGCTGAGAGTGATGTGGGGACAACAATGTCCCCATGGGGAAGGGCTGCTGGCAGCCTTCAGAGACCTTTGGAGGCACCAGCCAAGGCACTCCAGGCCAGGCACTCCAGGAGCCCCCACGAGCAGAGGACACACGTAAATCCTGTGTTCTGGGGCACAGCACGTCAGGAATGGGACTTCCCAGGAAGCGAAAAGAGGATCTTCACCTGGCTGGGAGGGTCCCTGTGGGTGCAGAGGCTGTGGCAGCTGAGTCAGAGCACTTCCCCCCAGCACCAGCCCCCGCTGTGCTGGGCTGGGACCTTCCTGCCAGGGACCCTGCCCAGGGTGCAGGGGAGAGGATGCGGTTTCTGTGGAATGACCACGCTCAGGGCTCCCACGACAGCCTCATCAGACCCATCAGGCTGGAGTGAGCAGGAGCCCAGGGCTTACTGACACCCTGCCCCCTTCCCTGGAGAGCTGCTGATCGCCCTTTGCTGCCTCTTCCTCTGCTCTTACCAACCAACCTGGATTTTTGGGCTGCTGGCAGCCCCCTGGGCAAATGCTGCTGTGACACTCGCTGAGAGCACCTGATGGCCACAGGGGCTTGTCTGCTGAAGAGGTGCAGCACCTTCCCTGGGATGTGCAAATCCCAATGATGCCCAGTGATGCCCAGTGGGAAGCTCTGAGCTGCTGGGGGGGTTCCCCACAAACAGGCAGGACTCAACTCTGCCCATTGAACCAGGAAGCTCCTTCCCCTGTGCACAGCTCTGCTCAAGCAGGGGTTGGACTTGAGCACCTTTAAAGGTCCTTTCCAACCCAAATATTCCATGATCCCACAACACTGGCTCCACACACACCCCTGTGTTCAAAGGGTACAGCCCAACACTGAGGCCAAACCAGCTCCTTGCTCCCTTCCAGGGAGGTGGGATGATAAGAACCATCAACCAGTTCCAGGCTCAGGGAACCAGGTTCCCAAAAGGAAGCTGAGCTCTCCCTCCCTCCCGGACTCCCACAGGAGCTGCCTGGGGACAGACAGGTCAGGCTCGGTCCCTCCTCACTGGGATGCTGTGTGGGACGCAGGAAGGATGGTCAGGAAGCTAAACACAGAAGGGGTCAAGCAGGAGCTGGGCACACACTGGGAGGGCACATGAGAGAGACACAGATCCACCCACACATGTCCCCACTTCCCTCACTATTCACCATCTTTGGTTTTGCTCCCAGCTTGACCCTTGGCAGCCTCCCATCCACTCTCTGTCCTCCCTCCCAGCCCCACTCTCTCCCTCACCACCTTGCTCTGCTCCTCTCCAGGCTCCTGTGATGTCACTAAAATCCCCCATGACGCTCCCCAAGAGCTCCCACTGCCTCAGCCTCATGTTAACCCCTGGGTTATCCAAGCAAACCCCCACCCCTCCAGTGTCAGCTCCAGGAAATGAGCACACTGCAAGGCCTGATGCTTGGCCAAACCCTGCAAAACTTTTTACTGGCTCTCAATAGCTATTAATAACAGGGGAAAAAAAAGCTTCTTGTGCTAAAGGGTGCATGGGAGAAATGGGGGAGCGTCTCTTAAGAGCAACAGAGGGAAAAAGACACCAAAACCAGAGCTCAGCGAGGGGAAGGAAGGTGTGAGGGTCCATGGGAGCTGCCCTGCTCCCAGCCCTCTCCTGACAGCAAACCCTCACCAGGCCCACCAAATTCTCCACAGCACCCTGGGTGCTCTCCAGGAGGGGCTGGAGCTGCAGGCTCTGATGGCACAGAGTGCTGGGACCACAAAGCCCATCCACGGGACCAACCTGTTCCAGAACTGGGGAATGGGGCTGCCACATGGGATGGGAGCCCCATCCTTCCCCACATACTCCAGCCAGCACCTCTGGAGCATCCCCAGAGCTCAGCTGTCCCAGCAGCCCTGCCCTCCAAGGCCAGCCCCACCTGGGCCCCACCCTGCTGCACCCAGCACATCCCAGCAGGGGGAAACTGAGGCACGCAGGGCCCTCCAGCTGTCCCAAAGGTGGGCCAGTTCTGCCCTGGCTCTCCCTTCCCCCTTCCCCGTGCCGTGCCAGCAGGAAGCGGGGTGGGAGCGGCAGGAGCAGGGCTTCCCTGCGCTTTGTTCTACCCCGGCCCCGGGCGTGCACGGCCCCACACGTGACATCCTGCTCATTCTTTGCTCCCCCAATAATTTCCTCTGCGGGTCCAGCACATGGCGGTGCCCTCCTGACTGCCTCATGCCTCTGTCCTGCCCCAGCCTCGCAGCGGGACACTGGTAGCCATTCCCACACACCTTCCCAGCTCCTGGAGCAGGGCCTTTCGGGAGCCACCCTCCCTGGACACGGCTCCAGCCACACACCGGGCAGGGGGAGGCAGCAGGGGATGCACAGGCCAGGCTGCTCCACGAGTTTTCGGTTTGAATCAGACCTTTATGCTCAGTCCTGGGGGATTTCAGGCCCAGACTGTTTGCACAGAGTCAGGCGGCCGCCAGCCAGAGCCGAGGGAGCTCCAGCCCCGGCACTTGGGAATATTTTCTTTGAAGAGTTACAGGCCAGCCTCTGCAAGGGAATTTCAGACAATGAAGTGAGAGAGAAGGGGCAATTTAAATCCTGTTTCCTGTGAGCACTGGGAGACTGTGCTGCCTTCCCCCAGCCCAGACAAACCCAGGCAGCAGAGCACGAGGCTGGTCCTGCCTGCAGAGCGAGCCCCAGCCCTCCTGGAAGGGCCTGGCTCCAAAGCCCAGGTTCAGGCAGCTGGGCCAGGTTAGCATCTGGCACGGCCCAGACCCCCACACTGCAATCCCCCCTTCCCCAAAGCCCAGTGGTGAGAGCAGCAGGAAGTCACAGAACCACATCCATGTGAGTCAGGCCAGGGCAAGGGATGCTCCCTCACTCTGGATGAGCCAAGGGCTGGGAGGAATCTATTTTAATATTCCAAGAGCACTAAGGAGACGTAGTGGCTCCCTGGACCGCAGGACAAAAGCAGGACCCACCTCTGTGTGGTGTCAGTGACTGCTCAGGTTTTCCACCCTCTGCCATAAAGGGATCTCTGGCCTTTAAAACTGAGAACAACCTAATTAGAAACAGAAACTTTTGGTAAAATCCCAGGATTCCCAGAGCTCTGGAGCAAACAAAACCTGTGTTTGTTAAAACACAGCAGCCTCGGGATGAGTAACAGGGACCCAGACCTGCCCCGTCCTCCCCCAGGGGGAAGATGCCCCTGATAAAACTGATGTCACATCCTTCATTTTGCACAGGAATCCTCACCCAGAAGGTCAGACTGAGGCAAAGCAGCCTCAGGAAAGCACCTTCTACGCTGGATTTTTTGGCCTGGGATCAAATCTGATGCAAGATGAGACTAAGAAAACTTGTTTCTCTCTTTGGGAGGGAGGGGGACGAATAAGGAAAAAAAAAATGAATTGGCCTGAAGTTTGGCAGAAGAAATTCCAAAGCAAGCTGTGGTCTTAAAGCAAATAAGCACTGCCCTGTGGTGTTTGCAGGGCCAGTGCTCTGAGCCAGGGCCCTGGAAGGAAAACAAACTGCAGGCAAGTGGCTTCAGCACCCCCCCCAAAACAGAACCTCAGAGACACTGCAAGTGCCACAAAGGGGGCAAACCCACACCCCTCTGAAACCCAAAGAGGGGGTTTCATGGTGTTTTTGTTGAAATGTTGGGTTCTTTTTCTTTCCATCTGGTTTAGAGCAGATCAGGGCTACTCCAGTCACATTTACAAGCTTTTCCCTGCAGACACGAAGGTGAGAGAAAGGGATGTGGGGGGGTTGTTGGTTGGTTTCCTTTTGAGAAGAAGAAAAGCTACAATTCTAGTGCTACCCCTTGTCTCAGAGCAGTGACCTGGACCAAAATATCAAGGCTCGGGAAGTTCCTGCCACATTTGCAAGTATAAAATGCTGAAAAGTTGTATTTTTTAAATTCTTCTTTCCTGTAGAGTGAAATCTCGAGGCTGCCGAGGAGGGACTTGTACAAACCATCTGGGGCACATTGTTCTTGGCCCTTTGTGCACACACCATGTTCCTGCCTGAAAGAGGTTACAGCTAAATGGGGCAAGACAAGAGAGGGGAAGGAGAAAAGAGCAGGGAAGTGTTTGGTGAAGGTCAGGGATCAGGTCCGTGGTGCTCCTCAGAGCAGAGCCCAGGTGTCCTGGAGCAGCCCTGGGTGGGTCACTGATATTCCCTGTCACAGAGTCCTGACCATATGAGTCCTGATCCCCACAAACCTCTGGGATGGCTCCTTGGAGCTGGTTTCCCCCTGTACTGTGTGCTTTGCAAGCAGGGAAACACAGCTGCATCCAGATGAAAGAGAAAGGCAAAGCTGCTTGAGAGCACAAAAGAGAAAAGCCCTTGACACTCCAAAGCTCCAAGTACAGATCACTGCCAATTAAAGGCTAAAAATAATCACAAACACCCCGATGTCCCAAAGGATGACCCATCAGCTGGCTCCCAGTATAAAAATCCAGACCAAAAAGCAACCAGTGGCCTTACACAGCTGAAACCAAATCCCAATAAATTTTAAAAGTTGAAGAGGCTGATGAAGTCTGAATTTCCAGGGGAGATCAAGCCTTAAAACAAAGCAAAGTATTAAAACATCTTTGGAGCAAAGCTGTAGACAGTCCCAGTGATGCCTGCAAGGAGCTGTAGTTAAATGGTTTGCACCTGTGCTCCAGGCTGAAGATCCAGCAGCCAACCCTGCTCCTCACAGAACAGGGAAAGCTGTGCCATGACACAGAGCTTTCCCAAAAAGTGGGGTCATGGAAAGCCTCACCAGGCTCCACACTGGGAGCCCTGCAATGGTACAGTCAAGCCAGCTGCCACTGCACGTGGTCATGTCAAGCTTCTCATTCACCAGCACCCCCAGGCCCTCCTCTGCAGGGCTGCTCTCCACCCATTTTCATCCAGCCTCTGTTTGTGCTTGGGACTGCCCCAACCCATGTGCACTTGCACTTGCTCAACTCCACGAGGTTCTCACAGTTCCAGCTCTCCAGCCAGTCCGGGTTGCTGTGGATGCCCCAACCCTTCCCTCCAGTGTGTGACCACACCACACAGCTCGGTGTTGCTGGCAAACTTGCTGAGGGTGCTCTCGATCCCCCTGTCTGTGTCACCAACAGAGATGTAAAACAGCACTGGTCCCAATATCCACCCCTGAGGACACCCCTTGTCTCTGGTCTTCACTTGGACATAAAGCTTTGACCACAGTTGTTGATCCAACAGGTTTCAGAGAGATTTCCTGAGCTTCCTTCACCCTTGGACACACAGCTCTGCTCCAAGCTGGGCACAGCAGCTCCCCAGCAGCTCCTTCCCACAGCTGACACGCTGAAGAGGCTGGCATACATCCATGGGATGTGCTGTCTGGAGAAAACTCAGCCTGAGCCCTGCATGGAGAGGCAGCACTCGGAGCTCCCTCCACCAGTGACAGCTCCAGTCATGGGAGATCCAACCAAACCTACTGGGGCTGCAGAACATTCCTTATGGCAAAGGCAGACCACCTTGTTCTGACCCCATTCCTCTGGATGTCTTAAGAAAAGCGGGGATTTGGTGCTCTGGTTGAGGAACTCCAGGAACCTGGTGGAGAAGGGAGTTCTGGATGTGAGCATCAAACTGGCCATGGCACAGGAGAACTGTGCCAGCCCTGTCAGGACAGAGACCATCTGCACCTCACCAAGGACAGCCCTTGTGGAGGAGCTGGAGGAGCAGGGCAGGGGCGAAGGGGCCTTTATCTTCTCCAGAAATCCCCTTAAACACCAGGCAGTCCTGGGAGCAGCCACTTTCCCCTCAGTTTCTGCTGAGTGCAACCACAAGAACGTCACCCCTGAGGCAGCGGGTTGGGCTCAGCAGCGACGGCGCCCGGGCCTCGTCCCCATTCCAACACTTTTCCAGCTCCCCGCGAGGCGGGAGCCAGCACAGCTCTGTTTACTCCCTTTCCTCCTTTGTACGTTGGTGTTGGTGTCAGCACAACAGGAAGCTCTTGTTAAATAGTTTGTTACTTAACTGCTGATGCAGAGCCACCGGGGAACCCGGGCGGAACACGCAGCGCGTTCCGGGAGCCGGGGGAGCCTCGCAGACCAAGCTCAGGGATTTGAGAGCTCTTGGCTCTGCCACCATCTCCCTGGTGACTTGGGCATGTATTGACTGACCCCCTGGCCCTTCACATCTCCTTCAACTCCTTTTGAGGTCCCTGGAGAGATGTTTGGCTCTTTCTCAGCTTTTGAACAGTGCTGAGAGCTCAGGAACCTTCCCCAGACCTCCTCCAGGGCATCTCCAGAGACAAGGACCCCGTGAGTGACTGAAGGAACTGCTCCAGCATTGAGGAACAGCATCCTGTGACACCCACCCACTGGACCTGCCCTGCTGCTGCCCAGCACAGGGTCAGGCACCCACTGGCAGGGAATGCCCACCAGTCACAAATCCATTGCTTGGATCCCCGTGTCAGGCCCAGCAGCCTGGCTGGTCCCAAAGGGCAGCCCAAAGGCCATCATCTCCCCAGCACTCCCTCACAGTGTGCTGCATCCCTCATCCCTCAAAGGTGGACACGGCTCATCTGTACAGTGGCACCAGGCTGAGTCATCAGTGACACCACCACAGACACAGTCCTGTCACCATGGTCACTGCTCAGGGGGGTTTGAAGCACAGTTTCCCTTTCCACTCACAACAGTGCTGGCTGGTTTACCCCCTCAGCAGGGTTTCTGGGCCCCACAATATTTACAATTAACAAATCGGCATGGGCAGTTCGTCCAAAATGTTTGGGGGTTTTTTCCATACAAATTGTTTCTTGAAAACAAGAAAAGAATAAAGCCAAAGCTAATGTTTCTACCACAGTTTCTTCTAGTGCTCAGAGGAAAAAAAACAAACCCAGAAACAACCAAGCCACAAAACCCCTAAACTGTAGCAGTAAAGCTTTTAATCCAACAAGATACCAGCATCCTTGTTCCAAACCACCCCTCCCTTCCCAGTTTCCCACTCCAGGAGGGGAGAGGACTCCACCTGCTCCCAGAGCAGGGGGGCACAGAGCACTTCTGGCACCTCCAGCCTGGCAGTGCCCTCCTGCCTGTGTCCTCACCCTCCCTGCAGGGACAGACACAGCTAACAACACCCTAATTAAAAACATAAATCCACCACCAGAGCAAACAACCAGACACACCATCACCTCCAGCTACACAGTTACCACAGAACAAACAAAAATGGCTTTAGCAAACGAGGCAGGAACGTGCTGAGCCTCTGAGAGACATTAAAGCTTTTATGCACTGCTCCCAGCCCCACCACCTCAGTGTGACACCCAGTTATCCATCCATACCTCTCAGCCATGTCCCAAAAAAATCCAAGTCACAAAACCAACAGGATTTAAAAAACAAAAAATCATTAACAAAATAATAAAGCATTTGGTTTCTCCCCAGAGTTAAGCTGTGCTGTGAAGAAGATGGATTTTTCTTCCTGGCTTCCTCTTCCAGCTCTCATGCCCATTAAACTTTTCTCTAAATTAGAAGTGTTCTCTTGTTACCGGCCATTCCCTCCCCCAGGAGATTTTTTAGATGCTGTGAACTCTGGTCAGCTCTTAACCTACAACAAATGAAGCTCCAAATCATTTCAAAGTTATTTTTTCCCAGCCTCTGAATCCAAATATGGATTTTAATGGACTACTAGGAATTTTCAATGGTTTTTTTACAGGTTTGTGCCACATCATCCCCGCTTTAACGATGAGCAGAGTTGCACCATGGCAGCAGGGAAATGCTCCTACTGAAGGGCAGTCCTGCTTCTCACCTCAGGGGTCTCACCCACACCCAGCTACACCACGTTCTCACAACACAAACCCAGTAATTGGTTTCACTGAGAACTTGAAAGGACACCAGCAATTCAAAACCATCAACCTGCTTTAAATGCAAAATCTCAGCCATCCCTCAAAGCCCAGCAGGGCTTGTGGTGGGTGAGCTGGGTGTGCTCCCAGACCCAGAGCGTGCACAGCACCCCCTGACCCAAGAGCCCCCAAGGGAGTGGAAGCAAACCTGAAACTGTTCTCTAAACACAATGGAACTAAAAAAGAAGTAAAAAAAAGGGGGCAAACCCCAGTTTTCAGTCTGGAACCAGAAGGCAGCACTGAAGAGCTGGCAGGAGCTCATGGGACAGTGTGAATTCCCTGCACTGCTGGGATTTGAAACCAAAGAATGTCCTCCTTCTGAGGTGAGCCTGGAAGGGCCGTACAAGCCACGTGCCAGAACACCCCTGGACCAGCAGCTGCAGAACCTGCCCCTGCAGGCTCAGCACTCACACCACAGCTCAGGGTGGGTGAGGAGAATCCCTGCCTGGCAGCAGGTGGGCAGCCAGGGGGGTGTGTGCAGCAGCAGCTTCCCAGCAGCAGGTCAGCAGGAATTATTCTGCATCCAAAGATACTTCAGGAGGAACCAGGCCCCTCTTTAACCAACAGGAACGGGTCCATTTGGTGCATGGGACCAATGTGCTTTGGACAGTCCAAACTCACACCAACCCAGATCCTCATGTTTTTGAACACTAACAAGCCTGCAGAATCAACAGGCAACTCCTAAATCTCTTGGCAAAAGCAGCCACAAACAAAACCTCATGAAGCATCTCCAGTCCTGCGAGCTGCCAGTTTGCTCCCAGCCCATTGCAGAATTTCACTCTTTTCCTTGGATCTCCATCCAAGGCAGTTACACCTGGATGGAAAATATTAACTGTGCTCTACCAAGGAGCCGGAAATACCAGGATGTAAATTTCAGCAGCAGCACAAGAACCAAGCAAAAGGCTGAAAATACTTCTCTAGGAAAAATAATAACAGTAAATACACACATGCTAAAATAAGACCAGATCTGAAAACTAGCCTGGAAATAAAAAACAGACAAACCCATCCATGAACCAAGTGTCTAAGAGAGTAAATCTGCCTTTTTAGGGCTCATCAGCTGCAAATTTAAGTTTCCAGCTCCAGAATTCATAAGCAGAAAACACACTGAAGCTCCACCAGAGATGACTTGAAGGGGAGCAGCTTTTTGGTTGACCTTACAGACTCCACAAAAGGGGTCTGTGTTTTGATTTACATCTTTTCTGACACATGACTGTGCCAGTGCAGCCCCAGGGCAGCCACTCCCAGTTCTTGAGCTGTGTCCACCTTGGGAGCCATTCCCGTGGTCCCCATGCCAGATCCACACCTCATGGAAACAGCAGCAACACCGAACCCCTGTGAAGTGGTGGGAATGCAGAACCCCTGGTTGCAGGAGGGAGTCAGGGAGCAAGTACTACCAATTCCCCCTTCCCATCCAGCCCTGCCATCATACCTCTGGGATGCCACCAGCATTTCCCACTCCAGTATCCCTTCTCCACGACCAGCACCAGCTGTTTTTCGGGGCTGCTGGGCCAGGAGAGGTTCTGGCACACAACTGGAAGATGGCAAGATGAGCAAATGACCCAAGTTCAGCTCCAACCCCTCTGCTTGTGCCAGTGTCACTCTGGTGTCCCTCTCACATGGGGCAATTTCTGTCTGGGGAACTTGCTTTGCTCTTACCGTAAGAGGAAGGGCACAGGTGACAGACAGGTAACCAGAGCAGGAAACGTCCTTCTACACAAATCTGCAGAATCTGTCACATCTCAACAGTTCAGCACAGAAAAAGCCAATTAGGATGTCAAAGTGGTTTCGGTTTTACTAACGCAGGGTTTGTAGCACTGGAAGAAAGGAAGTTCATCACAGACAAAGCCAAGGCTCTGGCTGGGAGACCTTAAAAGGACAGAGAGCAGAGTCCAGCTCCCGGTCCTCCATCCCTTCCCATATGCTCCAGCATTTCCGTGGGACACACACAGGCACCAGCCAAGACATGACGTTGCCTTTCAAGCCCCTGCTCGTCACGGCAGGAACTGGATTCAATCAGGCATTTCATGCTCAGGCACTGACTCGAGCGAGTGGTCTCGGCCACTGTCAGCCCCTCGCATGCGCCAGCTCTGCCAGAGGGTTTTCCATTTGGACGAGACAATCCATCCCCAAGCTCCAGAGACATCAGATACTAATTAAATCCATGCTGCTGCTGGAAAGCTGAGCTGCAAAGGAACCAGCTGCCTTCCAAAAGGCCACAGCAGTTGGCCAGCAAAGAGCTGCTTACCAGGCCTGTGCCTTCCACTTCTCCACATTTACCAAGGTAAGAGCACAACCTGCCTCTTTCCAACCAGTCCCATCCTGCCCAGGACTTGCATGGATTTCATTGTCACAAACATGCTCATCTTGTGGGGGGAGCCTGCAAAGGTTTTGCTCCTAGACAAGACCCGACATTGCTGTTTAATCCAGTCATACCCAGAGCATAAAGTCCAAGACTCAGCTGCACAGCCAGCAATGAATCTGAGAAGTTTTGGAGCAGAACAATCCAGCCAGATCTGACTGACACACTGGGAAAAGGCAAGACCCTAATGCTCACCTCCTGCAAAACCTGGGGTTTGCTTTCACACCTGGTGACTCCCCACAGAACAGGCTCTGTCTGCGAGCAGGTATCCAGAGGACTGTCTGTATCCCAAATCACTGAGTCACAGCTGTGCCATGGGAAACAGGGAAGCCTAAGGAGAGTCCCTGCTCACAGAGCTGCTGAGCACAGACTACAGAGCCTTCAGGGCAGACAGCCCTACCCTGCACTGCAACCTCAGCCATGGGACACTGATCCTCTTAAAAATTTTTGCATCAGCTCTGGGGAAAACCACCGTGACAACTAAGCCATCCTTTTACTGCCCTGGGAGGCCGAACAAGGACAGATCCAGATGTGCTCCAAGCATCTGCCTGGCCTGCAGGACCATGTGGATCCAGCCAAAGGGTGGCTGGCTGGTGAAAGCCGAGCAGTGCCTGTAGATGAGGAGTGGGAGCTGCATCAGCACATCTGGAACAGGCATTGCTGGGCCCTCTGACTCTTTCCCCCAGCACCACACAAGTCTTGAGAGCAGGTTTAACTTCAGATAACTAACTAGGTGGCTCACATGGCAGTGGTGGGACCCCCCTGCAAAGTCTTTCCGTGGAAGGGATGATCCTACATACGCCACAGACACACAAATTCATTGTAACCCAGATCACAGCAGTGACAGTCCCTGTGCCAGGCCACGCTCCAGGAACCAGGCAGGAAAGCACTGCATTCAGATGTCAGGTGTCTCAACAGGCAAGGTCCCTTTCCACCTCCCTCCCTCCCTTCCTAGAGCTCACAGCCAGCTTCACAGTCCCCAGGAAGTGGTGAAGAAAAGGCTTCCAGACAAACAGTTTTCACCCAGCAGCTGGAACAACCACTTCCATTTCACATCTCCCATCCGAGGCTGGAACAGCTCCTCCTGTGCTGCTGTAGCCTGAAATAAGGTTACGACCATCTCTGCCAGCACGCTGCTTCCCCGGCCCTGTCCCTGAATACCCCTATGCCCTCAAAAGCCAACGCTTTCCATAAAAATAAGATGAAGTGCTGCTCGCCTTTCCCTTGATAAGAGATCTTAATGCACTTCCAGCAGCACACACGGGAATGGATGTGGAAGAAGAGCTGCCATCATTTCAGACAGACCAGGGGAAGGATGTCTCCCCACCTCCCCTGCAGCCAGAGATGTGCTGTACCTTTGCCATGCAGCTGGGAGCTGCACTGCAGGACCTGCCCAGCTGAAGGACAAGGCTTAGGGACAACCTGCTGCAAGAGGATTTGACAGCCAGCCCAGAGGAACAGCAGGTACAAACACGGGCAGCAGCAGGAGGGAATATCAGAGGCACACACCAATGCCCCAGCAAAGCACAGAGGGGAACGTGCAGCTGCTGAGAGGCCACGGCATGCCCATCCAAGAGCTGATCCTGAGCCCACCTGCTTGGCATCTCCTGGAGCCAACAGTGACCCATGGAGAGCAACACACAGCTGGCACTGCTGACACACCTCACAGGGCAGGGCAGCAGCTGGTTTTGGCAAGACTGCCTGTTTCCCAACCCACTGTGATGGGCTTATTTCCCAGCCCGGCATCCTGCACTGCTTGTTGTTAAACTTCAGGGTCTTCCCTCTCCTGAATCTGCAGTTGTGCATGAGAGCACAGCTGCACTGAAACACCAGCACACAGTCAGGTGGTCGGAACAGCAACCTCCCAGACATCTCTGACTCCCAGCCCATGCAATCAGTTCTTCCCACCAAAGCAGGGAGATGGGAAGGTGTCCTGCTCTCCCAGCCCTGGGACAGCCCAGCGACCACCACAGGGCCAATCCATCACAAAGCCTCATCACACAGAATGCTGTGCATGGTGCCATCACTTCTCTACACTGCACTGAAGGCAGAGCAGGGTCCACAGTCCTGAGTCTACAGCCCACTGAGAAGGACCTACAGCAAAAAACTGCAGTTTATGCAACCACAGGCCCCTGAAGGGCCTGTCACAAGCCACACAGTAACCTCAAGCTTGTGACAGCCCTGGACCCTCAGCCACCAGCACAGCCAGTGGATGACACAGCAGCTCCCTGCTGAGAGAGCTTTATCAATTCCTTTATCAATTCCCACAGATGAGAAGGGCAAGAGCAGCCCAGAACCAGACAGCGAGGAAGGAACATCCCCAACACCCCGAGTTATGGCCTGCTCTGTACAACAGTCCAGCAGGGCTCCCTGGAGCAGCTCTGCCCTCCCACTGCCAGCCCCTGCCTCCCATCCAGCCCCTCTCCTGTGGGAGCCACCACACTGGTGTCATGGCACCTCTGGAGGGGGACACTGCCCAGGGATGACCCATGCTGCCCACGGGATGATCTGTGCCTCCTCTAGGCAGGATAAAGGAGCCCAGGAGGAGGTGTTTGGGTGCTTGTGAGTCAGAGGGTCTGAGCACATGGTGGAGTGAGATGTCCCCCCATGTGGGAGAGCTCCTCGCAGCTCTGCTGCCCGGGCACGACCCACAGCATGTCCCACAGGCCAGGAGCAGCAACAGGGAGCAGAGGACAAGGGAAGACAGAGCCATCCAGACAGTGTTTTACAGGGAGTGCTGTCAAGTGGTGGGAGAGGCACAAGAGCAGAGGAAGAACATGATCCTTTCAAGGGTGTCCTTAGAGATCCCACATCCTTGAATCCCACATGAGCTTCCTTCCAGCATGGCAAGGGATCAGCTGTAGCCAGGACTAGGGGCTCAACATTCTTCCTCGAAAACAAAAGCAACATTTCCCAACTCCTTTCCTATAACAGAAGAAATTCCTGAATGCACGTGCCTCCCTTCCCTTCCTTTCCTCCCTCAAGCCCAAGCTGTATGAAAACCTTTCATCCACCTGGAAGACATTTCCTCCCCGCAGAGGAACTTTGACTGGACACCAGCACAGGCGAGCTGGCACTCTCCTCCCCACAGAGTGGGGCAACATAGTGACACACTCAGGACTTTTTCCTCCCCACAGCCTTTGGACAGGCTGGTAAATAACTTCAGGAGCAGGAGACTGGGAACAGACTGTTGCCCTCAGACACTCACACTAAGGGTCTCCCCAGAACACAAATGGATGAACAACCCAGACTATCCCCACTCATTCCCTGCTTCCAGGGAGCAGGAGATCTAAGTGCAGCAGAGCACTAGCAGTGGTTCCATTTCCCCTCCCTGCAGCCTCTGAACAGCCACAGAATGAGCAAAAGCACTCCCTCCACTCACTATTTGCATGTTCTCCTCATGCATGTGCCCCACAGGGAACGTGGGGTTCCTGGTACAGCAGGATACACAAGGAGCCTGAGGGAAACCAGCAGGACATTGCACCAGCCTGACAATTTCTGTGCTCCTACAGCAGGTGACGTTCACTCTTCTGGAAGCCAGCACCTCTGCAGGGCAGGACATGCCTGCTGCCCAAGCTGGAGTCCCTCTGCATGTCCACAGCAGACTGTCTTGTCTTCTCTGAACAGCAGCTTTCCAAGCAGCCACACATGAGCAAACCCCCTCTGTTCCAAGAGAGTCCAGGCCACCAGGGGCCACTGGATGATTCCAGGTGTGGATGCTGCTGTTTCAAAGTCTGAACCTCACACTCCTGACACTGTCACACTGGGTGGGATACCCCAGAAGAGACCTCATCCACTACCCTGTGCTGGCATCCACATCATATGGCTCACAGGGCTGGACACACTCCTCCTTCCCTCCCAGCAAGCTGGAAAACAATCCCAGCAGCAGGATTAGCCATCTCATCTTCCTGATGTCCCTAGTCACAAGCTCCAAGGGCTTCCTACACAGCTGATCCAAAGGCCCAAAGCCCCCTGGTTCTTACACACCTCTTTGCAGCAGCTGGCTCAGAGTATGTCACCAAGAAGTGTCATTACAGAGGAGGGAACTGAGGCACATCACTGCCAGACGTCATCCAGAAAGTGGAGGCAGAAGAGGGAGAAAAGCCCAGCCCCAGAGGCTGCTGTGCCCTCTAAGGTCACCTGCACAGAGGGTGGCCCTGACCACAGGTATGTTCTCTGGGCAGGGCAGTAACCTGGCACGGGGCAGTAACCCAGCACAGCCCCAGGAGCGGGTCAGAGGCCAGACTGGTTTCAGATTTGTTTCCTGGCTCACATTTCCAGGAGGTGGATGGAGCAGACACCTGCAAGACAGTGTGCTCCTCCTCCTCCTCACCAGTGCCACCCTGGGCAGCCACCACCCCTTAAGAGTTGTTGTCCTGTCAGGACATCCAGAGGGACACCAGCTTGCATTTCATCTCTCACCTTCAAGATTTGGGATAGGTACTGATCCCACAGGGAATGGGGGCAAGTTGAGCACTCTGGAAGGGGTTTCTAACAAGCCACTCGCACCCAGCCACAGTTTAAAGGGGGAAACAGGACTAAACTCAGTGGGTTTGAAGCCATTCCAGCCTGGCTGCCAAAGGCCTGAGTGCTGAGACGATGAGCTGTGTGTGACAGCAGGGTTCCCCCTCCTCAGCCATCTGGGGACTGTCACTCTGCAGAGATCTGCTTGGCCTCCTGTCATGTGTACCATTACCAACCCCTTTTCTGTCAGCAGGATCTGGGTTGGCACAAACACTTTTAGTAGTAGGATTTTTTTTTCCCTTAACCCATATCCTCTTGACAGAACCAGGTTAGGAAGCAGCTGCACCAGCAGATCCGAGGTGGCCTTTTGCAAGGCAAGGCACAGGAAAAAGGGATGCCTCGATCCAGATAGCTCTTCTATCTCCAAACTACAGTTAACTGCAACGTTCCCATCTCCCCTAAGGTCACATGGAAGGGGGGAACACCACCAGCTCTGCTCTGTCTCAGCCCTGTTCCTCACTCCAGAGCAGACCCTTTGCCCTGGAGAGCCTGGAGCAGGGTAGGTAGAAGGGGTGTCATTCCCACCAGTGACAAGCCTGTTTCCATTTCTGAGCTGTCCCACATTTCCCTCTCTGCTTTCCTCCCCAACCTGCTTGAAGCCCCACATATTTCCCTTCAAATGACTACCAAACCCTATGGATCTGGGGGGGAAGAGAGGGAGGGAAGGGTAAGCATCCAGTGGGGCTCACAGGGAAACCTCTCCCAGAAGAGCTGTCAAACTCCTTGTGCTGACACGCCAGAACCACTTCCCTGCTGCAGAGTCACACAGGAGCCAACTCACTGCCACCCTCGCTCCCAGCTCTCCACCCCAGCAGGGATCCAGTCCCATCCCAGTCAGCCAACAGGGACAGCCTTCCAGGACCTCAGGCAGGACCCACATCCCAGACCATGAGGAGGCAAGAGCAGCACCATGCAATGAATCTTTCCTGCAGAGTAACTGGGGCAGAGGGAAGCTCTGTGGCACGACAACATCCATCAGCTTACGTGCAGGCGTCAGCAGCATCTTCAGGGAGGCAGCGAGCAATCCAGGAGGTGTTTATCTTCCCACCCCCTCTATTACAGGACCAAGCAGCTCAATCCATTACAGTTTTCCTTGCAACCTCTCAAAGGCATGGAAGCGACGTGCTTATTTCACAGATGGGGAAGGGAAGCATCTGTGGTCTCAGCAATAAACTGAGGGGTAGAAAAGGGTCATTCCCAACGAATTGGGACAAATTCCTAAGGCCTGGACAAGCACCCCAGTCTCCTGGCTCACACGGAGGGACAAGCTTCAATGCAGAGGGACCAGGGACCTCCATCCCATTCCTGGTCATGCCACAAGCTGTTCAGAATCTTTTCACTCTTCCATCCCTCACATAGAGGATCAGCCTCACAACCCTCTATTAAGCCCTGGAACAGCTTTGTGGATTAAGGACTCAGTCTGGTTTCTCTCCAGTCTCACCATCAAAAAGGCACGTTCCAGAAATTGTTTCTCATCTTCCCTCATTCCCCTCCCACCTGTGTGCACTTGGAACAGGATGAGAAAGCCAGGACTGAAACAGGAACACCACAGGGCTGGCTACAGCTGACAAGGTGGTGCTGTGAACTGGGAAAGGAAATTTCAAGGGGCTCACCCAAAAGACTCTCAGTCAAACATCAGTGTGACTACGCTGGTTGCTCCCCTTCCCTTCCCTGCTTCACTGGGCCCTACCAAATGGCTTGATTTATAAAGTCAGAGGGATCATCCCAATGAAGGAACACCCCCCAGGAGGACCCATTTCATCTTGCTGCTATTAATACCTGGAACATTATTTGCATGAACAAACTGTCCTTTCTCCCTCATTTCTGGGCTCTCACTTCCCTGATTTGTCCCAGAAACCCCTGCCAACACACGTTCATCCTCCTTAAGTACACACTTCCATCCAAACCCCAAACTTTTCCTTTTTTTTGAGTTAATTACTCATGTTTCTAGCTCACACTATCTCTTCCAGCCCCTGCAGACAGGACACAGCTCCCCTGGCTCCCTCATTCATTACACAGCCAATTTGTGGGCCCAAACCCATCAACACTCACAAGAAAAAGGGGCCAAGACTTCTCCCAGCTGCTCAGTGCTGTTGGGTGCCCCAAGGGGCTGCCAGTCACACTCTGGAACATGAGCCCCTCTACAGCCTTTCAAACTGGGAACACAACCAGAGGGGCCCTGGGCTCTGCTGCAGGAGTGCCCAGGGAGGTGGGGGACTCACCATCCCTGGAGGTATTTAAGACATGACTGGACGTGGCACTCAGTGCTCTGGTCTGGTTCACAAGGTGGTGACCAGTTGGACTTGATGACCCTGGAGGTCTTCTCCAACTGAAATGATTCCGTGATTCTGCAGACTCTGCCAGAGCCTCTGAGTTGGATGGACACACTCCGTTATCACCACTGAGGTATCACCACTGTCACAGAGGGTACCAGGTGCCCACAGAATATGCAAATGGAGGGAAAGTCAGTTTGCCATCCTCCTATGCAACCTCTGATCCCCTCTGAACTCCAGCATCCCACCATCCTCCAAGCTGATGAGGCTCTGACTCGTCTGTGCTTCCTCAGCACCAAACCTGTCCCTAAGAGCCAGAGAGATGCTCCAGCTGGACTTGGCTCTCCTTGGCACAGCTTCAGGCTGGGCCTGAGGGCTGCCTGCAAGCCCTTTGCTACACTGGCACATGGAAGTTCTCAGCCCTTCAGAGCTGGGCCTAACTCTGCCCACAAGAGCCCAAGCAAAGCCTTCCCCTTGCAAACAGCTGCGTGCCTTTGGTTCTGCTTCAAGAGGAAACATGTTCTCTCTGTATCTAGGCATAAAATAGCCAAGCACGGCCAAAAGCATCCAATCAACAGTATGACAAGTCAGGGCAGAGGGTTACCATGGAGCTGAGGAAGCCCAGACTTCCCACCCAGACCCAGAATTCCTAACCTGCCCTGTCTGCAGAGAGGGGATGCCTGCCCTGCTGGAGGAGCTGGGAAGAGGATCAGGCTCCTCTCCATTGCCATGTCCTCACACAGCACAACCAGCACATACAGCCAGCATAACCTGACACAGATGTTGGCACACACCACCAGCATCCCAGCACACAGCCCCATTCCGCTGCTCTCCCAGCAATGTGGGACGAGCTCAACACTGCCCAGCAGCAGCAAACACCCCGACAGGCTTTACCAGAGGATGATGTTCAGGGCACACTGCGAGACGGGTCACACGGAAAGGGGAAGGATCACACTGAATGGCGAGAGGGGACAGGAGAAGCCACGAGCACCTCATCAAGCAGGTCCAGGGAATGGGAAATCCTGCCATTAGCAGGACCCACTGCAGAGGGTTTCACAGCTGATGAAACCCTCACCACCACAGCGAAAGCAAAAGCAGCAGAGCATTCCTTTTCCAATAAGCTGCTTTTACCGGGAAGTTGAGCCTGGCTGCCCACACCAGCCCTGGCTGGAGAGCAGCTCCAACCCTATGCCTTTAAATCCCCTTGGCAGCGCAGGCCTGGGGCTGTGGGAGCAGACACACCCTGTGCTCCAGTGCCGGAGCACACAAACATTTCCTCCCGGCCGCTCCTGCACCGCGGCTCGGCCAGAGCCACCTCGTACCTGCCAGGGCCGTGCCAGAGGGAACACAGGCTGTTCCACACGGACCGGGACCCATGGAGACTTCAACTCACTTCCCGAATCCCTCTGCTTCCCTGCCAGCAGTGGACATTCTTCCCTCAAACTTCCTCCTTAAGGCAAATATTTGGAGTCTAACAGGCATTCCTCATGGCAGGCACAAGTTAAATATTGGCCCTAAAACAACAGCAAGTGCCTTTCAATGATTCTGGCTGGAGAAGCACAGCTCTGGACTTTGATTTCTGGCTCTGAACAAAAATAGGAGCAAAGCACTGAGCGTTACACTCTTCTCCCAGGAGAAGTCAGATTTCAGGCTCTGCAAGTCCCCTGCCAGGACCACAAGCAGCAGTGGGAACTGTCCCCTGCTCGTGCTTTCTCACACCTCGGGTGTCTGCTGTCACCGAGCCAAGCTGCTGCAGAGCATCCTCTGCACCATGCACAAGATTAGTCTGAGTCTGGTTTCCAGGTCTGTCATTATACATCCTCAGAGAGACACCAGAGGAGACCTGCTGTGAACCGTGGGTGCCATCCAGAACATTTGCACACCTTGTCCTCCCCACCTCTGGCTGCACCAGCACCATCCCAAAGGTGCCCACCTCTCCATCCAGCCATGCCCAACAAACAGATCTGTTCAGTGCAGAAGATGCTCCAGGCTGTTCCTGCTCTGCAGGCAGCCCAGCTCCCAGAGGACATGCTGGCTGTTGTAAGAAAACATCCCAGCAAGGCAGGAGCCCAAGCAGTCAGAGAGATGTCAGCACAATCAAAGGAGAGGAGAGGGAAGGGTGAGGAGGGAAAAGAAACCTGCAGTGAGGTCAGTACACTTGAAGCATGGTAGCACCTGGGATGCCATGGGCATCTTCCCCATGGATCAGGGCAGCAGAGCTGATGTCATGACTCTGCAGCCAGAGCCCTGCAGAGCTGGGCTCGCCTCACCCCGGGGCAGCCCCGCGATGCCCCATCACTGCTGAGCCCAGCCTGTTCTGTCATCCCCACTGAAGGCAAGCCCAAAGGAGCCCCTGCCAAAATCACCCCAAAACCAGTCTGCTCCAACACAAGGGGTCTGCCCACAGCAGTTACACACTGCAGCAGGGCACAGGTGTGCCCCAATAGCACACTGCACAGTAACACACACTCACAGAGCTTGTTCTCTACCCAGCCAAATTCAGCATGGAGTGTGTTACATGAGCTTCCCTTTCACTCTCCTGAACAGGATGCCTGTGGGCCTGGTAAGCAGCACCCTGCACCTTGCTGGGCTCTCCCTGCTCTGAGCCTGGGAGGCAGGAGAGGGACTGAGCAGTGGAGAGCTGCTTCCTGGCAACATCCCCTGCTGCCGCCTGAGATGGAGCCCTGATGATCTGCTGTGCTGGAATTCCACTCTCCACTTCCTTCCCAAGACACCCACCACGGCTCTTCAGTCTGGACAATCTGCTGGGGGCTCTGATAACCTCTTAGTGAGACCCCCCGATGGGGCAGACACCCCTATTAAAACAGTGCAGGTTTAAAACCAGCTGTATTTCCTCACTGGAGGAAATGCTGAAGCTCCGAGCGCTTCCTATTCCCTCCCCAGCCACTGAAGCCCATGGAGTGACAAGCTCCAGCAAGTTCGTGCAGGAATTCCCAAGGCTCAGGGCAGAGACTGGTCTGTACCTGTCAGCACCAACACGTCCTGCAGCACGCTGACCCTGCACCCCCCGAGCCTTCTGCTGCTCCTCAGCTCCAGCTGCCAGCACATGGGCTGTACCTCTGCTCCCAGAGCCTGCTCTGAGTCCTCAATATCCCCTGCACTTGGGAATAAATAAAAGCTAAGAGTTTGACTCAAAGCAGCATTGCCTTTGGGATGAGAGGGATCGGCAGAGCTGTGGGCGGGGGGATTCCAGGAGAGCCTCAGCCTGCCCCTCGCCCACACGCTCGGCACGGAAGGTGCTGGAAAGCACCATCCTCTTCCCGCATCAAACCGGGGAAAGCAGGCAGAGTAGGGACTTCATCACTGCCAACAATCCCTGATGAAAAAAGGAAAAGAGAAAGGAATTCTTGCTTTGTTGTTTGTACCTCGGTGCTACCTCAAAAGCAGCGAGTTTTTTTTTTACCTGGAAACATCAGGCAATGGCAGAGTCTGTAAGGATGGAGCTTCTGTAGCACAATCCCAGCTCTGTTCTGGGTTAAATTGAATTTCCACTGACCTTTACAAGCCCATCATTCAACCCCCACACTCAGGGAGCAGCCCCTCTCAGCAAGACTTTCCAGCCCCTAGCCTGGGAAGGGGAATGAGCCCCCAGAGCCTTGGCTGTGCTCCCAGGGAACCCCCAAATCCCTCCCAGCACAGCTCCTGCTGCTCAGGGACACTCAGCTGCAGGGCTGCAAACCTCTTCCAGAGGAAAGCTTCGCAAAATGCAAGTTCAAGACCAACCTTAACCCCTCTTTATTAACTTAAGAACATCCCTCTCAGGCTGACAAGGCCCGAGCATCACCTGCCAACTATCTCATTCACAATTGGAAAAGCAAAGGCCGGGGCCTGCCTCATTAAAAAACATTACATAACATTAAATAACAAAGGGCTACAGGACATTCTTTGCTCGGTGGACACTAAAAATGAATGACTCAAAAATTAACGCTGCTTTCCTCTAGACTCTCAGTGTCTCCAACACCCTGGGAGCCCAAGGAGCACCTTATTTCCAAGGCAAGAGTGTCTTGGCTCATCCCAAACCCTGCTTTCACATCCAACTTATTGTCACCCCTGCCCTGCAGACACTAAACAAGACACAGCACTTCCCAGCTCTCTCCCAGAGCACCGTCTCCTCGACAGCAGTGGATGTGTTTTTGCTGCCTCACAGAAACAGGGGAGAAAGGCAAGGCCTCGGCCTGTGGCACAGGGAACCCTTAGCCAGCCTGAGGTCAGCTCTGCTGTTCAGGCCTCCCTCACATCACCACCTCAGCTCAAGTCTTTAGCAGGTGAGACTGTGAGAGGACTTGGCTTCACTGGCACTTGATTTCAAGACACCAAGCCCTGCATTTCCTACGAGTGAGGATGTTTCTGGTGTGACACTTCAAGCGCAGGGGCCCTGATGCAGTGGGGAAGGCCCATGTCAGCAGGGCACTGCTTGGAAATGTCACTGCCACCAACCTCTCAGCAGGATACACACTCCATGCATGGGCACTGGGACACCTTCCTAGACACATGGCAAACTCCTGTCCATCCTCTTTGGAACCAAAGAAGCCAATTTAAAGCCTTTATAGAACTAACTGAATTCCTCTACTCCAAACTTTCCTCTTTTGTGGGCTGTGGAGAAAACCTTGGACTTCTTGCTCCATGTAGCATTTTAAAACACCTTCAGCTTACCTAGACAGCCATTTCCTAAACCACACAGCTCGGCTGCCATGCTCTGAGCACAGTGAGAGGAAGGCAGAGAGACATCCTGTGGGTTTACACCCACTGCACAACCCCCCTCCTGTCACCACGGGGCTGGGGGGGTCCCCAGCTCTGAGCACATCCAGGGCAGCCCCGTGTCTCACCCAGCACCTCACAGTGAGGGACAGACAAAGCAGGGGTGTGCTGGGACACCTCAGCTCCATGCATGGAAACACAGAATGGTCTGAGTTGGAAGGGATCTCAAAGCTCATCTCATTCCACCCCACTCCCATGGGCAGGGACACCTTCCACTAGACCACGTTGCTCCTTTGACCCAAGCTGGTCTTGGACACTTTCAGGGATGAGGCAGCCACAGCTGCTCTGGGCAACCTGTGCCAGGCCTCCCCACCCTCACAGGGTGACAATTTTCCCCTAACATGTAATCCAAACCCATTCTCTTTCAGTTTGAAGCCATTCCCGCTTGTCCTGTCATCACAGTTCCTGATGCACTCCCTGCTGTTTTAAAGCCAGTTATTAGGAATAATGCAGCAATGTAACAGGCAAGGGAGGGGCTGCCCACAGGAAGGGCTGCAGGGCTACAGCCTGGGCAGGGATTTAGAAGAACTCCCCAGGAGATGGAGGGCACTGGTGTGAACTGGGGAGCCTCATGGAGGGCCCTGATGCTCCACACCCAGCTGCCCCAGAGGAAAGTCACCTTTACACCTTCCTCATACCAAACCTGCTGCTTCTCTACAGCAAGAGACCTGCCAGCAGGACGCAGAAACAGCCATTCCAGTGAAAACCCACAACTATCCACAGGCACACAGCTCTTCTAGCAGGAAGATAACTTGTTTGCCAGCGGGATCCCAGAGTTGCTGGGACCTGCTCCCCCTCCTTCCCGTCCCGGCTCACAGGGTGCAGCCAAACCAAAGCAGGCTCCAGGTCACACCACGGCAGGGCCAGGAAGGAGGCTCAGGTTCACAGCTTCTCACTGCACCCACGATGAGCCACGTCTGCCCAGGCAGAGCCCAATTACAGGGCTGTGGGCAGAGCTGTTCCCACAAGCTCTGAGCAGAAAGCCGTGGCAAGCACGCGAAGGAGGTTCCTGTGCTGGCACCCGAGCCTGTCCCCACTCAGCAGCACCACGAGGGAAGAGGGTTTGCTCCTCGAACTGCAGGTGGAAGTCTGAGGAGCAGCACAGGGCAAACCAGGCCACTGTGTGCTGGTACCAAACCCCACAGTGCTGAGAGAAGGGAGGGTCTCCTCCCCAGCCGGGGGGCTGCACCTCTCCTGCACACCCCACAACAGCACATCAGGGGCTGCTGCTCACCCGAGGCTCCCTCACCCCTCCCACCAAGCCTTCGGTGCCTGTAGAGCTGCAGTTCCTGTCTGAAAGCAGAGGTGAACAGCTTCCTATCCACACTGGCTCACACAGGGACTGGGCCTTGTAGCAGTGCCCTAAACTGAAGGCCGAGCACACACCTGGATGGACCAACTAAATGCAAAGCACAGGAGTGCTGCTCCAGCACAGCTCACCCCAGCTCCTCCTGGCTAGGAAAACCACGGAGAGAGGGGGGACTGGGCGGGGGGGAGACAGCTCCCGAGCACAGCCAGGCCTGAGTCCAGTAAAGATGTTTATTGGCAGCTGCTCTCAGACATGGTCTCTTCCAGCCCAGTGGGGCTGGAGGGGGTGGGGGGAAAAACACTGCCTGTCCATGAGCACAACCCTCATGTCATTCCCATTGATCCGCTGAGTCACTCCCGTATTAACAGTTTTGACAACACCCGGAGCTGCACAGGAGCTCGGACACAGAATACAAAACAAGGGGCACCGGGAGAGCAGCACCCAGGAACCTGCTCAGCTGCCAGGGCCAACTTCCTCCTCTCAGGAGCTGCACCAGGAGCACCCAGCACACACCACACTGCAAGGGCAGGGCACAGGGCTCCATCCAGCGTGCCTGGGAAAGCTGCTGGACAGAAAGTGTCCCCTGCAAACCACCGCCAACTGCACCCCACAGGAGCAAAGCAGGGCGGTAGCTGCTTTTGCAAAGGAACCACACAAGTAATTTTTAAGTGATTTATAAAGGATTTATAAGGCCTCACAGACCTGTCAGCCAACGAGGAGGCGACCAAACCCTGAGGCAGAGGTGTGGGAGGGCAGTCACCTCTACAACCCCCTCACGTGAGGGTGGGGGCTCCCCAAACTTCACGCCCCCCCCAGACTTGAGCACAATGGGGTCAGACCAGTCTGCACCACAGAACAACCCTCCCAACACCCCAAATATGCCAAGGAGTGGTAAAACACCGACCAAACAACGTTCCTATCTGCAAAGCACCAAATTAAAACAAAACCAACAAATCTTTGGCAAGTTCCTCCCAGCAGCCAAGCCTATCCTGCCACGGCGAGGCCTCCCCATGGAGGCCTCCTGCCCTAATTTGCAGCAATTCTTTGTCAGAGCACTGGCAAACACCAAAGGTTTGCTCCAATCTGTTACATAAGGCCCAATTTTTAAACCCCCATGCCGGCTGTGGGGAGGCTGGGGGCACGCTGTGTGTGTGGCAGCCTGGCAGGTGAACTTCCACACTGCTCAGATTGCATTTCCACACCTGCAACCACTTGTTGTGCAGGAGGAAAACAAACAGATTGGTTAAGGAGGCGACTTCCACAGGTTTCACACACTTTTCCACCAGGGTCCTGGTTACCTGGAACTGTTTGGAAAGGACTAATACAGCAGCTCCAGAGAGGCTCGTCAAACTTTGTTTTTCAACTTCCAAAACGCACCAAGCACGGCAAGCCCTCACTCTGCCCAGAGCACAAAAGAAAAGGCACCTTCCTGACCATCCCCACAACTTCCCGTTGTTTGCTCCCCGAGATCCAAGGCTCAGCTCCCTCCTGCCAGCCAGGGACAGGAGCCACAGGGCCCCCCCGGCAGAGCTGCTCCTCCTCTGCAAACCTCAGGAGCGGCCCAAAGCAGCAGCTCCCGTCTGCTGGGGGCAGGAGGGGGAGGGCACTTTTCCTGTTTCTCACATTCATCCTCACCCGCTTCGCTGAAGACAAAAAAATAAATTATTACAAAAAAAAAAAAGAAAAAAAAGACACCGTTTTAAATACCAGGTCCGGCACAGTCCCTTTCCCACCCCCCTCCCCCCAAAATAAACACTTCGCAGCCCCTCTGGAGGGAGGAAAGCCAATACAAAGGAGCCAACATCCTGCAGGCCGGGGCAGGGTCCGGGACCCGGCGGGGGGGACCGACCCCATCCCATCCCTGCCGTCCCCCGGCCTGGGGGGCTCTGTGGGGTCCCTGGACCCCTTCCCCGGGACCCCCACCCAGGCACTGCTGGGGGGACTGGGATGGGCTGGGATGGACACGTGTGGGGCCAGGGCCAGGTGTGGGGTCAGGTGTGGGTACAGGTGTGGGGCCAGGGTCAGGTGTGGGGCCGGGTACAGGTGATAGTGCCCATGGATGGGGGGTCCCGGGGGATGTCCCCCATCCCCGTGGTGGCACTGACGTGTCGCACAGCTGGTCCGTGACAATGCAGACCTGCGCTGTGAGCGGGGACAGGTGTGGGGACGGGTGTGGGGACAGGTGAAGGTGCCCGTACAGGTGATGGTGCCCATGGATGGGGGTCCCGATGGGGGTCCCGGCGGATGTCCCCGACCCCCATGGTGGCACTGACGTGTCGCACAGCTGGTCCGTGACAATGCAGACCTGCGCTGTGAGCAGGGACAGGTGCCGGTACAGGTGATGGTGCCCGTACAGGTGATGGTGCCCATGGATGGGGGTCCCGATGGGGGTGCCCATGGATGTCCCCGACCCCCATGGTGGCACTGACGTGTCGCACAGCTGGTCCGTGACAATGCAGACCTGCGCTGT
>JAWWMP010000082.1:3927301-3956843 GCA_035047865.1 Dendrocincla tyrannina
GATGAGGGAAGAGGGGGACGGAGGAACCCGGGGGGAACGGAGGGGGGAATGGAGGAACTGAGGGGGGATGGAGGAACTGGGGGGGGATGAGGGAAGAGGGGGACGGAGGAACCCGGGGGGAACGGAGGGGGGAATGGAGGAACTGAGGGGGAATGGAGGAACTGAGGGGGGATGAGGGAGAGGTAAGGATGGAGGAACCAGAGGGGAATGAGGGTGGACGGAGGAACTGAGGGGGAACTGAGGGAAGAGGGGGATGGAGGAACTATAGGGGAATGAGGGGGGATGGAGGAACCCGGGGGATGAAGGAGAGGTGGGGATGGAGGAGCCCGAGGGGCTGAGGGGGGATGGAGGAACCAGGGGATAGCAGGGATGAAGGAGCTCGGGGGGTCTGAGGGGACCCGGGATGGAGGAGCCGTCGGGGAGGAGCAGACGGGGCGGCAGCGCGATGGAAGAGCCCTGTGGGGCTGGGGGAGCCTGGGGGGCTGAAAGAGCCGGGGCTGGAATGGAGGGGCTTGGAGAAACCCGGAGGGTCTGGAGGGGCTGGAACTGGAGGAGCCCTTGGGGCTGAGGGAGCCCTGTGGGGCTGCGGGAACTGGGCAAACTGGTCTGGAGAAGCTCGAGGAGCTGGGAGAGCTGGTCTGGGGAAACCTAGGGGACTGGAGGAGCTGGTTTGGGGGAACCCTGTGGGGCTGGGGGAGTCGGAGAAGCTGGTTTAGGGAAGTCCGGGGGACTGGGGGAGCTGGTCTGGGGGAGCCCTGTGGGCCCGGAGGGGCTGGGTGAATTGGTTTGGGGTAGCCCTGTGGGGCTGGGGAACTGGTCTGGGGTAGCTGGTCTGGGGTGGCCCAGGGGACTGGGGGAGCTGGTCTGGGGAAGCCTGGGTGGCTGGAGGAGCTGGGGTAGCTGGTCTGGGGAAGCCTGGGTGGCTGGAGGAGCTGGTCTGGGGAAGCCTGGGTGGCTGGGGGAGCTGGTCTGGGGAAGCCTGGGTGGCTGGGGGAGCTGGTCTGGGGAAGCCTGGGTGGCTGGAGGAGCTGGTCTGGGGAAGCCCTGTGGGGCTGGGGGAGCTTGGGGAGCTGGTCTGGGATAGCGCAGGGGACTGGGGGAGCTGGTCTGGGGAAGCTCGAGGTGCTGGGGAAACTGGTTGGGGGGAAGCCTGTGTGGCTGGGGGATCCCGGAGGATCCGGGGCTGGGTGGAGCCCATCAGTGGTGTGCACTGAGCTCCAGGGTTGCTCTGGGGTAGCTGGATAAAATGTGTTTGGGGTTTTTTTTTTGTTGGATGGATTTTTTTTCCTTATTTCCCTTTCTCAGGGGTTATTGCTATGGCAGGTGACAGCAGCAGTGTTGTGCCAAAGTATTAACAGACAGAATAACCACGGGAAGGGAGTTTGCAGCAGTTCTGAGGCACAAAGGTAAGAGGACAGAAAGAGAAGCCTGCCAGCTCGGTCCTGGGTGTTTGTGCTGATTTATCCTATTCATGTTCACTTTTTACCCCACTGAACAGGTTGGTGAGTTCTTGCTGGTCTGAGTCAGGCTCCCAGAGGAATTCCCTTGGTTGAACTGTTCCTTGCTCGAGTTTTCCCAGTATTTCTTTCTGGATTTTACTGCACACGTTGCTGTGATGTTCTGGAGAGGGTTATACCAGGTAGGGATGGTCTTGAAACAGTGAAACTCCTCACAGATTATAGAACCAACTCTGTTTGTTGCAGCAAATCCATCTGCACTTGGTGGGACTCTGCTGGCTTGAAGGGTTGTGTACACACACACTGTACGGCCATCAAGGCACCTGTGGAGACCAAGCTCAGAATTGAGCATTTACTGGGCATTTTAGACTTAAAATTTTACCCTTCCCTCAATGGGCCCTGTCATCACACCATTCAAACTCAGTAAAACTGCATTACATGAACAACAATGAGGAGAGGGGGAAAAATAAGCTCTGCTGTTTGTTTCTCCTCAGAGCAGTACAGATGATTTGCATAACAGATCCTTTCTTGCTTTGCCTTTAAACTTGCAGCTGATATTTGTACCCAGAATATTTTTGTCTGCTCTATTCTAGAATACTCCAGCTGTCATCTGCAGCTTCCATACTGTACCTCTGAATTTGATAGTTCATCCTCTGTTCTGATGCTTCACAAACTCTTGCCCTGTGGCCTGTTCCCCTCCTGACAACATGAAGGGTGCCCCAGGCCTGTTTGATGCAGGAAGGAGTAAATTAATACAGACTTTCTCCTTGTTTTTAGCCTTTCACAGTTACTCAGCCCTTGCAGCATCCCAGACTGGCCTGGAGTGATCCAGTGACCCAGGATCACCTTGGCAGAAGCAAGCACAGCAAATGCCTTTCAGGAGGTAAGTGGGCTGAAAATGGGTGGTTGGCATCAGATTGATATCCTGGTAGGTAAAAGTTGAAGTAAAGATGCTTCAGAGTATTCAGTGGTTATTCAGTGCTTAAGAATAGAGGTAATAAATAAAAGTTTTTCCAAGAGTGATCCTGGAAGGAGGATGAGATATCACAAAATACAGCTCCTGGCTTGTGCAGCATTCTGTAGCTGTGCAGGAAAGAGAGCCTGGCATGACTGTACAAGAGCCCTTTATTCCACCTGTATAAAGAAGTAGCTCAGACATATCCTTGGAGTATTGTCAGGTGAAAGAGTAAGAGTATTGATCCAACCTTCTCCATGACTTTCTTTTTTCCTGCTGGATTTTCCAGAGGTGGCCCAATTTCTGTCTTCTATTGCTATTATTAACTTGAGAAATCTTGTTCTCTTCCCTGATTTATAGCTCTCCCTGGGGAAATGAGCAGAATCAACTGTAGAGAAAGAGCTCCTGTGACTTGTGTTTTCTGTCAGAGTGGGGTTAAGAGCCCTCAGTCACTGACAGCATCAACACCTCGATGGTGTGTCCGATCTCAGGAGGCTTTCAAATCAGCCTTGTGCCTGGCCAGAATGTGGGTATTCCAGAGGGCTGGGAATCCTGTCAGTTGGATCCTCCCTGACAACCCAGGGCATTAATTAGCTGCTGACACTACTGACCTCAGAACAGCTCATGTTCCTGCTGACAGCTGCAAGTCCCAAAGACACTGCAGGGACTCATCAGATCCACTGGCTTCCTGCTGCTCTCTGGGGCTGCTTTCCAAGCAGGTCTGGCTTCTGTGACCTTCCAAGGGAAACTCTTGGGGCCCGAGGGCAATCCTAAAGGAATAACTGCCTGCTGGTCATGCCCCAGAGGACTCTTGTGATCTCCAAGGGCAGCCACTCTGGAAATTAGGGAGCCAGGGATCTGAGTTGGAATGGTGTGGGTGAGCCTATGGATCTGCAGGGACAATATCCAGCACAAGGACTAAATCTCATGCTCTGACAAGCTGCTTGTTGAGTGCTGTGTGGTTGACTGATCTCTGGGACTCTGGAGGTGGGATGCAGGTGACATTCAGTGGAAAGACAAGGACTGCCCCAGAGATGAGCCCATGAAAAGGAGCAGGTTTTGCTCAGCTATTTCCAGGCATCTCACTGGGGCAGGTGTGTCCAGTGTGCCACACACTTCACCTGTAAAAGAAGGGAATCAGCAAGACTGTTCCTACTCCAGCTGCACATGAATGTTCCCTCGGGTTGGTGCCCACCATTGGCTTCTTTATTTGTGAAATAATTTGCATATTCCCTTTTCAAATTTCACCTGTCATAGTAAGACACTACTCTAGACAAAAACTTTGGAGGGGACATTAAAAAGCACTCCAAGCCTGAACCAAATTTTCCCACATCTTGTGCTTTGAAACAGCAGGAAGGAGCAGCCTCTGCTTGTCCCCTGCTCAGAGCTGACCCTGCCTTTGCTGCCTCTCTGAGCTGTTTTGGTTCTATCCCTACCCCATGTGCAGGCTGAATTTCATGCAGTATTTCTGAGCTGCACTTCACCCTCTGTGGGGTTCCAGGTGGTAACTTTGTGTGTGTCTTCAGGCTGGGTAAGATGGACATAATTTGTGCCAGGGTTCTCTGCTGGTGGTTGTGGCTGAGGTTCCACACTCCCACGTGTGGGGACCTGAGGGAGGCAGAGACCAAAGGCTCTCACACAGGGCCAGGAGTGTGGCTGGTGCTCCCATCCCACCCAGTGTGTCAGTCAGCAGCCCCTGGGTGGATAAACTCCACACCTGGGAAAAGCTGGGGGGGGAAACTCATCACTGCCTGAGCCACCTTCTCCTTAGTCCTGTTTAAGAGGTGAGATAATCTTAGTTAACTTGTACAGAAACATAAGTCAAAGGATAACATCCTAATACCAGCAAGCAAGACATTGCCTTTTGACTCCAAAGCAGCTGCTTGCAGCACCTGGAGCTGTTCAGCCACAGGCTTCCTTTGCTCTGAAAGGTGCCTGATTAGATCCTGCACACTTTGGGCTGTGCTGTCTGCTCACCTCTTCCTTTGGTGCTCCAGCTGCCTGTGCCATCTGGCTCCTGCTCACAGCTGGTGACAAGGCAGCTTCGAGGAGTTCAGATTTAAAACATTGCAGAAATGAAGTTGTGTTTCAGGCCTGAGCATAAACTGGTTGGGCCTCTGCATGGACAGTGCTCTCTGCTCAGGGTCAAAAATAAGAGAACAGAAAGACTTGAAGCAATAAAGAGAAGGGTCAATGGTGATTTGCTTTTTAGAGGTGTGGCAGTTCTAGAAACATGTTCAGAGCTGCAGATCCAACCCCCCACAGGATGCTGGGGATCAGTTCAACCCTGTATGGGATGAGAGGCGTGTTCTGTAACTTGGATTTGTAGGGATGCCTCTGGCTGGGAAGTTGCCCAACCTCCCTCCCTCCCAGGAGAGATGCAGCCTGAGAAGCAGTAAGGATGGTGCTGTTGCCAGCAGAGATATCAGCTGTATGGACCACCCCTTCATGTTCCAAACCTGCCTCCAGGAGCCGGTGGAATCCCTTTGGATCTGTCAGGTATGCTCACACTTACTCCTCAAAGCCTACAAGAATAAAATGTTACTTACTGATTTATTGAGCCGAGGAAGACTTTAATTCCCTTCAACACCATGTCCTTATGCAGACGTTTTAATTCCTTTATTTGCTTAATTTTTAATTCCTATATTTACTCAAAGGGAAGCTTAGAAATAGTGGAAAATAATCCTGTCAACTTAAGTCTTTTTCACTACTCACATCTCAGTTACTGCCTTGAGAAAGGGCTCCTGGTGCCCAAGCATGTTCTGAATCTTCACAAAGAGAATTTCACCCAACCTTTGTTACCCCTTAGGCACCAGAGATAAATAGGGCTGGGCTAGCAGGAAATTCTGTGTGTTGGCCCCTTTAAAAGACACTTGGCACGTGGGAGAGCAGCCCTTCCCTAAGGAACTGCAGCAGGGACAGACTCATCTGCTGACACCACCACAATGAAACTTCCAGGAAGCTTCTTGAGCAGAGTGTTCCCATCAGAAGAGATCTGCACACAAACAGGGCAAGGGTAAGACGTGAAGGCAGGACAGCTGAGCTGAGAGATCAGCAGTGAAACTAGCCTGGGCACATGGCACTGGGCAAAGCTATGAAGTGCAGCAGGATGGAGAGTGCTTTGCTTGTCCATTTGGGAACCAGGCTCTGGAAGTCTGAGGAGAATGCTGTGGTCAGAATGGAGAAGGAAGGCCTGCTGAATACCAGATCTGTTGTCTGGCTCATTAAACCTCTGGATATTAAAATAAATATGCTAGGAAAATTGAACAGACAGATGTGTACTGTGGATAGAGATCCCCTGCTAAATCCCACGATCTTCCCTTGCTTCTGGATCAGAATGGTGGATGTTGGTGCTCCTCCCTGCAGCCCTGAGAGCTGAGGTTTGGATCTCCACAGGCTCAGGGTTCCTCCCTCAGACACAGCCATGATCAGCAGCCTGGGGTGAGCACTGTGGAACACACCCAAGCATCTGCTGCCCCCCTGCAAAACTGGAAGATGAGTTCTGCTGTCTCCAAGCGCCAAACACTGACCTGGGAAAGAAGTGGGAAAGGAGGAATAGCGAGGTCTGACATGGCTGTTCTTTCAGCACCTTTAAGCTGAACACTGTCCATACTTTTGCTCCTGAGGAAGAATAAACAATCCTGTGCCCCTCATCCACAGGAAGGTGGTGTGTGGGCTGGTCTTTGGGATTTGTATCCTGGGTAATAAACCTGGTTCTGCCAGAGATCAGATCCCAGATGTGCAGACTGTGGCACAGAGAAAGCACAGGTTCTTTATCCAAGCACTTTCACTCACCTCAGCTATAAAACAAGACAGGGATTCAGGGAAAAGGGGGATTTTTGGTGTTTTCAGCAGTTGGGAGAATGCTGATGGCTGGGAGGTGTCTGTGTGACTACAGCTCCAGGAATGCCAAGCTGTCACAGCTCTTCAGACAGGAAAGAGCTTTCCAGCCTCAAAAAACAGAGAAGCATCACCAGCATGCCCAGGAAGGGTGTGCAGCATCTCCAGACCTTCCATATTCCCATCCTGGGAACCTGCCACCAGCAGCCAGTAGCAGGATGGAATGCCACAGCTGTGGCACCTGCCATGGCACAGAGAGGAGAGAGAGGCTGCTCTTGGTGCCACAGCCACAAAAGGGACATTCTGGGTTTGTTTCTGTGCTGTGTTTCCCGGGCTGGAACCCCCTGTCCCACCTGAACCCCCCAGTCTGTGCCTAGAGCAAGATTAGGTTCCTGCAGACATATCTGGGTCAGGGTGTGCTTTTGTCATCCTGAAGACAAAATGACCCACTTTGCCCTCATCTGTGGGAGCTGGGACTGGCTGAGCACGAAGGCTCAGCACCTTCAGCCTGCCTCTGTCTCAGCTCCCAGGAGAAGCTGGGCTCCTGCAGAAAGAGATGTTCTCTCCTCCTTGCTCTGTTCACTGATTGTTTCTTGCATCTCATTTGTTACAGATGGATAATTACACATATCCTGGGCTATGTCTGTCCCCAGGACTGAGGAACCCAGTGAAGGGTTTGTGTGAGGGCCCATCAGGTGCCTGGAGAAATCCACACCGTGGAATGAGCACGGGATAGGGACAGTAATTGCATCAGCTCAGGCACTGCTGGCACAGCTGCCCGAGGAGCTGTGGGGAGGAAGGCACGAGGGGAAGGAGCCTGGCCAACCCTTCTGTGTGGATTGAGAAGGCAGAGACAAAAAAGCCTTTTAGAACACAACTCTGGTGGGCCTGTGAGAGCTGCCATAGCTCTATTATGTGCTGTACAATGTGTAATGACCTGAGCTGGCCTGTTCTGGCACTTGGATAATATAGGGAAGTGTAAGTATAGGGGAATATAATACAGGGTGGAACATGGGCAAATGTAATGGTGTGGCAGGATTTTTCCCTGAGGGAGGAGTGAGTATTCTGAGGAAAAGACAGAACCCTCTCCTCTAGTTTGCTTGAAAACTAGGAGGGAATCCAGGTGGCTGACAGTGTATGAATCTTTTGATGGTTCCCAGAACAGATAATTTTGTCATTGGTTTTGATTCTTAAAAAAGGTACTTGGAAAGGAAAATTCCAGTTGTAAACATGTGTGTCCCACTGTGCCCCTGACAGAGGACAGAGCCCCTTCAGGGCTGTGTGTGCAGCTGAGCACGGGCTCCAGGAGCAGCAGTGTGTCCTGCACCAGGCCTAGTTCAGGACAGCAGATGAGTTCAGTGCCCGTGGCAAAGCACCCAACAACAATATCTATTCCAGAGGATGTTATTTTACAGCTGGTGCAGTTCAGATTCCCTGGGGAAAGGGCTGTCCTTTGCTGGCTGGAGTCTGAGAGTCTGCCTCCCCAGATTGAACACAGACCAAGGTTCCTCCCAGACCAAGGTATGGCCTCAGGGACTCAGGGGCAGGTCATGGGTCTCCAGGGGACAGCAAGACCTCTCTGTCCTGGCACTTTTTGTCAGGGTGGGAATCTTTGTCCAAAGGCAATTCTGAGAGGTGGACTGGCAATTCCAGAGCTGGGCTTCTGCAAAGGAATGAATGACAGCCTTTCCCCCAGGAAGGAAACCCTGGAGCCCCGGGGTCTCTGGTGCAGATGATGGGCCTGCCTGGGCACTCCAAAGGCAGCAAGGCCTTTCTGCCCTGGCACTTTTAGTGTGGGAGGAATCTTCACCCGTGCTCAGTTTTGGGAGGCAGACTGGAGATTTCAGAGCTAGGCTTCTGCAAACCAACGATTGACAGCCCCTGCCCCTGATGCCTCAAAGCCAGAAAATAACTCTCTAAACCCCTTTTTGAGTATTAGAAAGCAAAAAGCACTGGGTTTTTTACAGTGTGCTGGGTGTGTAGGGATCATTTCCAAAGGACACACCCCGAGTTACAGAGGTGCTGTGGCTTTATACAGTAATATCTGACACTACACCCTCTGTTACACCCACTGCCCAAAACTGGCACCTCCTTCAGTCACACCTCCTGGAACTGAGTCAGTGCTCACAAAGACCACCCTTTCCTCCTCTTCATCATGATCTTCTGCCCTTCTTGGAACAGCTTCTAAGTCCTCTTGAGTGCTTCTATCAAGCAATGGACGTGTTATGTCTTTTCTAAGTAAATTCTCTACACACAAGATGGTCTTTACCTTGCTCAAAATCATTACCCACTGGAATCCTTGACCAGGAATATTAGACAACACTTCAGGAATCTTGGACAAAGGTACTAAGAGGCCAAAGGCATTAGCAAGTGACACCAAAAGTGTTAAAAGGCTATACTAAAATCTATATAATCTGTATTTTAAGGCATCACAGCCCCTGCTCTGTTGGGGTACAGCCTCCCTCTGAGTCACAGCCCTCACTTTGGGGTACAGCCCCTTTTAGGGGTACAGCCTCTGTGCAGGGGTACAGCCCATTTTGAGGGCACAGCCCCATTCTAGGGCACAGCCACTATTTTGGGGCACAGCCCCTGCTTTGAGGTACAGCCCCATTTTTGGGGCACAGCCCCATTCTGGAGTACAGCCCATTTTGGGGGTACAGCCACCCCCACACATCCAGCCCCACTGTAGGCCCTCCAGGGCAGTCTCTGGGGAGGGGAACTGGGGCTGGGGGTGCAGCCATGCTACCCCATCCCATAGGAGCAGAGGAAGGTCAGGGAGTGGGATTTTATAGGGATTGAGACCTTTTTGGGGACACCAGCCCTGAGCAAAGCCTCGCCAAGGCAGACAGAGCTCCAGGCTGGTGGGATCTGCTGGGACAGGAGTTGGGCAGGAACACAGGAACCAGGCAGGGACACAGCCCCTTCTGCCACCTCCTAAAACCTTTCACTTTCTTTGGGTTTGGAATTACTATTTAAAAATGCCCTCCCTGCATTCCCTCAGCAAAAGAAGGCACATCCAGGGGTTTGTTTCCTTCTCTTCCCTGTTTGAGGCTTTTGGGGTAATGTTGGAGGGAGGGGGTTTCCCTGCACACCCCTCCTGCTCTCACCTTCTTCATGGCACGGGGCAGAGTCCCCCAAAAAATATTTCCAAGCAATGGGCTGAGTTTCTGTGGGTTTGGGACAGAATCAGGCCTTCAGCCACCAGCATCACCCCAAGTACCCATTTCAGCACCTGCAGCTGCTTAAGTGGATTCTGTCTCCGGGGAGAGAAATATTTTGGGGAAATTCTTCGCCCCCAACAGTTGGCTGAAGGATTTTTCCTCGTAGGTGTTCGCTTCTACAAAAAAACCCGCTGATTTTAGAGAATCAGGAGAATTCTGAGCTTCTCCACACGTGAATTCCAGCAGCTGCCATCCTGTCCCGGTGCTGTGACACCACTCAGGAGGCTGGTGAGGGACCATAACCCACCTTCTGTCCCTGGAGAGGATAAAATCTCCCCTAACCCCCGAGGGCAGGGCCACCCTCCCTTCCCCCTTTGCACCATTCCCCCACCCCCGAGAGATCTCAAGCACTTTGAGAACTCACAACTGTTCAGGCATTTGCTGGAGGGTTGAACCACCCTCTGGAGAAGGAGAGTGGGGAGAGAACGGAATTTTGATTTTTATTTCAGGGCAAATCTCCAGTGGGGAACATGCCAGGTGCTGAAGGTCTGCAGAGACACGGGCAGCTCATGCTACAGGACTGGGCAGTGAGAAAAGCCAGGGAAGTTGTGTCGGGAAAGAATCCAGCTCCAAACCCTGCCCTTCTGCAGGCACGAGACAACTGGGGCTCATTCCCAAGCAGACAACACAAAGGAACCAGTGGCTGCACAGAGACCGAGCTGCTCCAGGGGCAGGTGGGTGGCACCTTCCCAGAGTGGCACATCAGGGCATGGGAAGCTGCAGGGTGACAGAAACACAGCAAGAACCAGACAAAGGAAAAAGCCAGGCCCTCACAGTGTCCCTCACACCCTGACCCTGGGGACCCTGAGCCTTCTGGGAGCTCCTTGGGTGGGGGGCTGAGCTTGGCTGCACAACCAGCCCTGTTCCCACATCCCTGAGGAACCCTGCCCTGTCCTCCTGCCAAACCCCAAGTGTGGTGGAGGCAAAGAACTCCCTGCTCACAAGTGCCAAGGTCCTGCCTGAGTAGTGGCAGGAACAAGAACTCAAAAGGTGCCTCATGCTCAGATTTTGAAGGAAAATCCATTTCCTCCCCTGCTCAGCACAGGGGCAGCTGTAGGGAACCACTGCTGGAGAGGGTGGGATGCTGTGGGCTGGGCAGGGGGGACTGGCACAGGGCTTTGGAGATCAGGAAGACACCGAGATGAGCAGATGTCACATCAGCAGCTGTGATGGAAATGGCTCTTTGTAGGATTAAAGATCTGTTACAGAGCAGAACTGGGGTGTGAAGCCACAATATGGTTAATTCCCATATTCCCACCTGGAGTTCTGTGTCCAGCTCTGGGGGCACCAACACAAAAAAGATGGAGCAAGTCCAGAGGAGGCCACGGAAATGGTCCAAGGGCTGGAGCCCCTTTGCTCTGGAGCCAGGCTGGGAGAGCTGGAGGGGTTCATCTGGAGAAGAGAAGGCTCCAGGGAGACCTGAGAGCCCCTTGCAGTGCCTAAAGGGGCTCCAGGAGAGCTGGAGAGGGACCTGAGACAAGGGAAGGAGGGACAGGACAAAGGAGAATGGCTTCCCACTGCCAGAGAGCAGGGATAGATGGGATATTGGAAAGGAAGTTCTTCCCTGTGAGGGTGGGCAGGTGCTGGCACAGGTTGGGCAGAGCAGCTGTGGGTGCCCCATCCCTGGAAGTGTCCAAGGCCAGGTTGGACGGGGCTTGGAGCACCCTGGACTAGTGGAAGGTGTCCCTGCCCATGGCAGGGGGTGGGACTGGATGGGCTTTGAGGCCCCTTCCCACCCAAACCATTGTGGGATTCTAATCTGGAGCAATAAATCCAGTCAGTGCTGAATGGATTCAACCCACCTCCGCTGTCCAACAGCCTGTTTACTCCAGGGATAAGAGTCCCCTCTGGGGCAATAAGGGAAGGCAGACACCAGGACTGAGGGGCTGGTACAAGGCTCTGCACTGTGGAGGGGCCAGGAAAACCTCAACCCCAGCACTTGGGAGATGGGACTTTTCTGCCCAACACCCACCTCCCATGAGCAAATGAGAATAATGGCAGCAGCTTTGGGGCCTCTTCTCTAAAAGCACAAACCACAGCATGCCACTCACACCAGTCCCCAGCACAGAGGATGAGCCTCATCCACCAACAGGCTGCTCTTTCATGGGGAAACAACAGGCAGTGGGAGACTCTGGAGCTAAAAAAGAGATTGTGCCATTTCCCTCTGCCAGACAGCTCTGGTTACTTAGGAACAGACACCTCCCCAGTGCGGCCAGTTCTTCTCATCAAGCACAGGATGAGTGTTTATTGTGATCAGGAGGAAAACACAAACCCCAGAGCTCCAGGGGTGACATGAAACATCGCACACAGACACGCCACGCGACGCCCGACCAAAGCAGGAGCCAGGTTCAGGTTAATGGTGTTAAGAACTTTTAGAAATCCAATGTAAACATTTAAAAACATCCAGAGGAGTCCAAAAACAAACAAAAAAGCCACGGTTGTTCAGGCAGCGTGTGGGGGTGACTTCCTGGAATTACAGGATTTGTGGCATCGAAGAGGGTGGAGGGGGATGAGGTGGCAGATCCCACCTGGAGGTTTGTTGAGCTCTGCAGGGATCTCAGGCTAAGGGGGGTGATTTCAGTGTCCAGCTCCAGCCATTCTGGTGGGCAAGGCTCCCAAGCACCCCCTCTCCTTGCACTGTCAGTGTGACTGGGCATGGGAGCTTCAACACAGCCCTCAGGCCATCCAGGAGGGAAACCCCAAGAGGAGCAGGATGTGGAGTCCCCAGCAACGCTTCTCCTCTTGGTTCCTCTGAAACCTCCAACCTGACACACTAAAAAAGGGCAGAAATCAATGGGTTTTGAAGAAGTTTGGCAAGAGGGTGAGGATGGCCAGGGGCAGGGCCAAGGGACACGGGGCCACCATGTCCTGGCTCCCCAGGGTGGCCAATCCCACTTTCAGCCCCATTAATCCCCCTCACCTCTGTAGTGCATCCATCGTATTTCCAGGGAGTCAAGGCCAGGCAGTTCTTTTACCACACCAATGGCAAGCGACAAAGAACACTTAAAATTACATTTGACACAAGACAAAGGCACCTAAAAGCTTCACAGCGCCATCAGGCCGTGCTCTGGGGAGGAGGCTCCAGGAACTCACACTCCCAAGGAAAACCTCCTGGTGTTGGGAGCACATTCCACGTCCCAGAGCCAGCACAAGGCTGGTCCTGCAGCAGGGGGTCAGTGTTGCTTGTAAACTGAAATTCAGGGAGGCTCTGCCCTCCAGGTCAGGGTTTGGCCCTGGAAACACGGGTCATGCAGACTCCAGGCTGTGCTTCCCTCATTATTTACAGTGCGACACAGGATGAGTTAATAGGGGAGAGGGGAATTCTGCAGGGGTGAGGGGGAAGGGGATTCTCCTCCATGAACTATGATTTCGTTAGATAAGGCACATGTAGAGAAAATAGTCAAAAGATCACTTGCAAATCTATTCCACCTAGCTAGGACCACCTCCCTGTCCCTTTTCCAGGAGCCAGTTTTGCTTTCCAGTTGCTAGCTTTGTTTTCCAGTTGCTCAGTGGGAATTTGGAGTGACCCCAGTGACACCCCAAGGCTCTGGGTCTGCCCCCCAGGGTGCCCAACCCCTCCCAGGTCTCCCAAATGGAACACTCTGGATCACAGGCCAGAACTTTGAGAGCCAAAGACTTGGAACACTCACTCCCTATAAAAAATATTGGGAAGAGACCTCCCAGTTCTGACAGGTTTGAAAAAAATCACAGCAGACTGTTGAGGGGGAAGAGGAAACTGCAGTCTTTGCTGCCTGGATCACTACAGGACACAGGGAACTGGATGGCTCAGGCTCCAGGAGCCATGATGTGCAGGCACAGAATGGAGATGGATGATGAGATGGAGGCCAGTCTTAGTGAAAATCCCTCTCAACAGCTTCCTCCTCCCTTCAGCTGACCTTGGAGAAAGGCAGGAATCTCCCTGTCCTGCAAGGGAAGTGCTGCAGACCAGGACTCCCAGCTCAGAGCAGCCACCAGGACTGATGAGCTTCCCTTGGTCCTCCCACCCCACCGGTGATGTCTGGAGCCCAACCACATCAGCAGGAGGCAGAATGGAACACTGTCCCTTGGGACAGCATCATTTCCACACCACACCAGGGCCCCAGTGCCAAGATCAACCATTATCTTGCATCCAGCTGCTGGCTGGGAGCCCAGGGAAAGGGTGCCCAGGGAAAGGGTGCCCCAACAGGACAAGGTGCATGTCTTGGGTCAGCACAAAGCCTGGCTGGAAGTCACATGGTGGAGAGATCTTGTGCTGAGTCCTTGTACCAGGGTGACCATCACCAATGCCCAGTGTCAGCCCTGCACTGGCCTCCACTGGGCTTTGGTTCAGGTTTTTAGCCAGCAATCATTAACCTCATGAGATGATTCTTCACCTCTGAAGCACAAAGATCCAGCAGAAAGCTCTGGCAGCAGGGAAAGCAGGACTTGGAGCATCACCACAGTCCCAGCCAGGCAAAGGAGGGCTCTCGTGGCCTTCCCATCCGAGCGGCTCCTCACAGGGAGGGTGGAGCTTCCACAAATCACCGGGACCAAATAATTTCAGTGCTGCGTTTCCTTAAAGAGTGGAAAATTCCACATTATTCATCCAGGAGAGTAAACACCAGTTGCTGCTAATGCTGTGATTGCTGCAGGGGCCGTGCATTCCATGGAAGCAGAGCAGGGGCAGGAGCAGCTGTGGCAGTGGTGCCATTGGGGGACATCGAGCCTGTTCCGGGGATGCTCAGGAGAGGATTCCCTTAACAAGGGCAGTGAAGGGTTTGTTCCTCAGTCTGCAACGAGGCAAATACTGGCAGCTCAAGGCAAACAGAAAGCTTAGTGCAGTGGAGGTGGGAAGGGCTGAGAGCACGGATCTTCTGCAGGGAGCAGGAGACAAGAACCAAAAAGGCCCCCGAGGTGAGTGGGGTGCTTGGGGGGGAATGCAAATGATCTTTCCCAAGAACAATAAAAAGACCAAAAAGGAGAGAATCCAGGCAGTTTGCAGCTCTTGCTGCTTAAGGCCATTGGTTTCCTGGGGGGTAGTTGGGCACTGTGGGATACTCTGGCAGGCTGTTCCCAGAAAAATTGCTGTACTGGGCCTCCCTGCTGGGGGGGTTCCTCCAGGCACCGCTGTTCCACTCGTCTTGAGCCTTCTGGAAGCTTCCACCACCCCCTCGGTAGATTTTATGTACCTAAGGGTGAAAGGGAGAACAAGAGGGGTCACACCAGGAGCCCACAGCTCTGCAGAGCTGCAGCCACCTGGGTGCCAGGTCATGGATTTATTCCTCTCTCTGTCAAGAGCTGCATTGCCAAGGAACAAAAGCACTAAAAATGCAATAATAGAGTGAAAAGAGGTGCAAATAAATAGTCTTAACTGAAGACTTGATCTTATTTCAGCCACATTCCCTGGATTCAGGTGGGGGACCCCCCAGCAGGGCAGCCAGCCCAGGCCAGGGGGCTGAAACCTCTCCAGCACTGACACTGCTGCTTCCACGGGGCTTCTGCCTTCTCCTCTCCTCTTCCATCTGCCAAAGCCTTCCAGAGAGTCCTTCTTTCTGCAGAGCATCACTTCCCACCCTGCCACCCAGACCCACTGCAGGTGCTTCACTGGCCATCCCAAGGAGCACCAAATCACAGAATCATTAAGGAATCATTAAGGTTGGAAAAGACCTCAAAGATCAAGTCCAACCACCAACCCAAGCACCAACACCATACCTTGTGCTCAGTGGCCACATCCACATGTTTTTTCAACACTTCCAGGGATGGTGACTCCACCACTGCCCTGGGCAGCTGTGCCAGTGCTTTACAACCCTTTCCATGAAAAACATTTCCCTAATATCCAAACTAAACCTCCCCATTTCACACAGCCTCAAGTTGCTTCACATAAAGTTTGCAATAAGGGACATAAAGCGACGTCACCACATGACATGGTGACAACGTCCAGCCTGAGCTGTCTGGTGCTGTCTGGATTTGTCTTCTAGAAGCTTTAAAGAGACCCCAGCTGACTACACTGCACACCCTGCCAAAGCAGTGATGGCTCACGGTGGCTGCTGAGCTGCCTCTTCACATCACTGCGACACAAAAGGCAGATACTCCAAGTCAGAAGAACCACAGAACCCCAGACTGGTTTGGGTTGGAGAGGACCTTCAAGGCCACCTCATTCCACCCCCCTGCCATGGGCAGGGACACCTTCCAGGAGAAGAACCTACCCTTAAAATGCACACGAGCATGGCAACGGCTGACATGGTGAACATGATGGCAGGGAACAGCATGAACACGGCGGCGGCGACGTTGGTGCTGAAGAAGGTGATGGCTGCCAACCACCCACTGGGGAGACACACAGAGAGAGACAACATCCTTAGAACTTGCTTTTCAAACGTTCCTTGTCAGCAGAAAGCTGCTTACTCATTTATAAGGGCTGCCCAGAGGAGCTGTGGCTGCCCCAGCCCTGGAAGGGTCCAAGGCCAGGTTGGATCAAAGGAACAACCTGGGCTGGTGGAAGATGGTCTCTAAGGCCCCTTCCAACACAAACCATTCTGGGATTTTGTGATTCATTAACACAGAAATCACAAGGCAAGTTTAAAGCCCTTGAAAATGAAAAGAACAATGAGGGCAATGGACAGAATGAAATGCAGGTATTTCCCCAAGATCTGAACCCTCCCTGGCCAGCAGCCCTTACTAATCCAGTCTCCGAGCTTTAAGGGACAGCCAGCTGCAGAGTTCAGGAAGAGATTTATTCCCAAGGTGCTTTTGGTTGTGCATCTAGAGATCAGAACTGGGATCAGGGAACACCAGAATCCTACCATTTGCACTCCATCTCCACTCCTTTGATGGCAGTAACCAGGTAGGTCGTGACAGGTATGAAAATGAAGTGTTAGAGGGTGTGTTAGGACTTTGCATTACTTGTAGTTTCAGCAGGAATCACTCTCAAGTCTCTACAGAAAGTTAAAATGCCAAACAAATGCACCAAGGCTGCCAGAGCTCAAGGAGCATTTGGATGATCCTCTCAGGCACAGGGTGTGACTCTTGGGGATGGTCCTGAGCAGGGCTGAGGTTGGACTCGATGGTCCTTGGGGGTCCCTTCCAACTCAGCAGGTTTTGGATTCTGTGGAACAATTACAACCTAACTGGGTACAGACAATAATACACTCCCATTTCCTTTAGGAGAACTCTCCCAAGACTTCCCCACAGGCCAGCAGTGAGTTATCACACTCTGCCCACCGTGTGCTGCCAGCACTGAGGGCAAAGCTGAGCCTGACACTGGCTGCTTAAATGGGAAAACATGACATTGAGGGAAGGTGTCAGAAAGAACAAGCAGCTGAAGATCACAGAATCTCAGAATGGTTTGGGTTGGGAGGGACCTTAAAGATCCTGCCATTGGATCCCACTACCCCAGGTTGCTCCAAGTCCCGTCCAACCTGGCCTTGACTTCTGCCAACACAGCAAGGAACCCAAACTGTGCCCCCCAGGGCAGATACAACCATGCACAGGGGAGAACAGAAAGCTGCTCCCACTCCCCCCAGCCTCCCAAGCCCGTGGCAGCAGCCCAGGCTGGGTGGTTGCTGTCAGGGCCCCCCTTACCACGCTCCCCATCCGGAGAAGCCGATGGCCTGCAGGACCGTGAGGATGAACTGCGCCCCGAAGATGAAGAAAAAGGCCATGAAGTTAAAGGAGCTGTCCGACCTGCAGGGGAACAGGGCAGGTCAGGGGGGCACTGGAACACTGTTATGTGCTGCTTCACACTGAAGTCTCACCCCAGCACCCCTCCAAGGGGGTGCCTCCAGAGGGATCCCTGCACAGCTCTGTGCCTGGAAGGCTTCTCCTCTTCCCCTGGCAGTGAGAGCACACAGCTCCATGACCCAGCAGCACCAACTGCCCCCAGTCACCTGGCTCCTGCAGTTGCTCTGCCCCAGTAATTGCATGTGTGATGACACACGAGGAGAGGTGGAGAGACACGAGTGCCCTGCACAGAACATCTGAGTCATCCCCTGACCAAACACCCGCCCAGCTCAGCCACGGGCAAGGAGGCACCCAGGGGCCCAACACTGGCAGGCAGAGCTTGTCCACACACTGAAAGTGATCACTGAGCATGAGAATTCCAGCTGGAATGTGCCAGTGTCTGCCCGTCATCACAGTCACATGCCCACAGTTAATAATCCAGCACTGGGACACACCAAGAGGGAAAACAGCCACCAGAGAGGTGGGTGCTGCCCTGAAAGCAGAGGCTCTGCAGGCTCCCCATCCTCAGGATGTACAGGTGAGCTCCTGGAATTTATGCAGGTACAATAATTAGCATGGAAATTACCTCAAACAAGAGGCTGAGCACTCACAGGCCCTGCCATGGGGGCCTGCACTGCCCTGCCCAGGTCTGGGCTCTGCCACAGAACATCTTCATCCCATTAAACCAGCTACATCAGGGCCATCTAAAGGTCCCCAAACTACCATTCTCTCAGGAACATAAAGTGCCAATGATATTATACAACAGAGCTACACAAAACAGTTGGTTATGAGGCAGCTTCATGCAAAGGTGTTTATAAAAGAGCTCCAGTCACTGCCAGCTCCTGCTTAAACCCTGAAATGTTTATTATTTTAATTATTTTTATTATGTTTATGTTTGTAAATATTACAGTTCTAGCCCCAATACCTAAGGGAGTGGGACCTCAAGCCCTGCCCAGTCTGAGACAAGTGGAAAAGCCTCCAGCATCCTTCTCACTCCTCAGAGAAACCATGCTGGCCCAGGGACCTCTCAGCCTCCACATGGTGGCCACAGAGACGCTGTGGGACATTTCTCATCCTTGAGCATCCTCCCAGTCCTGCCCTTCAAACACCACGTCAGAGCACAGCAATGTGAAAGAAATGCTGTAAGCAGGGCCTGCTCACAGTGGTGCCTGCCAGGATCCAATTAACAAGGATTGGGCTCCAGGCTGAGCCTTCAAACAGGTTCTTGCAACTCCAACCTGAAGGGGCTGGAGGAGTCTTCATTTGACAGGATCTGCAGGCATTAGTGAGGATACAGAGAAAAGGTGATTTCTCATCCAGCTTTCTGGTGCAGATTTGCTCCAGCTCTGCCCAAGTGCCAGGGCTCTGCAGTTAATTTAATTTGGGATGCAGTGGGATGATGAAGGTTTGAGGGAAGCATCTTGCAGGACAGGGTGCCAGCACTGAAGGGCACCCCCCTCCTCCAGAGCACGTGGGTCTGACCTGGCCTCTGGAATCACCACTGGTCGTGATCCCACACCAGCAGTGCAGTGATTTCCAAGCCTCTTCCCCAGCTGATGTCACAGGGAATGATCCCTGGGCTCCCCACTCTGTCCCAGGGGTTGATTCTTTATTTAACTGTGCACAGAGTCACCTCAGGGACCTTTCAGCTTTCAGTTGCATAAACACATACAAACAACATAAAAGAAATAATTAGAAACAGCCCTTGTGGAGCAGAGGGGAGGTCAGTGGGGAGGAGTAATTTTTCCCTGACTTCAGAATGGAAACTCCTCTTTGAACAGAGGCCCTTGGGTTTCTGAGCTCGGGATGGGGACAAAGCCCAGCCCCAGAGGGCAAAAGCTCAGAGGTTTTCCTGTCACTTAGAACTTCCTTTTCCACCAGAAATAACCCTCCCCTGTACTCCATGATGGAGTCACTGGTGATTTAAGCACACAGCTTTTGTTGGCACACAAACTATAAAGTCAGAAGAGCCTTGAAACAACTAATTTATCACATGCTGAACAGACAGGACCCACCTGCCACCCCCCATTTCCATCAGCTGCCTTCACTGTTACCCAAACCAGCTCATCACAGAATCTGGTGAATAATCAAAATCCAGAGTTTTCTAGCAGAAGGAGCTTCACCTTCAGAGTGCAAATCCCTGACTGGGGTGTGGTGGTGACACGAGGATGGTCCCTCCTGTCCCTGTGTCAGGCTGGAAGCTGCTCAGGCCCCTCACAGCTCTGCCAGGCATTACACATTAATGTCTGAATGATGCTTCCTGTCCCCAGCAAGCAAGAGTAAATGCAAATGATTATTAATTAAAGGGAAAATGTAGGATGGCTTTAAATATTTGTGGAGTTTCAGAAGGACTGGCTCCAGGGAACTGCTTTTATCTAAAGAGCAAAGCAGCCAAGCTCTTGAGTAGCTTGAGACAGAAACCACAGGAGTTCTCAAAAACTAATACCTTAATAGTCTTCCACCAAAACAATGAAGCTTTACCAAATTAGTATCTACTTGAATGCTGTACTGGCATGAGGGTGCTGCTCAGCTTGAGATACTGAAGGAAAACATGAATTTCACCCTCGTGGAAGTGGCTGTTCAACTCCAACCCCAGGCAGGGGACCCTCAGTCTGACACTTAGAATTTAAAAGTAGCTCCATTCTTTTTCATTTTAACATGACAAAAATCTTTATCCCAGGCAGAGAGCCCTCCCCAGTAACAACTCCCCCAGAACAGAAGCCCCTCAGAGGCTCCCACTCACCGGAAGGCTTTGTAGGCAGGTCGGAACCAGCAGACGTAGCCACAGGGGCTGAAGAGGACGAGCCAGAGGATGGCCAGGCCAAAGTTGACCCCGTAGCCTCCCCCGATCCACCAGGCCAGGCAGGCGACGATGTTCACTGCCAGGGTGATGCAGTAAACTGGGGAGAGGGCACAGGAAAGGGCATGGGGCAGGGCAGTTTCAGGACTTCAGGAGAAAAGGGAACAAGGAATGATGGCTGGGGCTGTGCCAGGGGGTTGGGATGGATATTGGGAAAAGGTTCTTCCCCCAGAGGGTGGTGGGCACTGCCCAGGCTCCCCGAGCTCCAGGAGGGTTTGGACAATGATCTGGGGGACAGGGTGGGATTGCTGGGGTGTCTGTGCAGGGCTAGCAGTTGGATTCAATGATCCCTCTGGGTCTCTTCCAGCTCAGGCTATTCCAGGGTTCTGTGAAACACCCTGTGATATAAAGGGAAGGGCCCCTGGGGCAGTGGGTTCCCATGAGCCTGGATCCCTCCAGAGAGATCCTGCAGCACAGGGATGAGGGAACTCTTTAGGGACCTGCCAAAGGATGGAGAGTACAGCAGGAACCGAGGTGACCAGCACAAGACACAGCCCAGTATTATCATGAATTATGAGCAAGGTCCAATTCCCACTTGTAGCAAAACCCCCCCTTGTGAGAGGAGAGGGGTAAACCCAGGCCTGCCCCCCTCAGAGTGACTCTGTTCTTGCTGGGGCTGCCCCAGGAGCAACTTCAGAGCCAGCTCTGTGCCTTGCACACTTTGTCTCTGCTTCCTGGGGCCTCTGAGGAATCCTGAAGTCAGCGTAAAGGCTTGGAAACACTGCCTTGAGTGAGGGGACAAGCAAACTCCAATCAGGCTGAGAATGTGGGCCCAAAGGGGTGCCTCAAAGGCCTTTTCACAGCCCTGTTCCTGTCACTTGGATAAAAAGGAGCAGTTGACAAAGGCCCCCAGAGCACAGCAGTGCTGCACTGAGTAGCTGTGCATGAAGGGATGCTGCTCCCTCCTTTCCCTGGAGCTCACATCCCTGGAAAAGGGGGCTGCTCATTCCCCAGCTTTGGCAGCTGGGCTTAGCCCCTGCCAGGGCTAAAGGCCCTGCTTTCCTCCAGCATCCTGCATCCCCCAGGCTCTGCCAGTGTCCAAGGGGCTCAGCCCAACCACAAGCTCCTGCTTTGGAAAACAGGTGGTAACTCCTAAAAACCCTTGTGGTGACCTGTATAAATGAGCACAGAGAAAGGAGGGTGCAAGGACCCCCCAGCACAGCTGGTGATGAGCTGACAGTGACATTTTGGAGCTTGGCAGAATTAAATCCCTGAATTTCTCTTCCCCCTGCCAAGGGAACATGCCCTGCCTGTTCCTTCTCCCCTACGTGTGGCTCTGCAGTTAATCTGCTCTTCACTGGCTTGGTCCTTCTGGCTCTTCCCTTTCCTCCTCTTCACTCAGCCCAGGGGGTCCTAAAAAGGTTTTATGTTCATAAAATAATACTAACACAGTCAGGGGCATGTAGTGTGGAAAGGAAAGCATCTGAACCCAGCTTCTACTTCTGATTACACAGAGTTACTATTAAACATTGGTTTACTGCAATGAAAATTCCTTCTGAGGGGCCAACAAGACTTTATACATAGTGGTTTGGATGTGTCTTAATATTGGGGGAAGAAAGAATATAAGTTAATTAAATTAAATAACTTTAAGCATTTAAACTAACAGGTTGGGGACTCCTCACCCCTGGAAGTGTCCAAAGCCAGGCTGGACAGGGCTTGGAGCAACCTGGGCTAGTGGGAGGTGTCCCTGGCCATGGCAGGGGGTGCCACTGGATGGGCTTTAAGGTCCCTCCCAACCCAAACGAGTCTGGGATTCTGTGAAATCTCATTCATACAGCAATTAGCTGTACTACTCATTTTTATTTTCAGAAGTCATTTATTCTCCAGAAGTCACTTAATAGAAAAACCCCAACAAACCCCCCCCAAGCCAAGAGCACCTATAGAGTTTTAAGGAACTCTTAGTTTACTTCAGTGAAGTTTGAAGGCTCTCCAGGGGCTCAGGCTGGAGTTTGCTCTCCACCAGTGGGAGCTCTGGTACAGGCTTGCCCAGATCACCCTCCACCTTAATGAAATGCTCACATCCAATTAAAGTAATGAGCATTCACCCTTCCAGCAAGGACTTTTGTGTTTCTGCTTTTTCAAACTGGCCTTTCTTTGTTCCCCACCTCCCCTGTGCGTGTCCCTCCCTCGAAAGAGGGGAGACCCCAGAAGGGAGCGTGCTGCAGATGGCAACGTCAGACCCTGGTGCAGATGGAGGTCTCCTGGCCATGCCCAGGCCCTGGCACCCTTCCAGCCTGCCATTAACTCCTCTGAGGGACTCTTTGTTTGGGGAGAGGGGAGGACAAAGGCGCCTTCAGAGCCGCAACGTCGCCCCAGCGAGTCTGGAGGGACAAGCAGCTTCTTCAGGCAAGAAAATTACAGAGCTCATTGCAGCAGCTCCCCATCACCAAGGAACAATGGAGCCATGGAGGATGCCATTATTTATGCACACAAATCCCTCTCCTACACACATCCCATGCATCTGGAATAAAAGCCACGCCACCAAACGCAGGGCTGGCAGAAAACGAGCTTTCCTTCAGTGAGGAGGGTAAAAGAAGACGACAAGCATTGGGGGGAAAAAAGATAAGCAAGGCAAAGAGATTTTTAATCTCCCCAAGCACTCCCTGTGGTTTCCTGGGCCTGCCACACCGATTCCATTGCTGGGAGAAGAATGGGCCATTTTCATCCCTGGTTTTTGAAAGGCTGAGGCCAGGAGCCCAGAGCCAGGAGCTCTGTTCACAGGGAGTATCAGCACATCAGCAGCTGTGAGAGAGGATCAGCTCCCTTCTCCAGAGGGACAGGGAATGTCTGGGGGCTGTGCATGGCTGAGGAAGAGCCAGCATGGGGCTAGAACACACTGCAACCACTGGGAAGGGAGATCAGTGGATGGCACAAACCAGGAGGAATTTCAGCCTTTCTGGAGTGAGTTTGGGACTCACAGGGCAGCAAACAAGGCCTCATTTATTTTCTTGCCTAAACTTCTATTCATGTTACTTTAAGCGAATTGGGGATTTCCTTCAGGCTAATTTGGGAAGTTAAAAAAGGCTGGAAAGAAACTTTGGACAAGGGGGGAATGGCTTCCCACTGCCAGAGGGCAGGGATAGATGGGATGCTGGGGAGAAATCCTTCCCTGGGAGGGTGGGCAGGCCCTGGCACAGGGTGTCCAGAGAAGCTGTGGCTGCCTCATCCCTGGAAGTGTCCAAGGCCAGGTTGGACGGGGCTTGGAGCAGCCTGGGACAGTGGAAGGTGGCATGGGGGTGGCACTGGATGGGCTTTGAGGTCCCTTCCCACCCAAACCATTCCATGATTCCATGATCACCTGACACTAACAAAGGTATCAAATCTATTCTGCTTTTTCCCCTTCTTCAAATTTTCTAACATACTCTTCTAGCACTGATACTCTCCTTTCTTCAAGACTCTTTAAAGATTCAAGGCACAGCAACTTAAATTTTAAGTATAAAGTTCTATTACAGTATTCTAAGAGGAATGCTTGTTCCTCACGACTAACTGCAGTCGGAACTTCACAGCACATGAACCACTGGGATCTGTGGGGGTGTAGCACACATTTACCTCTCCCCAGCACAGGTTTCTCACTGAACTTACAGATCCAAACATTGTAGATCCTCTTCACCAGAAACTGGTGATCGATGGGGATTTCATCAGCAAAGTTCTGGTAGAAACATGGTTTCAAGGGGATGAACTTGGGCAGTGGTGGGAAGTTGTTCACCTTTTCTACAACACAGAACACAGATGACATTTATTTTAGTAAATGCAAGGCTGAGAGAGGGGAAAAGATGCTGGGAAGCATCCCCTGGATTTAATACCTCTACAATCAGTGTGATGTTGTGTGAAAGGTGCTGCAGGACAAAAACCTTACCAGGATGAAGTTCCTTAGGGAAGGGGTGGAATGAGACGAGCTTTAAGGTCCCTTCCAACCCAAACCATTCTGGGATTCCATGATTCTCTGTCAGGGATAATTTTGTTTTGAAAAGACTCATGATTTTTAACGAAAAAGGGGTATGTTCAAGTTTTTTCCTGCAAGGTTCAATCCCAGGAGAAAAACAAAAGAAAAAAATAAAAGGAAAAGCTTTGCATTCAGAGACAATAAATCAGCAAATGCTGCCAAAGGCAATGTGGTGAAGAAAACCCTACCTTGGGAAGAAACTCTGCTTTAAAATCATGTAATGAAATGCCTAAATCCTCTGCACTGAGGCTGCTGTCAGCTCCCAGATTTGTCTGTGTGTGCCTGGATGTTCCTGCTTGTTTGGGAATGTTTGCTTTTCCCTTGCAGAGCTGATTAAAGTTTGATTCCAGGGCATTGTGACTAATTGTCTCTAGTCTACTTCAGCCCCAGTAAACAGAATTAAAAACAACCAGAGGAAGAGATGAAGAATGTCCTGGGAAAACCTCCAAATGGCTCAGGAGACAGGAGGAAATGTCTGAACAGGAACTGTCAGCACAAGAGCTGCCCTTCTCTTCCCATTATCTCCCTGGGAGAAGACATTTTGCAGGAGCAGCTCCTCGGATGCGTTTGAAGGTTGGCAGGGAAGAGCCTAAAGCTTAAGCCAGGCTTTAGGAAGGAAAAGGCTTCCCCTCATGCATATTTTCACACAGAAAATCTGGTGAGGAGAATTCCCACTGGGAGCACATCAGAAGTAACTATGGAATGATGTCTGAAGACACCAGCCCAGTTTGACTTTTCCTCATGAAAACAAACATTAAATGTTGTTCCCTCCTCACCCACCTGCCCCAAACCCAGGTTACAGTAACCCAGTTGGTTACTCAGCTGGTTGGAGTTACTGGTTAACACCTGCTGCTGACCCCACCACTGATGGCCCACGGATGCTTCCAAAGTCCACAGGAATTTGCACTTCTTAGAACTGATTTCTGGTTTGTTACAAACCCCTAATGGGATTTCTCCTGCCCACTGTGTCCCACAGGCTGGGAAAGGACTTAACAAGGCTGGAACAAAGAAAAGGAGGGGGCACAGCTTTTAAAGCCGAGCTCTGGGGAAGTCAATAAGACCCAGATTAATCAAACACAGTAAAAGCAGATTCTCTAACAATTTTGGGGGTTTTTTGAGGGATAAGGAAACTTTTGTTCTGTCCCTCTTCAACAGCTGAAGCTGCAGATTGTTACCCTGGTGCTGCTCTCTCCCATTTTCTGGCATGGGCAGTAGAGCTGCTGCCAGTTTCTAATGCAGAGCTCCCAGATGGTGGGGCCAAAACCAACCAGCCACTGCTGTTTGTCCTTTTTCAAGCTCATAAAATGCTGCACATTGTTTGCTAGGTACCCAGAGATGGGGATTCCACCTCTCCTCTGCTGCTGCTGCCCACCTCCTCCCCCCCAGAGACCCTGCAGTTTCCAACTGTCCTGGGTTACCTCTGAGATGAAACAAAAGAAATGACATTAAAACATCCCCTTTCATGTCTGACTGCAGAGCTGGGAGTGCTGAAGCTCTCCCACCAAGGCTGGAATCAACACTTTAGATCAGCAAACACACCCTGTGCTTTCAAAAACCAAACTGCAGCAGCTGGGGGCAAGTTCCAGACCTTTTCTTACCTTAACAAAGTTGGAATTTTGCTAGTAATTTCCCTACAAGTAAAACTCAGATGGGTTAATATCAATAGCACAGCTGGGAATGCTGTGGAAAGCCTGTGTAAGGAAGGAATTATTCTCATGTACTTTTCTGTGAATTAATTCCATCCTCGTGAAACTTTCACACCTGAGCAGTGACCTCAGGTGACAGACCTACAGTGGACACAGCAGGAAAGTGAACCTGACTAAGGCAAGAGAAGTGGCTGAAGAGCTTTAGGGATCACCAAGATCTTGGGAAGGGACACAGGTCGCATTAATGACAAGTCACAGCCACCACAGCATAATGAAACAGCCTCTGAAACCACCCTCCCTCCCTTGCCATATTTGAGCTGCTCTTACCTGCCATTTCTATTAGGAGTGTTCCCTGGTGAGGTTTCAGACAGAGCAACAGATCTGTTGGAGAAAGAAAAACCAGGTCAGCACGTGGCACTAACCAGCACCCAGAGAACCTCCTGGAACAGGCAGGATTTCCAGCACAGTGTGTGACAGAGAGCCTGAGCTCCCCACCACGAACTGCCCATCTGCAATCACCCAAAGCAGGATGTTTGGAATGTCACAGAAAGCATCAGGACTTCTCCTTGCAGACAGGCAGCCCCTCATCCAGCACAGCCCCACTATCAGCCATTTGTAAGGTCTGTTATCATCCAGCAGCAAACAAATGTGCTCCTGGCAAGGGCTGAGGGTGCCCAGGGGGCCCCTGGCAGAACACCTACACCCTCCAGGTGCAGCCTCACAGACATGGAGACCTCAGACACGGAAGAGAGATTGGGATGAGCTCACCAGACTTAAAGCCTCATTGAGGTGTTGAGAGGATTTGTTGGCTCCGGGCTCTCCGTGGTCCTGCCCAGCTCCTGCAGCAAACAGATAATCCCCGTTAGCTGGGCAGCACACTCCTGTTTAACCAAAAAACATAATCAGCTGGTACCAAACCCAACACCCCTCAGCATTTTAATAGTTCTGCACAACCCTTCCTAAACACACTCATTTTCCCTGTCCCCTGCCCAGGAGGTGGCTGTAACTGTGGCAGAAGCAAAGCCTGGGAAGTTTACCCAGCCCCAGCCGTGCTGCTGATTTTGGCAGAGCTGATCCCACAGATGAGACACAGAGAGGTCTGTGCTGAGCTTTAATTCCACCCCTTCCTCCTTAAGGATAAAAACATCGAGTGCCCCTACCTGCAAATCCCAGGATGGAAGCTCAGGCCACCCAAACCCACCCCCCAGAGCAGCACAGGAGCATCAGGAGTGTCTGACAGGAGCATCAGGAGTGGAGGCAGCCTCAACACTGCCCCTAAAAACACATCCAGCACTGGGGGCAGCCACAGCTCCGGGGTCGGATGGGCTGCACTGGATCCAAATCCCTCAGGCTTTAGAGCAGCTCGTTTCCCTTTGCTGCACCTCCCTGCTGTCCTCCTGGGTAAGGTCTGGAGGCTGCAGAGTTTACACTGCCACGATTGTTTTGGTGGGGTTGCATTTGCTGTGCTTTTGAAGAGAGCTCCTCCAGCCCAGCCCTCGGAGACAACGGCACTGGGGTGAGAGCCGGGAGCTGCACAGGCAGAGCATTCCTGTGGCTGGGATGCAGTGAGGTACAACTGAACTGTATCTACACAGAGCACAACAGGCTGTCTTCCTGGAGCCACCCAAAGGGTGTGGGCAGGGCAGCTCTGGCCCCCAGGAGCTGCTCAGGGATCCCTGTCCCACCTGCCCCACCACACCAACAGCATCCTGTAACTCGTGGTTTAGAAGGGGAAGCCTTTTGCTTTGCCTTTTCCAATGTGTGAATGGAAGATAAAATGTGAAGACAGTTAAGAACACGATTAAAGCTTCGCCCCACCCTTGTGCAGCTGCTCCCAACCAGGTTCCATAAATTTTGGGGGAAGAATAAATGACATGTGAACACCACTTATGGTGATGCTCTCAGGGAGAGGAACCTTTCACCAAAAACTGAACCAGCAAGCAAGGACCTTCTTCAGAACAGGATTAATTAGTTCCTGCACTCCAGTGTCCCACAGCTGCAGAGGGTGGGAAGCTTCAGTGTCCACTGGAAAAGTGACCAGGAGGAAAGACTGAGGGACACGTTCCTGACTGGACGGTGCCATCGTGGCCCAGCAGTGGTTCTGTCTCAGGGAGGCAGATGACTGTGGTGCTGTTGAGTGACTTTAACTCAAATAAATAAACAAAACCCCCAGAGAAAGCAGCATTCTGGTGCACTCTTCTCATCTTCCCCTGCTGTTCTCACCCACCTGCTCCTTTCCTAACAAATCTCAGCCTTTGGTGCTTTGAAGACAAAATACATGGAATTGGGGTGTCCTGTGCAGGGCCAGGAGTTGGATTTGAGGATCCTTGTGGGTCCTTTCCAACTCAGGAGACTCTAGGATCTTAAGATTATCACCTAAAGAAGCTATGACAGAAACTTCTGGATATTCCCCTCTTCAGCCACCTCTGCTTCCACCTCACAGAAATTCCTGGGACAACAACTGATTTCCCTACAGAAGGATAGGGTTTGGATCCAAAAAAGCAGCATTAAGAATATTTCCTTCAAGCAAACACAACCAAGTTTTACACTGAATAATCAGCCCTGAGATGTGTTGGCCTTCCACTGGTTCAGCTGCCCCAAGACTCCATCCCAGCTCCCAGTAAAGGATGAGAATGAACTCGGACTCGGATCCAACCCACTGGTGTTTCTGTTCAGTGCCCAGAGACGCAAGTGCACAGGAGTTGCTATTTCCCAGCTCACCACTGAATTTGGGCAGGATTCCTGCAAACTCTGGCATTACAGGCCTCAGCTGCACAGCCAGGGAAACATCTCGTGTCTAACAAGTGATGATAATTCTCAGCTCAGATGGTCAGTGGCTAAAACTCCTTCAGAGGGAAAATTCCACTGTGCAGCCTCAACATCCTCAAGCCAAACTCCAGCTGCAAGATCCCAGGATGAGGGAACAGATCACAGCCAAACCAGGTACGTAAATGGGTATTATCCAGCCACATCTGGATGTGGGCAAGAGAACAACACTTGAAATCATGGAATGGTTTGGGTTGGAAGGGACCTTTAAGACCACTTCATTCCACCCCTTGCCATGGGCAGGGACACCTTCCACCAGCCCAGGTTGCTCCAAGCCCCATCCAAGCTGGCCTTGGACACTTCCAGGGAGCCACAACTTCTGCTGTGCCAGGCCCTCCCCACCCTCATAGACAAGTTTCCTTCTAATGCCTAATCTAAACCTGCTCTCGGTTTGAAGCCACTCCCCCTTGCCCTGTCACTACACGCCCTTGCAAATAGTCTCTCTCAATATGTAAATCAGCTCTCTATTCACCAGACCATTTTCAGTTTAATTGGGAATAGACAAAACCCAACACCCTGCAATCCACTGCAGAGATTTTTTTTATCTATAAGCCACCACTTGCGGAGGGAGGAAAATCCCACACACGTTAAGGAAACCACGGTGTGAAGCAAACTTCCTCTTTGCACTGTGCTCATCCGTGGTCAATGAATAACTCCAAAGTTTACAGTCCAATGCACATGACTCAGGAGTCCACTGGAGACAGTCAGAGCTTTTCTTCCCCAGGATCTCACAGACAAATGCCCAGTGTCAGTTTTAGGGACACCATTTCCCTCTTGACTCAAGACACAGATGCAAGCAGTGCTGTTTTTGCAGGCAGAGAACAACATGATCCTTTTGAATGTGACTCCAGAGTGAAAGGGAAAATTTTGTGAAGGAATACCTGTGGGAATCTGCTCGAGGACAATTTGAGAATCATAGAATCACAGAATACCCTGATTTGGAAGGAACCCCCAAGGATCATCCAGTCCAACTCCTGGCCTTGGACAGACACCCCAACAATCCACCCTGTCCCCCAGAGCATTGTCCAAACCCTCCTGGAGCTCTGGCAGCCTTGGGGCCGTGCCCGCTGCCCTGGGGAGCCTGGGCAGTGCCCACCAC
>JAWWMP010000082.1:3969408-3982468 GCA_035047865.1 Dendrocincla tyrannina
AGAAGGAGAAGGAGAAGGAGAAGGAGAAGGAGAAGGAGAAGGAGAAGGAGAAGGAGAAGGAGAAGGAGAAGGAGAGCCCGGAGGGAGGTGCAGCTCTTACCGAGCGACTTGAACATCTGCATGCCGCCGAACTTGCCCTCGAAGAGCACGGTGTTGTTGAGGGGGTTGAAGGCGCGGATCATGCGGATCAGGAGCACCTCGAGGCAACCTGATGTAGGCAGAGAGAGCGCAGACAAGGGCAGGGCAGGGCAGGGCAGGGCAGGGCAGGGAAGGTCAGGGGGTTTCCATCATCCCAGAACCAAATGTAAGAAAGAGGAAAGCCCCCAGTGCGCATTTGAAGTCCAGATTGTTCATTCCCGAGAGCAGAATTGTTATTCCAACAAATCCAGTTCAGGTTTTGGGATTGGTTGGGTTTTTTTAGGTGTCCAATTGTGACCACAATATTTCCCCAAAGGGAAATATCCAGTCATTTGCAGCCGGGCACAGAGACCGAGGTTGTGGTGGAGCACCGAGAGAGGAGAGGGTGGAAACAAAATAAATAAAAAGAAAATGGAAGGAAGAAATGAAAGAACGAGTTAAACTCCAGCGTGTCGGGCACAGCCAGCTCTGGCTTCGTGGTACAACATCCATTTGGGGTGCAGGCACTCGGCTGGGAGGGGCTCTCAGCTCCCAGTCCTGATTAGAGACTGGGAGGCTTTTCCAGCATTTTGAGGCTTTTGCACATTCAGATCCCTGGCCTGGGCATGGCATCATCACCCTGGGCAGATGGATGCGTGGGGGATATGGGTGGGCTGCCATCAGCCTCCTCTTCCCAACCTCTTGCTGGGAGAAGAGGCCAACCTTTTTCTCTTCTCCCTCCCCGCTCGTCTTTGGGTTTGGCACCCCTTTTCCCAGGGGAAAACCTGCTGTGCTCATTTCCACCCCAGGTTCTGGGTGACATTTGGATGAGAGTGATCACGGAGAAAAGCCTCTGGCCAAGGCAGCCACTCCCCACGTGCCCTCCCTGCACCATCACCCTTAAACGTGACCTTCAGCTCCTTCCAGCCCAGCACCTGCTCCCCCAGCACCAGCAGAACCGGGCAGGGAGGGGCGGGAGACTCCAAAAGGAAAACACCAGCCAGGAGAAGAGATGGGATACACCTCTGGCACTGTGGTTGCTGCTCAGGAGAGGTATTGGGGATGCAAGGGGGGCAGTGGGGGCACAAGGGGGTGGCAGGGCAGTGAGGGGGCAGTGGGATCCCCCCCTCTTACCGGCTTTCAGGAGGATGATCTGGTCGTTCTGGCAGAGCTCCATGAAGCCGTCGATGCGCTTGGCAAACTCCACCACGTACTGGATGGCATTGGAGATCTGCAGCGAGCACTGCTGCCACATGGCCTCGCAGCTCTGCGGGACAGGGGACGTTCCTCAGGGTGTGCTGGCACCCCAGCTCTGCTGCTGCCCCCTCCCCACCCCCTGGGGGGCAGGGAAGGGACCCCAGTGCTGTGACACCCATGGTGGCACCGGGACACCTGTGGTGTGAGCTGCCACCACACCTTCCCCTCGGCACTGGGCTTTGGCAGCTCCCAGAGCACTGTAGGGCTCCCCTTGCCTTCAGTCCCCTCCCCAGGGGACAGTGGCTGTGGTGGGGGGCCAGGGGGGCCGTGACAGTGGCACTCACCTTGCTCTGCAGGGCACGGACCTCCTCGGGGGAGTAGAGGCTCCAGGCCAGGCGCTTGAGCTCCTCTGTTGTGTACTGGCATGTCTCCAGGTGCGACTTCACCACGTTCTGGGCCACCCGGTCTGCAAGGTGGGGACAGTGCTGGTGACACCTGGGCACCCCGCCAGCCCCCCATCCCCACTCTCCAGTGCTGTCCCCTCCTGGGTGTCCTGGGGGGCTGCTGGGGCTGGGGCTGGAGGGGAAGAGGGACTTCATGTGGTGTCACGGCGGTGTAAGCACAGAGGGGGTGTTGGGGACTGTCCCCAAGGCAGAGCAGGGGATGTTCCACACGATCTCAGGTGTGCTGAGCCCAGCGTGGAGGAGGGGAGGGGCTTGGGGCTGCTCTGAGGGCCGAGGCCGGGTCAGTCCCTCACTATCATGGAATCACAGACTCCCAGAATGGTTTGGGTTGGGAGGGACCTCAGAGCTCACCCACTCATCCCCCTTCAACCTCATTGCCCTGCCATGGGCTGGGACAACTCCCACTACACCAGGTTTCTTAGAGCGTGCCTGGCACGGGCAGGACGTGTCCTGCAGGGTGCTGGGGTGGCACCGAGCACCCTCCCCGGGGCTGCCCAACCCGCCGGGTGCTCACCGATCTCGAGCACGGAAATTTCGGGGGGCAGCTGCCCCGCCTCCAGCCCCCCGTGGGCGAACAGGGCCGGCTCCAGCATCAGCTCGTAGATGGATTCCTGCTTGATGAGCGTGGCATCGGCCACGTCCAGGCTCGACTGGTCGGGCGAGGGCTGCGCCGAGGCCAGCAGGTCCAGGTTGTAGTAGGTGCTGCTGCCGTCGGGGGTGAGGGGGAAGTCGAAGAGGAGCCCGTCGGACAGCGTGGAGATGTCGTCCAGGTCCGAGAGCCCGCTGCTGACGCTGGTGGTGTAGACGCGGCTCAGGGGCTCGGGCTCATCCTTGGTGCCTCCGCTCTGCTCCTGGCTCTGCTGGTGCTTCTGCACCTCGGCGTAGAGGCTGTCCCGCTGCTTCTTGGACATGCGGCCGAACTTCACCGCTGCGCCGGGGGACACGGCACCGTGTCAGGACCCCGCAGAGCAAAGGGCCACCCACCCGCCTGGGGAGGGTCCTGACTCCCAGGGCAGGGGGTGTACGAGCCCCGAGAGGGGCGGGGACCCCGCTGGATGCACCCCCCGCCCCAGACCACAATCGATTTAATCGACTTCCCACGGAAAACGCAAAAGCGTTTCATGCCTCCCAAACCCTCCTCGCACCGGGCTGGCCCTGCGGGATGAGCAGCCTCATCCTGAGAGCCCATCCCGCTCCGAGGAGGAGCAGACGGCCCCAGGGGGACCCCGGGCACCCCCGGGCACGACTCACCGTCGCGGGACATGCCCAGCGCCAGGCATTTCTGCAGGCGGCAGTGCTGGCAGCGGTTGCGGTTGGTGCGGTCGATCAGGCAGTTCCTCTGCCGGGAGCAGGAGTAGCTGGCGTTGTTCTGCTGGCTCCTCCGGAAAAAGCCCTGCGCGGGGATCGGGAGGGGTTGGGATCGTGCCCTGCTGGGTGCCAGCCCCACCTGCAGCCGCCCCCACCCGGCGGGGCCCGGCGGCCCCGGGCTCACCTTGCAGCCCTCGCAGGTGATGACACCGTAGTGGATCCCTGAGGACTTGTCTCCGCAGATCTTGCACGGGATCACTTCGATTTGGGCTGGGAAGGAAAGGGGAAAGGGGGAAAACGGTGGGGGTTAATGATGGGCAACAGACGGAGGGAGGTGCCCCCCCTCTATGACAGGCCTGGCTGGGCACCTGGGGAAACTGAGGCACGAGAGCCGGACCCACCGGCAGCTCAGCCCTTCCCTCGGACCCTGCACCTCAGAGAGGTCTCCAAAAAGGCTCACACGGGGCGTGGGGTACCCCCATCTGCTCCCCCATGCTCTCCAGCAGTACTGACAGAGTAGGAAAGCCCTTGGAGCCAGGAGAGCACAGGATGTTTGTGCAGCAGCCTGTCCAGGTCCCTGTTTTGGAATCATTTCCCTTATTTTTCAACCGGTGTGTGCACCAAGGCAGGGGCATCTCTGGCACAGGGACCATCCCCATTCCTGCAGCTCCAGATGTTCTCCTGCCAGAGGTCTGGACCAAACAGAGGGTCTGGGCTCTCCCTGCCCCCCCAGCAGCTCCTTTGAAACCCAGGACCGATATAGCCATCCCCAGCTCAAGGTCCCGGCCCCCTCCCCCCCGCAAATCCGCTTCCCTCCCCGCTTCTGCTTCGCTGGCACTGAGCTGCTAATAGGCTTCGTCCTCCTCATTTTCCAGCTGCCCCAGATCTGGGCTGGCTGTGCCCTCTCCACGCGGGCGGGGGGGCACGCAGCTCACCCCCGGGACTCGTACGTGCCTCCCGGCATCTCTGCACCCTCTAATCCCCGCTGCAGCCCCGCACCCCCGGCCGGGCTCAGCCTGGAGTCGCTCTCGAGGGTGCTGGGCAGGCCCCGCCGCGCCAAAATAACCCCCGCGGCCAGATTATGGCTATTTCCAATCTCCTGGGCCTGTGCAAATCCCCGCTCGGGTAATTCCCTTCTGCCTCTCTTCCCTCCTGGGAGCCATCGGCTCTGCTCGAGGGATGTGTTTTGTGGGGCCACCCCTGCGGGTGACAACCCCAGTGCCACCTGCACCCCGATACTCAGCGTGCCCTGGGGTCCCTCGCTGCCCTGGGGGAGCCTCACAGGGCAGACGGGCAGCTGAGGTGCCATTGGTCCCCCGGGGATGTTATCAGTCCCCAAGGGATATTATCAGTCCCCCAGGGATGCCACTGATCCCCCAGGGATGCTGCTGCCCCCCCCAAGGAAGGCACTGGTCCCCCCAAGGGATACCATCAGTCCCTCAGGGAAGTCACTGGTCCCCAAGGGATGCCACCAGTCCCTCCCAGGGCTGCCATCACTGTCCCCTCTGGGGCAGGTTTGCTCCCAGCCACACTGTGGAAGGACTCACTCCAAATCCAGGTGCAAATAGAGGGATGGATGCCTCCTGCATCCATTGACTCACTGCTCAGCTCCTGCCCCAAATTCACCAAGTGATTTTGGGGTTTACCCTTCCTTCCTGAGCTGCCAACCCAAGCTTCTCCCAGGGCTGTGTGTTGTCCCCCGAGGACTCAAGGCGGTCACACCTCACCCTTGCCCCACTCCAAATCCACTGCCTGCACCTCTGCTGTGGTTCAGGGCCTGGGGCAGCAGAGCTGACCCCGCTGGGGTGGGCAGGGAGCGGGCAGGGATGGCCAGGGCATCCTCACAGCCCCTTCAACTGCACTGGCACCACAGCCCCGGGCTCACCCCTTGGGCAGGGCGATGGGGGCACCGACAGGACCCCGTGTGCCCGCCCCCAGACCACCCCCGACCTCCGACGACCGGGACACCCCCCAATTCCCTGGATCCTGCTGCCATCCTCCGCAGAGGGGTCCAACCTGCCAACCGCGGGGAGCCCTCCCCGTCCCGCCGCCCTGCCCCAATCGCCCGCACCGGGCAGAGGGGGTGGCACGGCGGGGGGCACAGGGAGGGGGTGCCACCCCCGGCAGGAAGCGGCGTCGGCTCCTTATGCAACACTAATTGCAGCCGCCGGCAGCGCGGGTGATGCATCGCCGCGCCCTCCCGCCCGCGGCCGATACTCCCGGTACCCGGAATTACCGGCACCCACCGGCACCCACCCGGCACGGGCTCCGCGGGGCCCCAAAACCCGCTCGACCTCCCAGGGTTGCCCGATGCCTTCGTGGGATGCCCGTGGTGCAACCCTGCCCCGCACTCCAGAAGGGAGGAGAGACCCCCGAGAGCCCCCCGGAGCCAGAGCTAAGGGGGACGATGCTGTGCTGGCTCATCCCTGGGGAAGGAGAAGCCCCGAGCGCCCGCCGTGGGCCCGCAGCCTTTTGGGGCTCTAATTACCATCCTGCTAATTACCCGGCCGTGCCCGCCACCGGCACCTGACCCGCACCCGCTCGTAAGAGGTTCGCCCCAAATAACTGACGTCGATACACGGCCATAACCCCGGAGATGGCAATTACAGTCCGGGACGGCGTTTAATTGCTGCTCTGATCGTAAGCCCCGGCTGAATCACCGCTCTCGGCTCCCTCGGCGTCCCCTCGTGCCGCGGCCGCGTCTCCCCCGGGACCCCCGGGGCTGCCCCACCACCTCCCCTGTCCAGGTGACCCCTGAACACCGCCCTGGGGCCAAGCCAGCAGGACAGGAGGGATGTGGGTGCCGATGGGGTGGCCACAGCAGGACCCTGCAGCCCCCAAATCTCACTGCGATCGGGGGGAGCATCGCAGCAGACCCCACACCCCGGGTATGCTCCCCCCGCCCCGGGCCTCAGTTTCCCCACCGGAGCACTTGATTCCTCCTCCCACCACAACCCTGCGAGAATCAGCCACGCTGGGGTGCCAACAGGAGGTCGTTTAGGTGGGGGACAACCCCTTCCCCCTGCCCGGGGGATGGGCAGGAAGGGACACTGCACCCTGAGGCCAACGGGGCTGAAAAAGGGGCAGGGGGGAGGAAAAAGAAAAAAACAACAACCAAAACAAACAAAAGGGTTAAAAAAGAAATAATAACGATCTGCACTCGGCAATTAAAATGTCCCGGCAGTGGTATTTGCTCTCCTCCCACTGTAAACACTTCTTGCCCAACTCCCGGCGCGCTGCCACGGGCCGGCCCTTATGTAAGTGTCCCCGTGGCGCGGTCCGGCCACGGGGCTCGGCCGTGCGGGGCGATGGCCCCCGGTCCGCGGCCGGAGCCATCCTGTCCCACTGACACACTTTCCGCCCGTGGCCGCACGCGCTTGTGTAACCGCGCCCGTTAACCCTTTCCCGGGACATCCCGACCTGCCGCCGCCAGCAGTGGGGCTTTTGGGGCCGTTTGGGGCGATGCCTCCAGCTGGGCACACGCCTTTGCCGCGCTGAGCTGCAGATCTCGGTGCGGGACACAGGTTTGCCCCTGCACAGCCCCCCAGGTCCCCTGTCACCCCCCAGAGACGGCTGTGTGTCCCCTCCAGCCCTGCACCGCTGTCCCCAGAGCAGGCTGTGTGTCCCCTCTTCAGCCCTGCACCGCTGTCCCCAGAGCAGAGCCGGCCGTGTGTCCCCTCTTCAGCCCTGCACCGCTGTCCCCAGAGCAGGCTGTGTGTCCCCTCCAGCCCTGCACCGCTGTCCCCAGAGCAGGCTGTGTCCCCTCCAGCCCTGCACCGCTGTCCCCAGAGCAGGCTGCAGGCTCTGGTGGTTTCGGCAGAGCCAGAGCCGCCCTGCCCGGAGCAGGACTCGGCCTTCGTCCTGTGAAGGCACACCCTCCTCTGTGTCACCTCCGCCCCAAGGGCGGGCATCCCTCCTGCACCCCAAAACAAAACAAGGCAGGCCCTGCAGGAACCGGCCACGAGGGTCGGGACCCCCTCTGCGGTGCGGAGAGGATGGTGGCCCCATCCTCCTCCTCTCCCCATCCCTCCCCTCGGCCATATGATCTCACTGCTGTGGGGGAATCACCCCAAAACCCTCAGCACCCCATAGAACCCCAGGACATGCTGCAACCCCACAGCTGCTGGAGGCTCTTTGGAGCTGCCCCCTCTCCCAGCAGCTCAACTGCATGCCCATGGGCTGGGGGGTGAGGATTCCTGGGAAGGGGGTGTTTTGGGGGGCACTATCTGTGCAGTCCCCCAGGACTAACCTGCACACCCCTCACCCCATGGGGCTGGGGGCAGGACAAGGTCACCCCCTCCCTTGGGGGAGCCACACAGGGCTGTGGTGCCCCTCGCCAGAGTCAGGGGGGGAGCACCCCAGCTCCAAGTGGCCCCTGTGGCCACCCCTGCCCCAAATACCCCCCTGGCTGCTGGGGCAGGAGCTTCCCCAGTGCCCTGGCTCATTACCCAGAGAAGCTGCTGGGAAAGCAGGTCTGTGCCCCATCCCACTGCCACGCTCAATCGATGCCACAGGATGGGCACCTCCAATAACGAGAGGCAGCCGCACAGCCCCCTGGCACCCCCAGCCCCAGCCAGGGCATTGGGACACTCCCACACTTCACCACCACCGTGCTCTCCCCTCCCAGGGCTTTCAGCATCCAGAGCAGGGGAGGAGGATGAGTCCAGGCTGCACAGGGACACGCAGGGGCCTACAATGCCATCCCATCTCCCCATTCCTTCCCCAAAACCTGGCTCTTCTCTTGCTCCTCCTGCAGCAACCTCTGACCCTGGGAATGATTGCCCTTCCCCACAGCCTCCACCTACAGTTGTGCTTCGGGGCAGTGGTTGTGGGGTAGGAATAAATAAGGAAATAAGGGAAATAATCACACCTTTACATCTGCTGTTGGCTTTGCTTTTAAACAGGCTACCGTGCTGCAGCACCCCAGGGTCCCCCAGCACTCTGGCATTTCAGCTGGCAAATCCCATCCCCATCCATGCATCCCAGGGAACCCCAAATGAGCCAGACCCATGCTGGATGCCCACAGCCCCAGCTCCAGGTGCAGGGACACCAGCAGCACTGGGGCCAGGCAGGCAAGAAGGAAAATTTAGGTGACACAACTGCGGCCCTGAGCCAGGCTGGGAGGATGGAGGTGGGAACTGGTTTCCTAATCGATTAGCAAAGATTTCCTTGAAACTTTGGGCCAGAACACGGCTCAACTGTTCTCACCCTGACCCGGGCCAACCCCTGTCCACCTTCCCTTGTGGCCACACAGCCAAAGGGGTCCACATTCACCCCAATCCACAGCAAGGCGTTGTTTTCCCCTGTCCACGGCGCAGTGTGTGTTCCCAGGTGGGAAATGGTAGTGTCGGGTGGGCGATGTGGCTCCCCCAGAGCCCCCACGGCAGGTCCTGCCCCGGCTGCTCCGGTTCACCAGCTCCCGTGCCACGCAGCTCCGTGCCAAGGCCAGCCCCGATGGCGCAGGACGCAGCCCTTTGCACTTTGGCTGGTGCAGAAGGATGGCAAAGGTGAGGCAGCGGGGAGGGGGACCTGCTGCCAGCCCGGGGTGGGGACAAACCGGGCTGTGGAGGGAGAATCCCTCCAGCCCTGCAGCTAAATCGGGGGGAATTATCTCCCTGGGGCTAAATAAAGGCAGGAGAGCAGCTCTGCTCGCCACATCTGATAAACCGGGAGAGATTTAGACATTAGCAGCTCTTAAAATAGCCGAGTTCAAAGTTAAACCTGACAGGGAGCAGGGACAAGGAGGATGGATTGAAGACCCAGACCACCATCTCCCCATCACTGCGCTTCACCCTCCAGGCGCTGCCCCTCCCTGGGGTTACGGGGGTCGAGGATCCCAAATCCTGGCTGGGACTGTCAGGACCCCACAAGGCCAGCGGACAGCTCGCTCCTCTAGGCTTAATTTTGGGGAGTTGGCAAGCCCAGGCCATCCGCAGCCCGTGGGTGCCCCGGGACGGGGCAGTGTCGTGGCAGGAGGGCCCAAGGGTGCCGGCCGCCCTGGCGTGTGCACGCCGCCGAAACGGGCAGGGAAGCTCCTCCTCCGCCCTCTCTGATTTTCCCAATGACAGATCTAGGTCACTAGGACAAGTCGCAAAGGCTGCCGAGCCACCGCACGCTCCTCGCCACGCTGCTTGCAAAACAAGTGAGCAGGAGGGCTGGAAACCGTATAGGATTATACAAGGCAAAGCCTCTTCCCCGGCCCCGGCGCAGCCGCGGCGCAGGGAAGGACAGGAGCGAGGAGCTGCTGCGGCCCCCCGGGGAATGGGGCAGAGCAGGGGCGGTTTTGGGGGAAGAAAATGGAGATTGAGGCAATTTGGCGTCGCCATGCGGCATTTGGGCTTCGAGAGACGAGGACACGGGACTGCGGGAAAAACGCCTGGCTGAGGAAATGATGGGATGTCATGGAGGGGGGTTGGCCCTAAATTAGGGTTAGCACATAATAATTGGTGGGGGGGAAAGGAAAAAAAATTATTAAAAAAGGAAAAGTTCAGCCAGTTGCTAATTAAGCCGGTGCTGGCTGTGCAAGTGCTACGTAAGAGCCAGTGTTGGTAATTAGGCAGGCGTTAAAGCTTCGCTCCCTGCTAATAAAGGTGAAATCCTGGGATGTCTCGGGGCAGGAAAGGGATGTGGGGGGCTCACCTCGTCCTCGCCCGCCCCGGCCCCACCGTTACACAAGAGTGCGGCGGTGGCAGAGCCGCAGTGCCCGCCACGCAGGGAGGAAGCGGGGCTGAGGAGCTCGGGGATGCACGTCCTGGTACCTACGCCCCAAAACGCACCCAAGGATGTGCACCCCCAAAACACTCCTATGGAGGGGCACCAGGGAGCCCTGGAGGGGTGAAGGGCTCGGCGGTGGCAGGTGATGATGGAAAAACGCCTTAAAGAGGGGATGGAAATGCCAGCCCGGGGTGTGAGGTCTCAGCAGTTCTGTAGGAACAGAACTGGGTCCGGCCACCACTGCGTCACCATCACCAGGCCCTGGTGGATCATCCCGCCGGAGCCTTCCTCCCTCCATCCTCCTCCTCCCCACTGCCTGATTGGCAAAGCAGAGGGGTGACAAGTAGGAACTGCCTTTGGTAACGGGTAAAACCAGGCAGGCGCTGGCGCCCCTCACCCCTGCCCTGGACAAGGGGCACCCAGACTTGCACCTGGTCCCTTGCCCGTCCCCGCAGGCCCTTCCAAACTGCCCCCCACGCCGGGGGGAGGGGGAAAAGGGGGGAAAAACCACAATAAATCCAGCCCTGGTGGGAGCAACATATTGAAGAGGAGATTAAGGGGTTTAGTGCGAGGAAAAGCTTAAGAGCGGGTCTAAGCCGGCGTCGGAAAGCGAAGCAAAATAAACAAGAATTTTATTCCCAAGGAAGGGGGAGCTGGAGGAGGCAGAGCCGTTTGGTGTGGGTTCCCTCCTTGCCCCCTCCGCGGGGCCGGTGCGGGTCCCCCCTTGTCCCCCTCCAGCGAGGCTGCTGCGGGTCTCCCCTTGTCCCTGCCCGGTGTGACGGCGAGCCTCCCTCGTCCCCCTCCGCGGGGCTGCCGCGGGTCCCCCCCGTCCCTCACGGCGAGGTCGACGCGGGTCCCCCCCGTCCCTCACGGCGAGGTCGATGCGGGTCCCCCCGCGGCCCCGTCCGCGCTGCCGTCGGGTCCCCCCCGTCCCTCTCCGCCGGGCTGCTGCGGGTCTCCCCCGTGCCCCGGCGGGGCCAACTCGTGCCGCTGCCCCCGCAGCCGAGCGCTCCGGTCCCGCAGCCCCCCGCACTCACCTCGCATCGTGTCCGCCGCGGTCAGGGCGCCGGGGGGCGCATGGGGGGGCGCGGGGGTCCGGAGCGGCGCGGGGCGCGGCGGGGAGCGGCGGCACCGGGAGGCACCGGGGGGCACCGGGTATTCGTGCTCGGTGAGATCGGGGGGGGTCCCGGGGGGTTCCGGGGGGTACCGGGGAGTGGGAGGGATGGAGAGAGGCTGCCCGCGGAGTGGGGGGCACTGGGGGGTACTGGGGCGGGGAGGGAGTCCGGCGGCACCGAGGGGCACCGGGGGACACCGGGGACCGGTGCTCGGTGAGATCGGGGGGCAGCGGGGGCTGGGGGAGACCGCACGTGGAGCGGGGTGGTCCCAGTGCTGTGGGGTTGTAATGGGGGGGTCCCAGTGCCCCGGGGTTTGAATGGGGGGGGGTCCCGCTATGATGGGGGGGTCCCGGTGCATCGGGGGTTGAATGGGGGGTCCTGGATTTGAGGATAGGGGGCGATCTCGGTATGATGGAGGGGTCCCGGTGCACCGGGGGGTCCTTTCTCACCCCTCCGTGCCCCCCCAGGGCCGATGGTTTACGGGATCTGTTACTGCCCCGTGGACAAACTGGACGAGCTGGAGGCGCTGGGGGTCGCAGGTGGATTTAGAGGGTCCTGGGGTGGGGGCCCCGGGGGGATGTGGGGGGCAGAGGGAACCCCGGAGGCGGCACCGGAGTTGAGGAGTCCCGGGGGTCCCAGGGGGAGGGCCCAGGGGGGTCCTGGGGTCAGCAATGGGACACGGGGGGTTAAGGGGGTCCCGGGGGTCGCGGGGTCCCGGGGGTCGCGGGGTCCCGGGGCTGGGTGGGTAGGGAGCCCTGGGGGGGGTCTGGGGGTCCCGGGAGTGGAGGGGGCAGGTTAGGGGGTCCCGGGGATGGGGATAAAGGGGTCCCAGGGGTTGGGGGATCTCGGGGGTGTGGGTATTCTGGGGGTCCCCGGGGGAGTTTTGGGGGGGTCCCCCGACGAGTTGGGGAAAGCCCTTGGGGGTCTTGGGGGTGGGGGGTTGGGGTGTCCCGGAGGTTTTGGGGGATTGGGAGCCCCGAGCTGTGCAGGGGGAAGGTTGGGGGGTCCCAAGGGTGTGTTTGGGGCACGGGGGGGTTCCGGGGGGGTTCCTCATCCCCCTGAACCCCCCCAGACTCGAAGACGTTGTCGGAGGCGGAGCGGGAGCGGCGGTTCGAGCTCTTGGAGGGGGCGGGGGAGTTTGTGGGGTGGGCGCTGCAGGTGTTGCCCCCCGACCACATCTCGGCCTCGATGCAGCAGCGGTGAGACCCCCAAACCCTCCCCCAGCCGGGGGGCCCGGGGGTGAGGGGTAGAGGGGCCCAGAGGGCTCAGGGAGTGGGGGATCATCAGGGTGGGGGGGTTAAGGGGTCCCGGGGGGGGTTCTGGGGGGTCCTTTTAATGGCAATGGGGGTGGGGGGTTCCGAGGGTCCCCAGGGGTTGGGGGGTCCCGGGGATGGGCGGGTAGGGAGCCCTGGGGAGGATTTTGGGGCCCCAGGGGAGTCTTGGGGGTCCTGGGGGGTCCCGGGAATGGAGTGAGGGGTTAGAGGGTCTTGGTATTGGGGGGTCCCAGGGATGGGGGTACCAAAACCCCCACGGTCCCCCGGATTCCTCTGGGACCCCCTCCCCTCCCAGCCTGGCTCCTCCACCTTCCACCTCCGTAAATTTTGGGGGGGGGGGGAGAATGCAGGGTCGAGGGGGGTGGGCTTCCAATTTGGGGGTGCTGCAAGGAGTGTGGCTTCCAATTTGGGGGTGACACCCTCCCCTGGACCCTCCCCCCAGAGCCAAATACAACCTGAACGAGCTGTCCCATGACACGGCCGTGGGGCTCATTCAGTTCGCCCTCGATTCGGGGGTCCAGGTGGCCGAGGTGGGTTTTTGGGGGGCGCTGGGGACCCCCCGGAGGGGGTTTTGGAGGTTTGGGGGGGGGGCCACCTTGTTCCAACCTCCCCAGTGCCTCGATTTTCCTTCCAGGGCTTTGAGGGTGGGGGAGTTGGGGATCTGGGTCGGTGTGGGATGAAATTGGGATGTTTTGGGGGGAATTTTGGTGTTTGGGGAGAGGATCTGGATTGGTTTAGGGTATATTTGAGGTGCCTTGGGGGTGATTTGAGGGGGGGCAGGGGGATTTGGGTGAGCTGGGGAGATTTGGGGGAGTTGGGGGGATCTGGGGAACCTTGGGGTGATTTTGGGGAGCCCCAGGGTGATTTTAGA
>JAWWMP010000082.1:3982568-3999712 GCA_035047865.1 Dendrocincla tyrannina
CCCCCCGGCCCTGCCCGCCCCCGGGAGGGCCGTGCCGGTGCCCGTCCTGCCCCGGCTCGCCCAGGCACGGGGCCGGCTGCGTGTCCCGCTGAATCACCGCTCCCTTGCCTCCCTCCTCAGCCAAGCTGTGCCCGCCGGGGACCCCGCTGGGCACGGGGGTCCCGCACCCCTCGGCTGGACGGGGCGGGGGGTTCTGCCCAAGGGGCAGCCCCCGGCGCTGGGGAGGGTGTGGGGAGTGCCGGGCCCCCCGTACAGCTGGCCCATGTCCTCATGCCACGGTGCTGAGGTCTGAGGGGACATCGCGGCTGGGAGGTCGGGGGGTTGGGAAGCACGCCGTGGAATTAGTGAAAAGCTTTGGAGGCGGCAGCGAGGCATTCCCACCCTGTCCTTCCTGCGGGGACGCACAGAGGTGGCTTTGGGGCCCCGGGTGGTGCCCTGGATGATGGAGGTAAAGAGATGGTGTCTCTGGACCCCACCTGGGATGGTGACTTTGCAGTGGCTTTGGACCACAAACCGGGGCCTTGTGGTGCAGAGCCAGAGGTGTCAGCACGGGGCAAAGTCCCCTGGCTGGGGTTTGTGATGTGACTCCTGCTCCAGGTCACCAGAGTGCTTGCTGGTGCCACATCACGGGGTGGAGGTGCTTGATCCTGGTCACGCCAGGCCAGGACTCAGGTGCCAGTGACACGGTGCTCAGCAGTGCCCAGGGACACCTCGGTCCTGGGGGCAGTGGCACCGGCCTGGAGACCTGCTGTGGGCAGAGAGGGCACCTCCCATGGGCATGAGCACAATATCCACCATGGGCATGGATCTGGAACCCACCATGAGTGTGGATGTGGCATCCACCACGGGCATGGATGTGGCATCTACCATGGGCATGGACCTGATATCCACCATGGGCATGGACCTGATATCCACCACGGGCATGGACCTGATATCCACCACGGGCATGGACCTGATATCCACCACGGGCATGGACCTGGCATCCACCATGGGCATGGATGTGGTATCTAGCATGGACATGAGTATGGCATCAGTCATGGCTGGGAGTGTGGTGTGGCCATGGCCACCACATCAGCCACAGGCATGGAGGTGACACCCACCACAGGCACGGATGCATCACTGCCCCCTCCCTGGACTCCCCTCTGCCCTCACAGCTTGGCCCTGAGGGGACGCCTTAGCCCCCAGACCCTCAAATTAAACCATTTCATCACAGCTGAAGGGGGTGTTTTCAACCCACATCCACCCCAAACCCCGGGCTGAGCTGGGGGTGCAGCGATGCCCACGGGCTCCCCCGGTGCTCCGGGAACTGTCCCCCTGCTCCGGTGCGGGGGCTGAGCCGTGGTGGCACTTTGTGCGCTCCCACCCGTGTGCAGGGTACCGTGCTCGGGGAGCGGCTGTGGCCGGGGAGGGGGACAGGGGCAGTGGGGCGGAGGGGGCGGAGGGGGCCGGGCCGCCCGCCGCGCTCCACTGCCGCTGTCTGACATGATTTTGCTGATGGCGATTGGGAACGGGTTCGCTGCTCTCGCCGTCGGATTCGCTCCCTCCTCCCGGCTTTCCTCCCTCCTCCCCGCCGCGCTCCGCATGGATGGGCACGCAGACGGGACGCGGGGCGACGGCTCCTCTCGCTCCTCACGGGCTCCGCTTCCAGCGCGGCTCCTGCAAGCGCAGCCCCGCACGGAGTGGAATCCCACTCCTCCTCACCCCGACACGGGCAGCCCCGGTGCCGTCCCCGGGGGTCACGGGAGCTGCCCGAAGGAGGTCACCCTCATTAGCCCCATTTCAGATGGGGAAACTGAGACCGGGAGCAACGCGGTGACTCCTCGTGGCACGCAGGGTCCGGCCCCGCCGGGCTCGCCCCTCCCAAAAGGCGGTCGCCGATTGCTGCTGTTGGGACAGTCGCGGCCGAATCGCGCCAGGGCGAGAGCCAAAATACTGCCCGGAGTGCTCGGCGCAACCCAAAAGTATGAGGTTACATAAGCGGCACCACACCTGCCGTGAGCAACGCGGGACCCACGCACCCATCCACGCACCCATCCACGCCGCCGGCCCCTTAACCCTTCGAGTGCGGGGCCCAGGCTGGCACCCACGGACTGGGCATGGCCCGGGGGCAGCCCCGGGGGAGGAGATGCTGCAGCTGCACCTGAGCAGGTGCTGGGTGCTGCAGGTGGAGGTGCAGGGGCTACAGCAGAGCAAGACCCCTTTTCTCGTGAGCAGAGAGCTGGCCCACAGACTCGGGCAGGTTTAAATTGGGGTCCTGGTTCCACCAAAGCCATGATGAGGTGGAGCCAGTTTGCTGGTGGTTGAGTCCCTGGAGTGGTATTTGCTCCTGAGAGAGGAGCAGCCTCCCTTCCCCTTGCCCAGGGCTGTTTCGGCTGTGGCAACACTGGAGGTCACTGAACCTCCCCTAAAAACCTTCTCCCCCTTCCCTATTTTGCTGTGGAAGCTGGTGCTGCTCTGCTCACAGGCAACCAGTACAGACCCTCACCCCAGTAACCACTGGTGCCCTTCCCAGTGATGGCTGGAGGGGCCAGAGCTGCCATCGGTGCCTGGATGCTGCTCAGTGCCAGGAGCTGCACCCCTCGGGGCAGTGCTGGGGGACAAGACCGGCAGGGTTGGATCTAGCCCATCACAGGTGGCACCGGTGGCCCTGGGCATCAGCAGCACGGGAATGACTCGGCCACTGGGAAGAGATAAGAAACACAAACTACCCTCACCACCATCCAGCCCTTCTTCTCCCCAGCCTGGTTTCACCACCAACTCTCTGCAGTCAGGGCCGGGGCAGGCACCAGAGCACTGCCAGACTATGGCCATGTTGGAGTGGCCACTGCTGGCACTGCTCCATCGCCAGGATCAGCTCAGTCGGCCCCTGGCTGGCCTGGAGGCGAGCAGGAATTTGGGATGACACCATCACCCATTAATCACTGTTTGCTCTCGCACATGCCCCACCCAGCGAGAGGGAAACCCCCCACCAGCATCACTGGTCCTGCACCCGCAGCCTCTCGCCCACCTCGGGGACCACCGAGCCCCCTCCAGGGCTGTGCCAGCTGCCCCCTCTCACCGAGCCCTGGGCTGGCACAGCTGGCCCCGTGGTGGCCCTGCCACGGGCTCCCTGCCGTGGGCACTGCCAGGCTCTGGCTCCTCGCTGTGACTCAGTTTCCCGTCGGGAATGGCTGACCTGCCCGGCGGGGAGTGGGTCACGGGGTGAACCCACTGGCAGAGGCCACAGCACTGGTGTCCCCAAATGTGATCCTCAGGTGCTGGCATAGGGATGTGCCCCATGGCAGCCCCCGGCCCCAGGGCTGGGCAGGGGTCCTGTCCCCCCTGCCCCAGGGCTGGGTGGGGGTCCCCTCCCTCAGCTCCAGAGCTGGGTGGGGGTCCTGACCCTCTGTCCCAGGGCTGGATGGTTCCTGTCGCCCCATGCCAGGGGGGACAGAGGGGCTGTGGCACTTGCAACCACTGAGCCTTATTGTGGCCCCCTGGCTGTGGGGCCAACACCATGGAATGCCCCCCACTCAGGGACAGGGTCCCACTGCTTTGTCCTCTCCACAGCATGGGTGTCACCCTTCCTGCCAACACCATTGCCAAAGTACCCCAGCAGTGCAGGACGAGGGTCCCCTGGTTGTGCCAGACAACCAGAGCCCTCAGACCATGGGGATGAGATATGGCTTTACCCCCTGTGCCACTCCTGGCAGCCAGTGGGATCAGGAATGGTGCTGGGCACGTGGCTCTGCCACGGCAGCGTGAGTCACTGTGTCACAGCACTGCTTATGCAAAGGCTGCCATGGGCTGTGATGTGGGGCTGTGGGGCTGAGGGGCCACGGAGTCATGAGAGTGGGGTGTGGGGCCATGGCATGGAGCTGTGGTGTGGGGCCATGGGGCTGTGGGGCCATTGGGCTGTGGTGTGGGGCCATGGCATGGAGCTGTGGTGTGGGGTTTTGGGACCGTGGAGCTGTGGGGAGTTGGGGTCTGGGGGCTGAGGGGCTATGGGGTTATGGGGCCATGGTGTGGGGCCATGACTGTGGTGTGGGGCAGTGGGGCCACTGGGTTGTGGGGTTGTAGGGTCGAGGTGTGGGGCCCTGGCATGGGGCTGTGGGGCTGTGAGGCTGTGGGGTAGTGGGGCCGTGCTGCAGGGTGGGTGCCACTCAGGCACACTGCAAGCACAAGGCAGAGCATGGAGAAGGGGGAAACTGAGGCAGCAGTGAGTGCACCCCCGAATCCCGCAGCCCGTGTGGGGCTGTCCCTGTCACCACCCGGGGCCGGGTGTAACCGGAGCCCCCGGGCTGGCCTGACCCGCTCTCGCTCACGTAACGCCCACCCGGTGCTTATGCAAGAGCTGCTGCCATGTGGCTCTAAGGGACACCCAACGCCGCAGCAATTACCCGGCCCCTAATCAGCGGCGACGCGGGATAACGAGGCTAATTGGAGCCGCGGCCAGCAGAGCTGCCGGGGAAGGAGCGTTCGGTCTCGCCCTGCACCCGCAGGGGTGCCCCGAGCAATTAGTGACTGCTGGGCCTTCGTTATGGGCTGGGGGGTCATGGCCGGGCTGGACCCTGCTGTGCCCCGGGCAGCGGCTGTGCGTGTCCGTGGGGTGGGGTGGAGCATCACTGACCACTTGGCTGGAGTGTGGCATCCCTGTCCCTGGCTGCATCCCCATCCCTTCCTGCATCCCCATCCCTGCCTGCATCCCCATCCCAGTCTGCATCCCCATCCCAATTTGTATCCCCATCCCAGTCTGCATCCCCATCCCTGCCTACATCCTCCTCCCTGCCTGCATCCCCCTCCCTGCCTGCATCCCCATCCCAGTCTGCATCCCCATCCCAGTCTGCATCCCCATCCCAGTCTGCATCCCCATCCCAGTCTGCATCCCCATCCCAGTTTGTATCCCTATCCCTGACTGCATCCCCATCCCAGTCTGCATCCCCATCCCAGTTTGTATCCCTGTCCCTTCCTGCATCCCCATCCCTGTCTGCATCCCCATCCCTGTCTGCATCCCCATCCCAGTTTGTATCCCTGTCCCTTCCTGCATCCCTGTCCCTGACTGCATCCCCATCTCTTTTTACATCCCTGCCCTGCCTTCAACCCCATTCATTTTTACATCCCCATTCCTGCCTGCATTCCCATTCTTTCCTGCATCCTTATCCCAGTCGGCATCCTCATCCCTTCCTGCATCCCCATTCCCCTCTTGCACCCCTATCCCTGCCTGCATCCCCATCCCTTTTTGCATCCCAAACCGTTTCTTCATCCCCCTCCCTGCCTGCACTCCCTCCCCACACTCCCTGGCGCAGTGATGCTCCAAGTAGGTCAGTGTGCCGAGGTGCTGGGTGACTGCGGGGGGCTGCACCACCTGCCCGGGCGGCTCTTTCCCTTTATCGCTCCTGCCCTCACTCGCCCCACCACCACTGATCCCACCCTCCCTGCTCGCCCCACCGGGCTCCTTGTTCCCCAGGGAGGAGGCAAAGGCAGCATCATCTCCGTGGTCCAGGCTGCCCTGACACACCTCACCGCACAAACGGTGCTTGAAGGAGGGTCCTGTCCCCCTGCCGCTGTCCCCTCCCTCCCCGCTGCCCCGGGGGGCTCAGCCCGGCGGCCGGGGGTGCAGAGGGGCACCCCGGGCAGCTCCCCCCGGCACCCCCCGAGCCCGGGCAGCGCTGCCGAATCTCCAGCGTCATAATTAGGAGATAAACAGGAAAGAGGAACGGGGCAGATTTCATATTCCGCCCCGGTCCCCCCGGGACAGATAAAAGCGGAGTGGGGGGACTCGAGGGGGCTTTTTTCCCACTTGTTTCTGCTGAATCAAACATTTTTCCTCCTGCTTAGAAGATTTCCTGGCTCCCCCCCGTTCCCCCCGCTCCCGCCTTAATGAGGTTTTGCTGTAAAAGTCTCCGAGCCTCAACCATGGCCTTGAGTTAATCTCCAGGCACCTTCAAAGCCGGGTTGTTCCTACACCCCCTCCAGCCCCTCCTTTGCCTCCATCTTTTTGAACTTCCCAGACACAAAATTGCTGAGTTTCATGTGATGCTGCTGCTTCTCCCGTGCCCGGCGGCGAGCATGGGGGTCCCGGGGCGGGTGGGGGCACCTGGAGGGGACACAGTCCCCGGGGCTGGGCAGGGATGTGGGATGGGGACTCCCTGAGGATGTCCCTCCAGGCAGAAAAGCAGCCTGCCTTTGAGGGCAGCCCCCAAACTGGGGTGAAAAGGGGATATTTTGCGGTTTTATTTTGCCCCCAGGCTAGAATACTGTGAAAATACTGCTAAAAAAGAAGATGAGCAGGCCCATGCTTGTCACCAGCAATGAGTCTCTGGGGACCGGTGACACTGGGGTATCACCCCGTGGGACAGACAGAGGATGTGGGGTGCAGGCAGGTGCCCACTGTGGGCTGAGCTGGGGGCACAGGAGCTGTGTGGGTGCCAGCAGCATCCCCCACCCAAGGTTTGGTCAGGAATGGCTGTGGGACTCTGGGATGGGTGACAGGAGGACAGTGCTGGTAGAGGGTCCCATCCTGGCTCTGCAATAGGAACCAGCTGCTTCCCAGGAAAGGGGCTTGGAAGCTGCCCAGCCCCTTGACAGCATCTCATGAGCTGGGTGCAGGGTGGTCCTCAGAGTACCCATCCATCCCTGGGGGGCTTTGGGCATCCCCACCCTCCCCATTGCTCTGTGGGTGCTCAGCGCAGACCACAGAGGGTCCAAACCCCGGGAATGGGAGAAGCAGGAGCAGAGAGCACCTGAGTTGGTCGAGCACGGGGTGCTGCACGCCCCCACCTGTGCTCGAGCCGCTGGACACTGCTGGGCTCCCTCCTCCTGCCATCAGTGCCCTGGGCTGCCCACCGTGCCCATACCTGGGTGCCCTGTTCCAGAGCTGATCTGGAGGCTTTAGTGCAAGTTAATCCCAGCAATCCCTTAATGCCAGGGACTGAAATAGGAAAGATCAGTAGGTCAGTGGGAAAAGCTCTTGGCCAAAGTTAACATGTTAATGCAGAGAGAAGGCGAGGGAAAGAGCAGGGGAGAGGAAAGCGCCCCGGGGTCTGCTCTGGCTCCTCCTCCGGTCGCTCTGCATCCCGCTGCTTTGGGGATGCCAGGCACCGAAGGGCCGGGGAGGCTCGGCAGCTCCCGGTCTGCCACAGTCCGGGCAGGGACGGCAGGTTTTTTTCCCCTCTCCCCCAACACCCCAAGCCCGGCGTTCCCATCCCCGGGCGGTGTGGCTGCGGTTAAACCCCGGTCCCCAGAGGCGAAAGGTTGCGCATTAGCGCCCGCACCGCTGAGCGGCCCTAATTAGGGCTTGGCAGGCTCCCACCTTGGCCCCGTAAGCACCTTTTTGGCGGCTGCTCTGGAAAAAGCCGTGCCGGAGGACTTAGCTTTTAATGCAGCCAAAGCCCAGGTGAGCCACCCACCAGCGAGACAGTCCCAGCCCTGGCCGAGGGTCTTGGCCCTGGTTATGGGTCCCAGCCCCGGCTGTGGCCCCGTGGGGCTTCACCTGGTGGCCCCACACAAGACTGCCCAGCCCTGCGATGCTGGTGCTGGTGCCAGTGCATCCTGACAGGAGCCATCCCAGGGCCCTTCCCTGCACCCCCAGCTGCCTTCCTCTGGGCTGGTTGATTTTGGGCAATAATATCGCTATGGGAGCAGTTTCCTTAAATCCATCTTTGTTACCACAAGCAGCTTAGCACCAGAAACTCTCTTCCTCTCTGTTCTTTTAATACGATCCCAGCTTAGCAAAGCCCCGGGCTTAGCCACTGCCCCTGCAGTGCAAGTGAGGAGAGGAGAATTAAATAATATGAAAGCAGAAAACAAAGGGCTCTGCCTGATTTAAGCAGCTGGACTGGGGGGGGGTAGGGAGGTGGCAGTGGCTCAGCCCTGCCCCGGGGGAGCCGTGGGGGTTACCTGTGGAGGGGGATGCTCGGTGGGAGAACACAAGGTGGGGCCCCTCTGGGATGCCCCGTTTTTAGGGGTTAGTGGGTCAGGGACGCTCAGATGCTCACAGCCATTGCTCCTGCTGATGGGTCCCGGGGAACCCAGCTCAGGCACAAGGTGCCTTGGACACCTCGCTACGCTTCTCAGTGGCAAGCATTCCCATTTTATAGAGTTTTCCCGTGTCGGGCTCTGCCAGAACCAGTGAGTGCCCTGGCAAGGGCAGCACCACCCCAATGGACCTTCCCCAGCGCTCCCACCCCAGCGGAGCCCAGGATGGTGATTCCTGGCTGCTGGGATGACCCTGCTCTCAGTGCTGCGCTGACGGGCTGGGGGTTCCTGCTCATCCCCGCGGATCCGGCTGGCCGGGCTGGCTCCCATGGCTGCAACCACAGCTCACCTTGGACTCCGCTCCCGGCACGGCCCAGCGCCCGCCTGGGTTGCTGGGGAGACGGGCTGGTTTATTTACCATCGGGGCTGCGATAAGGGCTGTGAAAGGGGAGGAGGAACACATGGTGTCCAATGTGCCTGACCCACTTTTCCATGGCCCGGGCGCTGCTCGCCCTCAGCTATTGGATTGCAGGGAGCTGCCGCCGAGCCGCCACGTCGCCAGGGCTTGGGGTGCCCTTCCTCCTAAACCCCGTGTCCCCTGAATTGGCCGGGAATGGAGAAGCATCCCTGGGCGCACCAGGATGCCGCCCTGCGCGTCCAAACCCCCTCGCTGGATCTCGCCGAGGCTGGGGCTCCTCGTGGCCGCCCTTGGCCGTGGCGGAGCGGCCGCGTGGTCGCCGCCGGCGCTGGCACAGTGGCCCAGATCTGCCATTCCGCATGGCTGGCCCTGCTGTCCCCAAGGCCAGGCGCTGGCAGGCAGGGCGCTCCGCTCGGCGCCTCGCGCGCCCGCCCGCTAATCCGACATGACTCTTCCATTAGAGACGAGATGCCGCCAAAGAGCTTTTCGGTGTAGGAATTAACTCCTTCTCCCATCCCCCGGAGCTCCCTGACCCTGCAGCGCCGGCTCCGGCTCCGGCGTGTGCGTGGCGTGGGGTCTGTGGGGTGGTTTGCGGGGGTTCCCCAGCACTGTCGCTCCCAGACTGGTGGTGGGCTGGTTCCCTGTGGGACCTGGCTGAGCCCTGGCACGGGTGTCTCCCATCCTTCTCCTCCTCCTCTGGGGATGCAGGATGGGAGCACAGACCGGCATTGCAGTGCCAGAGGGTGCCAGAGCCGGCTCCACGGGCCCCCTGAGTGGCAAGAGGGGCCCCAGCCCAGTCCCCATCCCTGCCTGCAGTGCAGCTGCTCTCCTTATTGATCTCCTCTCCTGTTGTTAATTATCGGCTCCAATCGAGCCACATCAGAGCCGCGTCTCCCTGCAAAGGGCCTGTTGCGGATCTGGCCATTCCCGCTCCACCCTGGGGCACTGGGGCTGCTGGGACACAGATGGGACACAAACAGGAGCCCAGGGAGTTGGGGGTGGGTGGGATTCAGGATGCACATCCTGGGCAGGGGTTGCTCCCTCCTCAGGGGGACCTGAGACACTGTGGGATCTGATGGCAGGGGGATGAGCCCAATCCAGGAGCCAGAACACAGATCCCTGAAGAGAACAAATGGCCCAGCTCAGAGGTGCCAGCACCTCACATCACATGTGACACTGGGGACAGCAACAGGGGCTTCATCAGCAGAGGAACGTGGGGTCAAAACATAGTATAAGGTCCACCCTTCAGGACCAGACCCTGCCCCAAGGACAGCCACCTTCCCACACCAGGGCAGAGCTGTCCCTCATGTCCCCACTCCTCAGGAGCCATCCAGGGGATGTGACAGCAGTCCTTGGTCCCCTGCTCCAAGGACAGGCCCAGCATCCTTCCAGGAATGAAAGAAAAGCTGATCCTGCCTGGTGCTGAGCAGGAGTGGAGCACCCACACTCAGCCTGTTCTTTGGCCACCCATCTCACCAGCATGCTCGGGGCCAGGGTCTGTCCTTGGGTGGAGGTCAGGAGCCCACTGATGTCCCATTCTCTTGCCTGTGGCCCTGGAAAATGCCTGGAGGGAGGGCTCATCCCCAGGACACAAAGCCAGGCTCTGTCCAGGCAGAGGTGGAGGCTCCAGGGCATCATTGGAGCCAGGTGGGTGCCAGAGCCCTGTCCCTGCCATGGGGGCCCCTGCTGCCCTCAGGGCTCCAGCTAAGGGGGCTTCAGAGGCAGCCCCCCACCCGAGCAGCCCCCAAAGCTGCTGGAGAGCAGGCAGGGAGCTGCTCAGGAAGGGCTCCAGCCAAGGGGGCAGGAGGAGAGGGGCTGTGCTGGAGCAGGGCGCTCTCACCACCACCTCCCCTCAGTGCCATGGCACGGGGGCTGCAGGTCTGGGGACCTCGTGCCATCCTGGGCTGGCTCCATTCGGATCAGGATCCTGTGCAACACCAGCTCCAAGCACCTGCTCCACTGTGAGGACGTTCCGGCAGAGAGCTGACATGGATCCCACCCACCCCAGTGACCTTCACCTCCTGTGCCACTACATGGCCCTGGTAGAGCGACCTCCTGTGAGGGGATGGCCCTGCAATGACCAGGGAGGACAAGACTGGGGACATCTGCTGTCCCTGTCCCTTGTAGTGACCAGGGTGGGCACTCCAGGCCCCCCACATGGTGTTTTGGCACCTCGGATGGGGGACATCCACCAAAGCCAGTTTGGGGGGTCACCCTGAAGACCTCCAGCCTTGTTCCCATGGTCTCCTGATCTCCCCGGAACAGAGACATTCCCAGAAGGACATGACCTCTCCTCCCACCCTGGCCAGGGGCCGAAACAACCCCAGATTACATTTGTGAGACTCTTTGGCTGCAAATTGGGGCATCATCACCCTTTTTGCACACAGGACGGCTCAGACTCCATGGCAGGGTGGGGATGCGGTGGCAGGGGAGGAAACCCTCCCCAAAATCCCAGTGCAGAGCCACCCATGAAATATTCAGGCTGTTCCTGCCTTACCGTCGGAAGCACCATGAATATTGCAGGGGGGCATTAAAGTTTCAGGGCTGCCATGTTTCAGGACACTGTCACCATGGGAAGCCCCTCCACTGGGATGTGTCACACCTTCACCAGGCTCCAGTGACCCGCTTCTCTCTGGTTTACCCCCAAAACAGGTGGTTGTGGTGGGCTGGGTCTCTGAAGTGTCCCGAGAGAAAATTGACACAAAGCTCCTGGTTGCGCCCCTGGGGTGGATCAGCACAGCTCAGGGCAGAGCCAGGGTGGGGCTCAAGGTCCTGCAGGGTTGGGAACAAGCAAAGCTCGTGGTCACCCCACTCCAATCTTGGCCATGTTTCCCACTGCCCCAACAGCAGTGTGGCCCCACTGCTCTGTGGCCCTTCCAGGCACAGGAAGAGCTACTCGAGCACCTCAAGGGTTTCATCCTCCATGTCACGAGCTTTCCAGGTCAGTCCCCACCAGAAGGGATCGTTCCCTTCTCATCCGCCCGCTCTCATAACTTGGCTCTTCCCGTGTTTATATAACAGCAACGTCTCCTGCGGACTGGGGAGAGAATTGGCCGGGGAGAAATAATGAGGATAATTCAAGTCATTTGGGAAGATGAGGCTTGCAAGGTGCCCAGCGTCTTCCACCTTTTACATGTTGTCTCTAATCATCTGCAATCTCGGATGGCCATTGATGGAGCTCGTTGCTGTGGCGACGGATGAATAGCCCTGGGATTGTACCATGCCAAAAAAGTGCTGTCCTTTCCATCAAAACAACAACAACAACAAAAATATCATTTTGTTCAGGAAATTAAGCAGTTTGCAACCAAATAACAGTGTCTGAAAAGGCTCCTGCATCCGTCCTTTCCTCCCGGCTCCCGCGGCTCCGGTGGGTTTGTCAGGAACATGCCCAGCGCCCCGGAGAGTCCTTTGTGTGTGTCAGACAAGGAGAAGGTGGTAATTGCAAGGGGGTTTCTAACCCACTGAGCCTTTTAAAAGGATTTGATGCCCCCCCCACACCTCTCTGCATGCCCAGATGTGTGTCATGCAGGCAGGGAGCGCGGGGCCGGGGGCTGGCGCAGCACTAGGTTAATGTGTTAGCTGTGCAAGGCCGGGGCAGAACGGGATCAGGATCCACGGGAGAGGGAAGAGGTGATGGCCAGTGCCCAGGCAGGGTGTCAGGGCTCAGGTCCTGCTCATTCCCTGGGGAAGGGGCGATGCTCAGCAGGGAGAGCTGGCACAGGGCTCCTGAGATGCAGGGAGCATGGCCAAGGCCACATGAGGAGCGCAGGGCTCCTCCTGTCATCAGCCTCTGTGGTTTTCCATATAAACTCCCTCCCAAGGGCAACTTGGCCAACTCTCAAGGCAATATGACCAGAGCCCAGCCGTTCTCCTTCCTCCACGGCTGTCTGTGGGGCATCTCCTGAGGTGGCTGCTGGAGCTGCTGCTCTCGAGCTGTGCCATGGACATGGGCAGCACAGCCCTTGGGGACAGGGCTCCAGGCTGGGAAGGGAATGCTTTGGGATCTGTTTGACCAGGGATTGACCCTGGATTTGGGTTTCCCCTGGGGATGAAGGCATTTGACCCTCTCCATGCTGGAACCATGCTGCCACATCTGTGGGTATTTGTAGAAACCCAGAATGATTTGGCTTGGAAGGGAACTTAAAGTCCATCCAGTCCCACCCCCTGCCATGGGCAGGGACACTTTCCACTAGCCCAGGTTGCTCCAAGCCCAGTCCAACCTGGCCTTGGACACTTCCAGGGATAGGGCAGCCACAGTTTCTCTGGGGAAACTGTGCCAGGGCCTCACTGGATCCCTGTGCTGTGGACTGTGTGCAATCCATGTTATTGCCCTGGGCCACATTTTGAACGGGGGGTTGGTCCATGCTGACACCCTCAGTGCTCCCAAACACCACACACCAGTGATGGGATCACAGCATCGTAGAATCCCAGAGCATCCTGGTTTGGAAGGGACCCACAAGGATCATCAGTCCAACTCCTGGTCCTGCACAGACACCCCAACAATCCCACCCTGTCCCCCAAAGCATTGTCCAAACCCTCCTGGAGCTCTGGCAGCCTTGGGGCCGTGCCCACTGCCCTGGGGAGCCTGGGCAGTGCCCACCACCCTCTGGGGAAGAACCTTTCCCTGAGATCCATCCCAACCACCCTGGAACAGCCCCAGCCCTTCCCTGGGTCCTGTCCCTGCTCCCAGAGCAGAGCTCAGCCCCTGCCCCTCCATCTCCCCTCAGGAGGAAGCTGTCAGTCACACCGAGCTGTCAGTCACACCAAGCTGTCAGTCAGACCAGGAGATCCCAGCTTTGGGACCACTGCCAGGATGGAGAGGGAAGATGCCCACACCACGCTCCTGTATCTTTTCCAACAAAAACATCACATACACAGCTGATTTTTATATTTTTTCCCTCCATAGCTTTGCTTCCAAAGCAAAGCAGACCCGCTCAGGAAGGGTTAAGCATCTCAGGAGTCTGGCTGAGCCCCTGGACACGGAGATTCCCAGGATCTCTACCTGCTGTAGCACGTTGCGCTCCCGTAGTGCCATGAGTCGCCTGTGAAGCTCCACCAGTTCATCTGTGTAGGCCTGTACAGGAAGAGACAGTGACACGTGGAGTGTTTGAAGGCTGACAAAGTGACTTCCCTAGTGAGGATCAGAGGAAATTGAGGCCCTTTCAGATGTGTTCCTATTCCCAATTCTTCCCTACAATGGCAAATGCAGGATTGTTTACCTGCTCAGCATGTTCATTGTTCTTGTAAGAGAGTGGTTTGATTTTTCTTTATTTTATTTAGGCAGCCAACAACAGGTCTGTATCAGCAAAACTGAACTCATTTAAGTAATTCACAGAATCAGTGAATCACAGAAAGGTTGGGGTGGGAAGGGGCCTCAAAACCCATCCAGTTCCACACCCTGCCATGGACAGGGACACCTTCCACTAGCCCAGGGTGCTCCAAGCCCTGTCCAGCCTGGCTTTGGACACTTCCAGGGATGGGGCAGCCACAGCTCCTCTGGGCAACCTGAGGGCCTGCCCACACTCACAGGGAAGAATTCCTGCCCAATATTCCATCTAACCCTGCCCTCTGGTGTTGGGAAGCCACTCTTCCCTGTCCTGTTACTCCATGCCCTTGTGAAAAGTCCCTCTCCACATGACACACCTTGTCATATGTTCCCTTCTTCAGGATCTTCTCTGGCTTGTTACAAGACTCTGGGCTTTTCCTTCCAGATGCCTGAGGGCAAAAGAAACCATCATTAGGGACCAAAATCAGCTCAGACAACAGGGAGGTTTCACAGCTTGGATGCAGAACGCCAATCAGAGAGAAATTACCTGCCAGAGGAGGACAGTGAAACAGGGAAAATTTGGTGCAAGTGAGAACTGACAGTGCAGGAACCAGGAGGGGTGGAAAGCAGGGCTGGATGGAGAGGTGGGATGTCATACCTTGTTGTTTGCTGGGGGCAGCTTCTGCCCAGGAGGGGGCTCTCGGCTCGGCGGGCAGGAGTCGGCGCTGTTGTCACTGTCACTGTCACTGAGGCTCAGTCTGAAAAACCACCAGCAGAGAATGAGCATCACCAGGGAACAGGAAACTCACTGAGCTGCCAACTGAACCCCCCAGAGCCACGTGGAACCCTCTTCTTTATCAGACTACTACACTGGCTGGGAGAATTGGTCTGTGTGTGATTCCCAAAAATCCCTGTTTTCCCAGCTGATGTCACCTTGCATTCCCTGTGCAGGCAGAGCAGGGAGTTTCAGCTGGCACATTACAGCCAGCAGCTGAGCTCTGTTATACAGAAATTCCCTAGAACAACTGAGCACCACTTGATTTTCACAAACAGGAATTGTTCATTTCAGGAATTCATCCCAAGATCAGTGAGTACCTACACAGGAGGCTCAGCAACACTGAGCACACAGGCAAAAACCAGGCATTTAGGTCTGCTGGTGAGACATTTGAGATTTCCTATTTATTCTCCTTCTTCCTGTAGCCCTACAGATGTGCCATGGCAGGTGTGTGATGAGCTTGAAAAACTATCTAAAAAAAATACCCTTCACAGCCTCTCCATTCCTGTTCAGTTGATGATGACAAGTGCAATAATGGATAATTGTTTGTTTTGGTGAACATCAGCATCAACTGCAATTTGCAGCTGCTATCTGGGCCAAGCATTTGGCTTCAAATATTCAGCTTGAGACTCCAGGTTTTGGCTATACCAGTGTTTCCTGAGGAGAGAAGGATGAAATTCAACTATTTGCAGGGACTGAGGCAGGAACCAGCTGTAACTGAGCCCCAGGGCAGTGGAGTAGCCGACTGGCAGCACACATGGTGGGCACAGAGTCCTCTGCTGTGCGTGTCACAAGCAGCCAGAGCAGCACACAATTCCCCAGTCCCTGCAGACCAAAGATGTCCCAGTCCATTCAGCTCAGCAGAGATCTGAGGATCACAGTTAGGTGACTGCTCCAAGGGGCTCACTCCCTAACACCTGCCAGCCCAGCACTTCCCAGCACCTCCCTCCCTTTGAGCTCCTCACCCAGCTCCGTTCCCACCAGCTCCCTGTCCCCACCCCGTGCTAAGTGACCCACACATCTGCCCTCCCCTCTCACACACAGCCCCAGCCCTTTGATTCCTCTCTCCAAATGGAGGGCACCCAAAAATATCAAACACAAGAGGGCAAGAAGCCAACCAAACATCTTTCTTCCGGATTTGTTACCACCTGGAATCCCGGCTGACGGGGTTTGCTTTGACTGCTGCCTCCTCTCCAGAGGAGCTGTCGTCATCATCTGACTCCTCCGACTGCAGATCCTCCACCATGGAGCGCAGGGGGCCTGGGGGCACAGGGGACACAGGAATTCAGCACCAGGACACATGCAGCACAGCTCCATCCCAGCTCCAGACTGGGAGCAGTACTGAGATACAGCCCCATTTCCCTGGAGAATGTCACCAGTTTGATCACTTTGGGAAAGGACTCCTTGTCCCAGGCTCAAAGCTAAAGCAGAGCTGACAAACTTTACAGCTGCCTCCCCCCAAATCCTCCCACTCCCTTCCCAAAAGAAAACAAAAGACACATTTTTCACGTTTGGGGCTGATTTAAATGTCACTGAGACAGTATTTGTAGCAACAGCTTTTGCTACAGTTAGAACATTTACTATTGCCACAGTTTATCTCTCTGGGTTATCAGTGGAGGAATCTTGAGGAAGGAGCTGTTACACAGTGGCAAAGTGATGAATGGCACACTTATAATTTTTAATAAAACATAAATGAGATTGGAGAACTGTTCTGGTGACTTTACAGATCAGGCAGCAGCAACACATTTATAAATCAAGGCAGAAACCAAAGCCAACAGAGAAAGAACCAAATCCACAGGGATTCCCTACTCATAAATTAGCTGCCAAAAGAAGAAAAATACTTGTTCATGATTCTGTTATGACATTATTGCCTTTTTTTGCTGAAGCATCACAGCTACAACACATGGCTGCATGCAGGGCACTGTATGAACCCTACATATAGTGCTGGGAAAGCAGATTTAATTCTCTTGAGCCTTTTAAGGTTATGCAAGGAAGGTTTTAGCAAATTGTATTTCTTGCAACACACCTTGACTGTGGTTCTGAGATGGCTCGAAATCAGAGTCAGAGCTGGAGTCGGAGCTGGAGCTGGAGTTGGAAGGGCTGGACTGGACAGACTTAACCCCCCATAAAAGGAAAAAAAAGAAAAAGAATCTTAATCTTTCTAATCCAGGAAGCCAGAGCACAAAGCACAGTGAGACAGGAGAACCTGAGCACTCTACAACATCACACAGCACTGAATGCAGTTCTTGGGATTACAGAAAACATGCAAAATGTGAGGTGAATAAAAACAACATTCAAGAAGGTTTGGCAGGGTGTAGCTTAGCACCCCTGGGAGCAGCACCAAGGGCTCCCACCAAACCCCTTAAGTCACTAGTTTCAAATACCCTCAAACAATGAAATACAGCAGCTGAACAATGTCTAAGTGAAATCCCCTTCCTTTGATGTGGAAAGATGACCAGCCCAGTTATCAAAGCTCTCTTCAAAGGTGTATTTACTGTACCCACCAATGTTCCCTCTGAACACCTTGGACTGGTCACTGAACATGGAATCATAGTCATGGAATGGTTTGGGTTGGGAGGGACCTTAAAACTCACCCAGTCCCACCCCCTGCCATGGGCAGGGACACCTTCCACTATTCCAGGTTGCTCCAATTCCCATCCAACCTGGCCTTGGACACTTCCAGGGATGGGGCAGCCACAGCTTCTCTGGGCAACCTGTGCCAGGGCCTG
>JAWWMP010000082.1:4004015-4015929 GCA_035047865.1 Dendrocincla tyrannina
TGTCCCCCGGGTGTCCCACCCTGTCCCCCTCCCCATTCCCCCGTCCCCGTGTCCCGGGCCCTCCCCGGGGGAGGCGCTCGGCCCACCCGCCATGTTTCCCGGCACCGCTCCGTGCCCGCCGCCCGCCTGACCCTCCCGGGGCCGGCCCGGCCCGGCCCGCCGCGGGGCCTCCCTTCCCTCCTCCCTCCCTTCCTTCCCTCCTTCCCTTCCCTTCCTCCTCCCTTCCCTGCTCCCTCCCTCGGCCGCCGGTGAGTGGGGCCGGGCGGGCGGGCCGGGCCCGGGCGCTGCCGCCCCGCGCAGGCCGCGGAGCCGCGGCCTGGAGTAACGCGGGGGGGCGGGCGAGGGGGACCGGGGGTACCGGGGGGTACCGGGGGGTATCGGGGGTACCGGGGCCGAGCGGGAGGCGAGGGGGGTCCCGTCCGGCCTGTCCGGGCCGTGGTGCCGCCGTGCGGGGGCGGGTCGAGCCGCTCGGCCTGCTCTGAGCGCCGGGCCCTGCTCTGCCCGCAGGGACGCGCGATCGGCGGCGGCTCCTGCGGGAAGGTCTCTGAGTGTGTGTCTGTGTGTGTGTGTGTTTGGGTGTCGGTGTGTGCCCCCTCCCGCCCCACGAGCCATCCGCCCGCGGGGGGGACACCCCGGGGCCCGAGGAGAGGCCGCGATGGGAGCGCTGGAGTGAGCCCGGCGAGGGACCCCTTCCCCCCGGTAAGGACCGCGCTGTGTGTGCCCCCCGGGGCAGCCGCTGTCGGGGGAGCGTGGGACGAGGGGGTGGGTGCCCTGTGCATCCCGCGGGGGACTCACCAGGGCTTTGTGCCCTCGTCCTGTCCCAGGGCCGGCCGCAGCCGCGTTGTCCACACACACACACACACACACATTACAATTACGTGTGTTTTTTGTTTGCTCCTCATGGTTCCCCTTCGGTGGGTTTGGCCCTGTGAGTGCTGCATCGTGTGTGATGGAAGGGGCCAATTCCCAGGGTTGGAGGTGGCAGTGTGTGATCCAGAGAGGAATTATTATTAAAGTTAAAATTAGGTTTCAGTGTGCCAGCTGTTCCCTGGGAAGGTGTTCTGGAATCGCATCTTGCTGCTGGGAAGAAACCCTTATCCTTATTTGCAGCCTGAGGGTGCTCATGTTCCCCTTACCCACGTATGTCAGTGGGTTCTTTTTGCAGCACTTGCGTCACCTTCCTGAGAACCAAAAAACTGACACGGGCTTGAAATGAAAACCAAATTGTGACTGACTGGGCCTGCACTGGGCATTTGAGGGGCATCTCCGTGTGCGTTTTCACAGCAGTGCTTCGGGGGCACTCCTTGTTCTGATGGAGGGCGGAACGCTCGGGTCTGACAGTGCTTGTGGGTCCCCGGGAATTTGGGGAGCCTCGTGGGGCAGGAGAGCCAATTCCTGTCGGGCTTTCTAGGCTGGCTCTGGGCAGCTCCTGGCAGCTGAGCTCTGGGTGGCCCAGGGTGCCAGAGCACAGATTTTGGGAGCCCCTGAGTGCCCTGTGCTGGAGGGCCCGGCGTTGTGTTGTCCTGCACGTGCAGGAACTGGGCTCTCTCGGGATCCTTTGTGCTCCTTCCTGACCAGCTGCAGCGAACAATGGTCCTCACAGCTGTCCTGGTTTTATTCCTGGTTGCAGCCTGGTGCCTCGGAGGGGCGAGGATGGCGCAGGAGACAAACCAGACCCAGGTGCCTCTGCTGTGCACCACGGGCTGTGGGTTCTATGGCAGCCCCCGGACCAACGGGATGTGCTCCGTGTGCTACAAGGAGTTCCTGCAGAGGCAGCAGAGCAGTGACCGGATAAGCCCCCCAGGTAGAGGATTTTTGCCTGAGAAATCTGTCTTAACTGGGTGTTTGGATGCAAACTCTGTTCAGCAACTGGTATTGGCCACCAGCAGATTCACCCCCTCCTCGAAAAATCGTGTCTTTCCCTTTCCATGTTGACCCAAGGCTCTAAATCAAGGACCCTTGAGCACTTCTGTTCCATGTAAGGGGGGCAGTTGTTTTCTTCCCAGTCCCACCAGTTAGTGAAGCCCTGTCCCAGTCAGCACCTTCGAGCAGACTGTAGAACTTCACTCATGCTAATGGTGATCCCAATGTTTAGCAATTCCCTGCTTCCCTGGCTGCTGGGAACCACAACAGAGGACATTTTATTTGGGAAGAATTTGTGCTACTTGGTTGGTATCATTTTCTTACCTTAACAGTGTTGACAACCAAAATCCATGTCCTAAAAGGTTTGTTTCCTGCAGCTGGGATATCCCAGAGCTGGGAGCAGAAGGAAGATTGCTCTCTCCATTGTGAGCTCTTCCACAGTTTGTTCCTGAGTGTAATCATGGCTTTCCTTGAGTTACCCACACAAAATATGCATCAAGAACATGGTTTTTCCTGACAAAGTGTTTTCTAAGGCTCCAGCTTAGAGCCTAAGCTGACACAAACCAGTATGTGAAGCTGGAAGAGGATCTGGTTCTTACACCTCAGAGAAGTTGCCAGGTGATCTTGGGTTCATCATCCAGGCAGCCCTGGAGACCTGGGCACAAATTTGGAGCAGCAAGTGTAGGAATAGGGGTCTGGGAGTGATCCCAGCCAGGGTGTGCCTTCCCAGCTCCTGCAGGGAGCAGGAGCTTAAAGCCTGCTGTAACATTCCTGCTTCCTCCCTGGCTGTCCAGCACACGAGGAACTTGCTGGCATTTTTCAAAGACCTCACCAAGGCTGGTCTTGTCTTGTAGCACCCAGTGGTCCCAGCAGCAGCCCCATGGCTTCTGAAGCGATTGCAGAGGGAGACGCCACACCTGAGGATGCAAAAGCCAGGTAGGGCTTTTGTGTGGGGAGGGGATCAACAGCCCTGATAAAATCTAGCTCTGGGACACAAGGGGTGGGATGTCATCTGTCACATGGGCAAGGGGTTCTGTAAACAAGTTAAACTCCTCATTGTGACCCTGGTTATCAGGAAGATTGAGATATGGTGATGATCATGATGACTGATGTGCAGAGTGAGGTGCCAGAGGGTTGTAGTAAATTAAATGGTATCTTGGGTCTCTTGGAGCTGTGCACCTTGCCTGTCACGTGCTGTGTTCAACTGTTCAGTTTCTACTCAGTCTTCAGTGGTGGGGTTTTTGGGGTTGTCCTGTGCAGAGCCAGGAGCTGGACTTGATAATCCTGGTGGGTGCCTTCCAACTCAGGATATTCCAGGATTCTAAGTGAAAGGACCTGGTGATGATCCAGATCCTGTGCCAGCAGGATTAGAGATCTTGGCACGTTTGATGGGAGGGGTGACAGAGCTGCACTGAGCTCTACCATCACGTTACAGTCCTGACTCATAACTCTGTTGCCCTGTCCCTGGACTTGTTTAGATGGGCTATAGCCTTATCTATGAGATATAATTGTGTGGAAAAGGAAACTGAAATCACCACAGGTTATTCTGTTTATGCCTATAAAGAACTTTGATCCCAGATCTCAAGGGGAATTGACCTGCTGTACTCCTGACCTACTTTTGAATATAAGGAAACTGACTTTATGGGCAGAAGATCTCTTCCACATAACTGTTCATCAAAGGAAAATCCTTGTGTTTGCTCTTTTGCTTTGTTTGTTTGCTGCAAATGCTCCCAGTGCTCAGACTCCTGTGACGCATCAGATGACGGCCATGAGCATATCCAGAGAGGAAACCAGCACTGAGACAGAGGAGTTCAGCAAGACAGAAGAAGCCTCATCAGCATCTTCCTCATCAGGTTGGCTTGGCCTTTGCACAGGTCTGAGTGACACAAATCTCAGAATTGATTTGAGCAGCACTGGCCACTGACCCCAGGGGACAAGTGTCCCTTCCCGGCAGGAAAGGCACACCTGGCGAGAGCTGGGGAGGAAGCAGTTCGCTTGTGAGACAGGGAGGAGAGCAAATGCTGTGCCCGAGGGCAGGCTGATAGAGATTGCTTTGTGGGCTGAGGGCTGAGGAGCTGCCAGCCCTGGAGTCGCTGGCAGGAGGATAATCTTCCATGACGCCTCTCCCGGTGAATGGCAGCAAGCCCGGAGCGTCCCACAGCCTGTCGCTGGCAGCGCTCCCCTGCCAGCTCAGAGGGAGGGAGGGAGGGAGGGAGGGATGCACTGGAGCCTTGGGAGGGAGGAGATGTGTTTGTGACAGTGCCTGGGGGCAGCGGGGGCCTGGGTGTTGTCACCCCCTCTGATGGGAGTGCCTGTCCCTCGGGGTGGGTGTTGGAACAGGGGGTACCCTGAAGGGATGGAGGAGCACAGGGGTCACTGCCCAGCAGGGCACATCCTCCAGCTGATGCCATAACCAGGTGATTCTGTATGAACTCCTTTGGTTCAGCTGACAGCTTGCATTGAAAGCTAAAAAAATCCCAGGAGCTGTTAGTTGCTAAAAAAACAGGCTCTAGTCACCGCACATGACTGTGCATTTTGGGTTTGGTAATCCCTGGCCTGCAAGCCCAGGAGACAACTTACAACAGAGAGGTGAGAGACTGTGGTGAACAGGCTTGGGAGAGCCTGCCCCTTTCTTCTGCCTCTGTGGTTTTTAGGGTCAGCCCCACAGAGCTGTTTCTGACTGTCTTGTCTCCTCAGAGCAGCCTGCACTGCAGGTGTGTATCTGTTAGCAGCCAGAGCTCCTCCCTCCTGTTGACTTCTCTAACCTGCTTAGGTACTGGAGGAAATCCTGCTAAGCATCAGTGACCTTTAACAATCTGGCTTTCAGAGCTCAGTTTTCCCTTTGGTAGATTAGAGGCAGTGATGGATATCTGTGTAAAGCATTCTGAGACCTACATATGGGGAACACTTACATAAGAGCCAGCAAAAATAATTAGTAGTACTTACAAGGGGTTAACTGTTTTTTTTCCCCTGAAAAGATTAACTGTGGGCTCAGCTGACAGTAGTGCTGCTGTACAACAGCTGAGCTGTAGTGACTATCCAGTGGCCACTCCAGCCTTGGACTTAGGGCATTTGAAACAGAGAAAACATGAGGTTGTGTGGTGGAATGAGGCAAATCCCACAGTTTGGGGTCTGCCAGTCAGGGCAATGTGCACACAGAGGGTCTGGCAGAGACCCAGAACCATTAGAGCCTCAAGCACCTCCTGCAGTAAAACAGTTGCTTGGTTTAGCAAGAATGGCAGCAAATCTCTTGCCTCTGTTTCAGGTACCCTGCTTGAGATCCCCCAGAACACAGCTGAGGGCAAGACCGCTTCGGAAAAACCGAAGCCGAAGAAGAATCGCTGCTTCACCTGCAGGAAGAAGATCGGGCTGACTGGTAAGTCCCTGGCTCTGGGAGAACCTGGCTGTGGCCTGAGCTGTGTGGTGGGAGAGCCCTGGGAGCAGGTTTGGTGGTGCTGTGGTGGTGCTGGGTTCGGGGGGTCGGTGGCTGGAGGTTCCCCACAAACCCATCACAAGCCAAGGTGCTGCCGGGGAGGCGGGAGGGGAGCTCTGATCTGCCACAGCGCTGGCTGAGGCAGCAGCCTGGGGAACATCCCACTCCCTGCCAGGTCCTGGCAGCCTTGGTTGCAGGATTACAGAACTGGCTGCAGCAGCACCTCTCAGGTTGTTTCTGCTGCTTGGCAAAAGCTGCTGTAGAGCAAAGAGAGCTCTCTGTGGGTCGGAGTCGGCTCCTGTTCAGGTCTGCAGTAAAGCTTTCATAATGGTGACGTGGAGTGAGTTAGATCCAAATGGAAAATCCCTCTCCAAGACTCATCTCATTTGTTATTGCTGCTTGATTTCCACTGTCAGCTTCCTGAGAGGAGGATGGCTCTCGGTGTCCAGCCTAATAAAGCTGGAGAGAGAGGTGCTGGAAGGGTGTCAGGTCACTGCTATCAATGGGAAAACTGCCCCTGGAAAGTGAAGCAATTCATTTGGCTGTGGTTTGTTAATAAAAACATCCCCTAAATTATCTCTGGCATTTAGTGTTTCCCTGGGAAAAGTTAACTCTGGAGCTGTGCAGGTCATGCTGTTCTACCAGTAGCCAGGGACTGGCTGTTTCCTTGGATATAAGGGGCTTTGGCAAAGTGTGGACTGGGAAGTTTTTGTACCTGAGCTTGCCTGGAGATGTGAAGGTGCTGTCCTAGAGTCAGTGTGGGCTTATAAACCTGGAACTGGGCAGGGTACTCTGTGCCCAGCCTTTGGATCTGCAGGGAGGATTGTTTTCCTGGATGAGTGTTTCCTTGAGAACTTTCTGAGAGGTTTCCTCTTTCAGGATTCAACTTGCAGAGAACTCCTGTGTATTCAGGGCATTATTTAGGATAAAATGAGGTTTCTCAAACAGGAGTAAACTGGCACCTCAGAGCAAGGTGTTGGTGGGCTTTACAGCCTGGAGTTGGGAAGATGTGAAGGGACAGAGCAACAATTCCCTGCTCTCCTGCAGCACATCCCCACTCCCTGCCTGAGTTTCCCACTGTGCTGTGTTAATGATTGCACTCTGAACAGCAATGTCCCCAGGTGAAGTGACTAAATTAAGAATTTTGAAGCCTAACTAGCTCAAAAGTGATCCCAATGTGGTGATGGTCCCAGTGCTTGCTGCGGGCCAGTCCAGATGCTGCTGTGTGACCCTGGGGAGCCGGGCTGGCTCTGAGGGCTCAGCTCCAGCTCGGGCTGCCCAGGGAGCCTGGCCTGGATTAGCAGTCTGGCACTCTGCAGTGCCTGGCATGTCCCTTGTCCCTGGGGAACACTGAGAGCAGCTGCTCTGGCACCGTTTCCCACCACCATGACAGCTGGGGCTGCCCGGAGCATGTGGAGCCAGGGGAAAGCAAAGAGTCTTCCCCCACACCAAGTCCCTTTGGCCTGTGGGGGACACTGAACCCCTCCCTCCTCTGACCCTCTGTGTGCATTGGTGGCGTTTCCTGGCCCAGCAGGAAGGAGCTGGGGGGCCCCTTCCTCCTTCCTGCCCGGCTGGCCAGGGCCTGATGTGGCTTTGTCCCTGCTCTCCCTCCCCTCAGGCTTTGACTGCCGCTGTGGGAACCTGTTCTGTGCCATCCACCGGTACTCCGACATGCACGCCTGCCCCTACGACTACAAGGCAGAGGCTGCCGAGAAGATCCGCAAGGAGAACCCCATCGTTATCGCCGAGAAGATCCAGAAGTTGTGAAGGGGGTCTGAGCAGCTCGAACTGCAGCCTGGCTGCCTGGTGCTCCTCCCCTTCCTCGCAGCCTCCCTCCTCCTCCTCCTCCTCTTCCTCCTCCCAGCCCCAGCGGTGGTGCGAGGGTGACTCCGGCAGCGCACACGGACCGGCACCTGGACAAGGGGGCTCCTCGCACCTCCTTGGCAGTCAGTTGGTGTTCCTTCTCTCCCTTCCTGCCTGTCCGACAGCCACAGCTCAGCTGATGTGTTCTCAACCAGCTTCCCCAAGGAAAAGGGACTGTCCTGCCCCGCTGCTCCAGCGCTCAAGACCCTGGGACTCGCCCCTCGCCGGGTGGTTTGCATGGTGGGACTGTCGGGGCTCTGCCGGGTGGCCCATCCCTTCCCAGCAGCTCCGAGTCCCATGAGCCACCCAGGACTTGTGGCCAGAGTCCCTGAGCAGCCTCTGGACTTTGTTCCCTCTGCCCCACCTCCTGTAAACCTGGGAGCTGGGGGATCCTGGCAGCCAGGCTGCCATCTGCTCCCTGGGAGGTGCTTGGTCTCTGATGCAGAGAGGTTGGTTTTGCAATTCTGCCCCCCCAAATCCCCCTCCCCGCCCTCCGTGACGCCGCTGGAGAAGCACTGAGGGGACTGAGCAGCAGGGCTGACACAGGGAAGTGACTTTGTGGCTTGAAGCAACGTGGGCAGGGCAGGACCTTTGTGAAGGTTCCACTCACTGCCTCGTGCCTCTCTCCACAGGGAGGGAGCCAGGGACAGCCCTGCTCCAGCCTCCCGTGCTCCAACACCCCTGGATAACCCCATCCACTTCCCTGCGAGGTTTGTGTTCCCCAGCGCTGCCTCCTCTCCCTTCTACCCCCTCTCTCCTCTCCCTGCCTTCTGCCTTACACAAGTCGCTCTCATCAGGGTTGTGCACAAAGCTCAGGTCCCCACACCTCTGCTTCTGGACCTGTCCCTGCACCCAGGTTACAGCAGGGTCCCCTCCCCTGTGGGCCACGCTGGTCCTGCTGACAGCTTGGGGAGCCTGCTCAGCTGCTTTCTCTGCTGCCCTGTGGGATGAGAGATGCTCCAAAAGCCACCCAGAAGGAACTGGGCACAGGGAAAGGCACATGGAGGGGCTGCAGGGCACGGGAAAAGCCACAAGAAGGGTCCCAGGGTTCTTGGAAGCACAGGCAGGGGCTCAGAAATGCCCATGGAGAGCCCCAGGAAGCAGGGGGAGGTGCTTGGAGGCCTCTGGGCCCACGGAGATGCTTGTAGAGTTCCCTGGGGTGCTGGAAGATTGGAGGAGGGCTCTGGGGTGCAAGGGAAGGCAGAAGGAGACCTTTGGGGAACAGTGAACATGCTCAGAGGACTCGAGCACCCCAAAAAGCACCAGAAGGGCTCTGGGGTGCGCACACTCACACACAGGTAGGGAAAGTCAAATACCAGCTTGGTATCCCTGCAGAAGGAGCCTGTGGAGGGCTCTGGGGCTGTTGGGCAGACACAGGGCTCAGGGAAGCAGCACAAGGCAGGGCAGGTGGCTCCTGGGGCACAGCAACAGCCACCTCCACACCCGAGGGATTCCTGGGGACACCAGGAGCAGGGAAGTGGCCCTGGGGCTTTGGGTGTCACAGGCAGAGAAACCAGCTGTGTCCCAGGGGACAGTGAGCAGCCAGGGGGGGATCACAGCCAGTCCTTCCAGGTGCTGTTTTCCTGCCTTGCTTGTGGCAGTTCTGCCCTGGTGCTGGCCAGGATCCTTCAGCAAGGGGGGATCCTCCTGCATGTTTGGTTTTCCCAGCCTGATCCAGCCAGAGCAAGGTGTGCCCTGTGGCTGCCCTCCTACAGTGTTACTGGGGGATCCCAAGCCCCAAAACTGATGCAACCCCCCTCCAGCACAGAGAGGAGCGAGGCTGCCTCTTGCCAGCCTTTCCCTCAGGTTTTTCCCCCTGGATAACGTGGACATCACATCCAGAGCACATGAGTGGCTGCACGTGTTATCCCACCTAGGCTGGGTTTGCTGTTGAGCTTTTGGCTGAGGATGATCCATCGCTCTCAGGGGAAGCAGGAATTGCAGCCAGCCCTTGCCTTGTGTTCTCCCGAGGGCCACGAGCCCCGGGGAGGTGCAGCAGCTCCCAAGGATCCTGCAGGAAAGCCCACAGCCACCTGCTTCTCCACCACCAACCTGTTCCCTGTTACTTCCTCCCTCTCCATGAGTGTAAATACAACACAGTCTAGTTTGCTTGGATGCTGTGGGTGCTTTGTTATGGGCAGGGATGCTCCCCACTCAGCTCTGTGGTCTCTGGGGTGGCTGTGGGGCTCTGTGCCTCAGTTTCCCTATGGATAATCCCTAACTCCCAGCACCCAGGCTCCTGGGATCTCAACCCCCAGGGGTCCCTTCCAACCCTGACTACTGTGTGAAGTCTGGGATTCTCCCCTCCCTGGCCCAGGAGGAAGCCCAGGTCAGGGTCAATGGGTAGGGGGCCAATACCCCATGGCCCTGAGGTCCCCCCAGGTCCCTCCCTGATGCCCCTGTTGTGTTCATGGGGATGGAGCAGGGACAGAGAAGGGGGTTTGGGACAGGCCCCAAGCGCCTCCCCCGCTCTCTTCCATATATCCATGTGGGGTGTCTGGGCAGCCTTTGGCACCAGGACTGACCTTCAGCAAGGCTTTTGGCACTGTTTCCTGTGACATCCTGGTAGGAAAGCTTGGGAATTGTGGGCTGGGTGAGTGGACAGTGGGGTGGGTGAAGCACTGGGGGGAGTGCAGAGCTCAGGGTTGGGATCAGCAGAGTCCAGTTGGAGACCTGTGGTCACTGGTGACCGCTGGAGATCAACACCGGGCCCAGTCTGACTCAACTGGTTTATCAATGGCCTGGATGAAGGGGTGGAATGGACCCTCTGTTGGCTGAGGATACAGAGCTGGAGCAACAGCTGGTCCACCTCAAGGCTCTGCAGCCTTTCAGTGGGACCTGCACAGGCTGGAGAGCTGAGGGTCAACAAGGGCAGGTGTGGGTCCTGCATCTTAGGAGGAGCAACTCCCAGTACCAGCACAAGCTGGGGGTGGCCTGCTGGAGAGCAGCTCTGCAGAGAAGGACCTGGGGATCCTGCTGGGTGACAAGCTTTCCATGACCTGGCTGTGTGTCCTGGGGCCAGGAGTGTCAATGGGATCTGGGGGTGCATTGGCAAGAGCGTGGCCAGCAGGTCAGGGAGGGGATCCTGCCCCTCTGCTCAGCCCTGGGGAGGCACCTCTGGAATGCTGTGTCCAGTTCTGGGATCCTCAGGACAGGAGAGAGACAAGGAGATCCTGGAGAGGGTCCAGTGGAGGCCACAAAGGTGATGATGGGGCTGGAGCATCTCCCTGATGAGGAGACACTGCGGGAGCTGGGCCTGGTCAGTCTGGAGGAGACTGAGAGGGGATTCCTTCAATCCACACAAATATCCCACCAATCCACACAAATACCAGTCCACTCAAATATCTCCCAGGGGTGCCCAAGGATGGTTCCAGACTGTTCCGTGGTGCCCACAGACAGGACGAGGAGCAATGGGCACAAACTAAAGCACGAGCTGTTCCCCTCAGCACGAGGCAGAACTTCTTCCCAGGGAGGTGGCAGAGCCTGGAACAGCTGCCCGGGGGGGGCACAGGGTTGACAAGGTGGGGTTGGGTCCCAGGTTGGGCTCGGTGATCTCAGAGCTCTTTTCCAGCCCAGTCAATTCCGTGATTCCGAGTCTCCCTCCTGGAGAGACATCCCAGGCCCACCTGGATGTGTCCCCGTGTCACCTGCTCCGGGTGGCCCTGCCTGGGCAGGGGGGTGGATGGGTGATCCCCAGAGGTCCCTTCTGACCCCGAACAGTCTGTGATTGCATAAACCTGAGCACCCCACGAACCCCAGCTCTGCAACACTCTGAGCCACAGCATAGCACTGGGAGTCTTGGGGTTTGGATGGATGGGAATCTACCCACTGCCCATGGCTCAGACTGACACACAGACAGGCAGGCACACAGAGAGACACACAGACAGAGACAGGCAGGCACACAGACAGATGGGCACACAGGCACACAGACACACAGACAGATGGGCACACAGACAGACTGACACAGACAGACAAACAGGCACACAGACTGACAGACAGGCAGGCACAGAGGCAGACAGGCACACAGACAGACAGACAGGCACACAGACAGACAGGCACACAGAGAGGCACACAGATTGACAGACAGGTAGGCACAGAGGCAGACACACAGACAGACAGACACACTGGCAGACAGGTGCACAGACAGGCAGGCACAGAGGTGGACAGGCACAGAGACAGACAGACAGGCACAGAGACTGAGAGACACAGAGACAGACAGACAGACACACACACACACAGGCACAGACAGGCGTGCACACACACAGAGACACGCAGTCACACAGACACACAGTCTCACACACACAGAGACACACACCCAGACACACAGTCGGTCACACGCACACAGAGTCACAGTCACACACACATAGAGACAGGCACAGACACGCACACAGTCACACACATGCGCAAAGACACACAGTCACACACACATATGCACGCACAGTCACACACAGACACACAGACAGGCACAGACAGACACACACACACACGCACAATCACACACACACGCACAATCACACACACACGCATGCACAGTGACACACACACACAGACACAGAGACAGGCACAGTGACACACACACACAGAGAGACAGGCACAGACAGTCACACACACGCACAGTCACACAGACAGACAGACAGACACGCTCCCACTGTCCATGCCGGGTCTCGAACCCGCGGTCTCCCGCTCCCCTTTCAAACCTGCCGTTCCCCGTGGCGCTGCGCATGCGCGGGTGGCGCCCGGCGGTGAGTGGGCGCG
>JAWWMP010000082.1:4051443-4062071 GCA_035047865.1 Dendrocincla tyrannina
CCACAGCTTCTCTGCCCAACCTGTGCCAGGGCCTGCCCACCCTCACAGACAAGAATTTCTTCCCAATATCCCATCTATCCCTGCCCTCTGGCACTGGGAAGTCATTCTCCCTTGTCCTGTCCCTCCATCCCTTGTCCCCAGTCCCTCTCCAGCTCTCCTGGAGCCCCTTTAGGCACTGGAGGGGCTTAATGTGACAAAACCAGGTGCCTTCCATGTACTGGGGCAGAGGACACACCAAGGGATAAATGTGTCTATCCAAGGAATTGCCAAGTGGCTTCAGCTGCAGCTGTCCTGCATCCCAAAGGTGATGGAGGGACTGGGACCCCATCAGGGCTCCAGTGTGTCCCAGTTTAGACCTCTTCAACCACAGGCAGCCTCCCTTTGGGATGGCTGTTGTGAAGGAGGGGCAGGTGAACGTGGCAGGAACCATGACCACATGGGGAAAGGGCAGTTCCTCCTCCTGGGCTTGGTTGACTTTTGATTCCTCCTGTGATTGACTTTGGCTCCAAAAACCACATCAGAAGTCAGTGCTGGTGGGTAACTGGGTGAGGGAAGTGGCTGTGAACAGCACTTTGATTCAGGACCATCTGTGTGTGGAGGACACAGAGTATTGGAGAGGTCAGTTTTGGGAAGAGGGTTTGGAATATCAAAACTTTTTCTTAACTCTCTTGCACTAGTGTGCTCCATCTGGGCTCAGGGAACTCTGTGTCGATGGCAGTTGAAGACCTTTTTTACATTGACACAAAATTCCTGGGCAGAGGAAGTTATAAATCAGTTCAGTGTGATGGTTTTCTTCACAACTGTTAAGCATTGCTTGTGTAAAATACAGATATTCTTCCTTCAGTGTTTAGTAGAATTCGCAGCTGGGGAAGAACTCTGTTTTGGGGGGAAAAATAGAGTTTTTCTCTTTTTTTTTCTGAGTTTAAGTGAAAACAGTGGAAGGGCACATAACCTGTGGTGGGAATTACTAATCCCTGAATTCAGAAAGTGCTGAACCAGGGCATGTGGCTGCTTTGCACATCCTGCTCCTTTCCATCCCTGCCCTGGGATTGAATTTATGCTGTTCTGGGAAGGGAGGAGCAAACACTGCAATGGAGGGACCCTCATTTGGGAGATGGGTGTCTGTGAGGAGATACCTGGTGGGTGGGATTGCTCATGGGGAATCTTTTTTTGGTAATGGAATAATTTTTGGATGGAGCCCATAGTGTTTGATCTCGCTGTGTCAGGGAGGTTTGGGATGGGTATCAGGAAAAGGTTCTTCTCCCGGGGTGAGATTGTCAGGGTGTCTGTGCAGAGCCTGATGATCCTCGTGGGTCCCTCCCCACTCAGGATATTCCAGGATCCTGTGAAGGAACAGGGCAGTGTGGTGCTTTTCCACCAGGAAGAATGGCTTTGTGAGAGAGTTTATGAGGGATGTAACTGAATTACCAGCCTGGAGTTCCCAGGGACCCAAGTGGTCCAGTGGGAAGTGAGAGAGCCCTTGTGGTGATGGACACGAGCTCATCACAGGTGGAGTCTGAGCTCATCCCCAGGCCCAGCTTTGGGCTCTGTCTCTGAATTTCAGAGCCTGCCAGGCTCATCTCAGAGCTTTGCCAGGGCTTGTGTTGGAAAATCACAAGCAAGATTGCCCAGAGAGCAGCTGGAGCTTGGAAAAATAAACGTGTGAAGCGTGTTTTGTATAAATTACCCGCCGAGTGGAACTCAAAGCAGATTTTAAAGTGGTTCCCCCTGTCCTGGGAGCAGGTCTGAGGTGTGAGCTCAGAGTGGCTGTGGCTGGAGAGGTGCTATTCCCTCCTCCTGCTGTTCTGACTGTGCAGGTGTGACCTGGGCTTTGTCACCTCCCTTCCTGCATGTCAGCTGTGGATAAACCTGCAGGCAAACCTTTCCCTAAAGGTGGAGCGGGCTTGTTTGGTGTTGAGTAGGGTGTGAGGACCTGCCCGGGGCAGAAATGAGTCAACCCTCAAGTTCTTAAAAAAAAAAGCCACCCCAAACACCCCTGGATTTCAGGAATGCCAGGGAGAGGTGAGGTGTGTGAGTGGCTGGCAGGAGAGGGGTGTTCAAGTCTCCTGTGGCAGGTAAGGGCTGTCTGGAATTGTGTCAGTCCTGCCCTGGCGCAGGGTGGGAACTGTCACTGCTGTTCCTTGGCTGTTTTGGTGGCTCCTGGGGTCAGCCCAAGGTTTGTGTCAGTGGCTCAGCAGCTGGCCATGTGTTCTCACCTGCCAGGTTAACCCCCAAGGAGACTTTCACATCTCCCTGCTGAGAGGGATCTTCAAGTCTGTTCAGTTTTGGAAGCTTGTTCTTTTGTTTTCCAGCCATCCAAAGAGGAAGGAAATGAAGAAAAGACAGAAGATAATTTAACTACCTTGTTTCCTGGCCAAAAAAGAAGGATCTCTCATCTTGTCAAACAAGGAAATGTAAGTGCAGATTTAGAAGCAGAAGTTTAGATTCTTTCAAGTGAGGTTTTTCTGTCCTGACCCTGGGAAAAGCTGCACTCCCAGGGCATGTGAGTTGTTTGTGCTGGAATCAGTCTGTTGGTTTTATTTTGTCTTCCTGAGTTCTTAATAAACCCCATATTTAGGCCTCTGTTAAAATGGCAGCAAAACTAATAAAATTTGATAAAACCAAGGGTGGAAGAGTGAAGGAGTCTGCAGTTTGTACCCCTTGGGGATAGATTGAGATGTTCATTTTTCTCCAATATAGCTTTATTCAGTGATTTAGATCAAAATAAGCCGGACACAAGGTCACTCTGTGTCTGATGTTGCTTTTCTTGTCCTGTGGACCTAAAAGCTGCAGGAATTCTGTCAGATGTTTAAAACCATCCCCTTACATCTGTTCTGAATCAGCCAAGAGCTCAGTGGTATCTGTTTGGATACTCTTCTTTCCCAGTTGTGAAAATACAGAGGAGAAGAATTAAAACAAAAGAATAAAAGACAAGGAAGACATTCTGATTTTTTCACTCCTTTCTCCCTAGGATTTTAATTCATGTTTTCTCTGAGGGTTTAATGTGTTTCCCTCCAGGTGCTGAGCACAGATTAGTTTTATGTTCCAGCAGGATAAGAGTGGAGACTTACACACTGATTTGAGCTGGGTAGTCCAAATTAATTGTTCTTCCTTTCCTCTCTGCCTAGGAAAGGGGTTTTTTGCTTTTAATAATTTGAAGCCCTGAGGTCAATACAATGTGTTTTATTTAACTACATATCTTTAGCCAGTTCATGTGGTTTGATAAGGGCCCTTTCTTCCCAAGTGAAGAGATAAGAGACTGAAGCAAATGGCTTGGAAATTCATTAACTCAAATATTTATCGTAAAGAGGCGCCTTTTAGGCATGTACAAACCTTTAAATATATTTTCTTAATGTGACAGCTGATCCCAAAATGCTTTCCAAAGATGTGAGCCCCAGCACAGGCCCTGCTTGGGCAAACAGAGCCGATCTGGTGAGCTGAGGAGCAGCTGCTGTGGGCAGCTCCAGGGCTGGCATTGCCTGGAGTGTCTCAGCTCCCCTGTCCAGGAGGGGCTGTGAGACCACACAGAACTGAGGCTTATGCTTTGCCATGTCCCTCCAAGTGGAATATTTGCTCAGTCTTGCTCGTGATTTACAGCTCAGGGGCTGGGCAAGCAGGAGGGGAGGGAGCCGAGGTCGGGTTTAGCTGCCGGGGAAATGATGGGCCGAAGGAATGGGAGGTGAGGCACAAAATGAGTGGCCTGTCCTGCTCGGAAGTCTGTTATTATAATTTAATGTGTGACAGCACTCAGTTTGGTATCCAGAAGCTGGTGTCAGCATCAGACACCAGGAATGCAGGAGCTGCCAGCTTGCCCCCAATTTGCAGCCTCAGAAATGCTTTGTTACGTTGCCCCCTCTCTGTCCCTCAGATTTCCAAGGTCATTGAGTGGTGTGGAGAAGTTTGTGCTGCTGCTGTTTCTCTTGCATTTCTGCTGCTAGAGAACTTCTCTGTTTGCTGACATCATTTCTGGCACTTTTCCTGCAGCCTAAATTTGGGCATCAAAGGAAATGCATGTGGAACCTGTTTGTGCCAGTGAGGTGCCTGCAGAAGTGGGCAGGGACAGAGCCTGTTTGAAATTCAGAGTTCAGTTTGTGTAATGCTCTAACCCCATAAATACATATTGGGAGGCTTTTAAGTAGTTCCAGAATGGAGACCTGACAGGAGGGTGCAGAGAGCTGGGAGCTGCTGTAGGTCAGGGCTGGGTGCAGGGGGAGAGCTGTGGGGCTCAGCACAGAGGGGAGTGGAGACCAGTTGGCACTTCTTCACTGCAGTGTAAACCAAAGTGGGCAGCACAATCGGTGTTGGCAGAGCCCAGAAGTGGGTTAGGCACGGGCATGGGGGGAACATCCCACCACTGAAAGCAGCTCAAATACCACCTGCCCACCGAGGAACGTGCTGGGAGACCTTCCCAGAGCGTGACTCATTAATGCCATGGGGTTTTCATGGGTGACTGTGACTCTTTTCCTCTGGAAGACACTTGGCATCCTCTCCTCTCAGCACCCTGTGGCTGCCAACAGAAGGGGGGAGGAGAAGAGGCCTGTGTGGGTGGCAGAGGGTGGGCAGGGGGTGCTGGCCCTCACAGCTGTGTGTGTGTGCAGGCAGAGCCCCCGAGCAAGCCCGCAGTGCGGCCGGCGCGGCCCCCCACGGCCCAGGAGGTGTGTTACCAGAGGATCCAGCTGGCCCAGCAGCAGGCAGCACAGCTGGCTGTGGCCGTTCAGAAGGCCTCTCTCTCTTTGCCAGGAGAAAAGAGGAGGATTGCCCACGTGCCAAACGCCGCCCTCACCGCAGCAGCCAAGCAAAGTAAGCCAGTGGTGGTGGTTGGGGTCACTGTGCTGTGCTCCCCCTGGGAGAACACGCTGCCTGGTGTTTGAGTTTCTCCTGGGCAGGTGTGAAGCTCTCAGGACATGGGTAGCATTGGCCATGACTTGTGTCTGTGCTGATGGTGGCCAGTGGAAGGTCAGCGGTAAGCCAGATGTCCAGCCCCATCCCCCTCCCTCACTTCAGCCTTTCCTTTTCCTCTTTCTGCCTTGGATTGGGTTTGCTCCTCATTCCCCCTTCCAGTCAAGCCTTCAGAGGTGGCAGGAGCAGGAGGGAAGTGCTAATTAATGCTGGTTGCTGGCCCTCTGTAGTCAGAAGGACTCGGAGCTGACCTGACTCAGTCAGTGCCTTGCAGTGGCAGAGTCACCTCTTTAAACTCTGCTGACTCAGTTACCCCAAAACAAACAGAAATGAGGCACCTTTCCTGGCAGAAGGTTCCTTCATCCCTGCCCAGAAGGTGGTAAAATTACCCAATTTGTATCCCTTTGGAGACCTGGATTTGAAAAAAAATCACAGCTTGCAGCGTTGGCCCGTGAGAGCGAGTTCCTTCTGGCAGCCTGGAGCCCGTGGCAGGATCTGTACCTGGGTGCTTTCTGTTCCCTGCAGGCCTTGGGAGCAGCAAGACAGCTGTTGCTGGCAGGAGTGCCACACCTTCCAATGACTCTGAAGCCCCCACCCTCCCTCTCAAGGCTTGCACCTTAGCTGGGATGGCTTCCAAGACCACCAGCACCATCGTGCCGAAAAGGGTGGCCCACGTTCCCTCCTTACAGGTAAGGGGAGTTGGATTTCTTTCCTGTCATTCCCTGGTGAGGGTGATGTGTCTGATCGTGCTGTTCCAAACTTAGCACTCCCTGGAAGTGGTGTTTTGGTTGGGTTGATTAAATGGGTTGGTTTCTTCCTGTGGTTTTCCTCCATGGCATTGTATAAAAAAATTAAACACTTGCAGGGCAGGAGTTTAAAAAGACAGAGAGACTTCAGTGCTGCTCTGATCATTTTGAATATTGATCACTCCTGCAGCCTGAGCCTTCCCTGCTCACTGCCCGGGTGAGTAGGGGTTGGGGCAGGGACTCAGAGCCTCTGGTGTTCAAAAGACATGGATGGATTAATGGCCTTCCCAGGTTTGTGGGCCAGGCTGAGGCAAGTGGTTATGAATAATGTCCCACTGTGACCTAGACAGTAAAATGTGCTCATTGAACTTCATCCTGGTGTTAATATTTAGGAAAAAAAACTTTATTTTTTTGTTTTTCTTTTTTTTTTTTAAATGGGTTTCCTGCCCAGCCTTTAGGTGTTTTTTCTCTGAGTTCCTTAGCAAAGAAGTCACTTAGCAAAGTGACAGCACAAGGGGAAACAGCCTCAAGATGAAGGAGGTGCAGGAGGGCAGGGTTAAACGGGGTATTAGGAAGAAATTCTTTCCTGTAGGGTGGGCAGGCCCTGGCACAGGTTGGGCAGAGAAGCTGTGGCTGCCCCATCCCTGGAAGTGTCCAAGGCCAGGTTGGATCAAAGGAGTAACCTGGGCTGGTGGAAGGTGTCCCTGCCCATGGCAGGGAGTGGGACTGGATGGGCTTTAAGGTCCCTTCCCACCCAGATCATTCCATGTTTCTGTGATTCTACACATTCCTCCTTTCCCCATGAGCTCAGGGAAACCTGTTACACACTGAGACAGCTCAGAGTTCCTCGGGCAGCAGTGTGGGGATGGCAGGAATGGGGTGGGTGCCAGGACTTGATTGAAGATCTTCTTATTGAGGATCTCTTGTGCCAGGATATGTGATAGCATGCTCTGATTATTCCTTTAGGAGTGAAAAGTCATTTTCTTCTTTCCCCACCCAAACAGATACTACAGTAATGTAGCACTCACAACTGATTAAAAATAGAAGAAACAACTGAAAGGATAAAATATTTACCAGTTACACAAGTGCTTAAGGGTATCATATTAGAGACTGAGAAAATATATATATTTACTTGAAAGCACCAAATCCCCTTGAACAGGACATCAAAGTGAAAACTTTCTGGGAGAAATGATCACTTTTCCCACTGAGGTAGGGCCAGTTGCTCCCCTTGGAACGTGCTCACATCTTCCAGAGAGCTGTTTTTACTCTGGATTGCAGCAGATGGTTTGGTTTATGGATGTCTGAGTGGGATGGAGAACAACTGAGAAAACAATGGGATATTTCAGAGGTGAATGTACAGCTTCCTCTCTGAATAAAGAGGCAAATTGTGTGATTTGGGGAATAAACTGGTGTGAAATGAAAAGCTGCAGGGGCAGGCCTTAACTCAGTCCAGCATGAAGGTTCTGTGCCTGAAGAACATGTTGTTCTGTTGAAGGGGGAAATCCTTTCAGGAACATCATGACTGGCATTAAATAAGCAAGAAAAAACCTGAGTGCAGTAAAGTCACAGGAATCCCAGAGGAAGTGGGATGGTTTTGCTGGCTGCCAGCCTGGCAGGAGGGGCCTCCCTTCTCTCCTCACAGCCAAAACCCAAAAACCGTGTCTGTCATGACACCCATGAGTGCTGTCATGTGGTCACAGCTCCAGTTCAAAGCATGGGGCTTGGTACCATCCTGCTCTTGAATCTCCTGGTGGGAATGTCAGCATTTTCCTGCTCTGGAATGCTGTGTGTGCATGGAGAGCTGTGACTAAGGCCACTGGAGTCCTTGGCCCCTGGGTGAGTTGCAGAATGAAACCCGGTTGTTTTTAATGGTTGAAATACTGAAGGTGGCACAGAAGCTCCAAGTGGTATTTTTAGTACCAAAAATGATGCAAGTTATGTTTAGCTTTGGGCAGATTTTCAGAAAGGAAGTCACACCACTATTAATAACAGCAGGAAATGGGAGAGACTCAGAGCAACTTCCTAAAGCCTGACCAGCCTCTCTCTCTCTCTGTCTCATCCTCAGAGCGCCACCTTACAGAGGCCTGTTATTCCCACAGAATTTGGTGCTAAAGTCCCAACCAACATCCGTCAAAGATATCTCAATCTCTTCATTGATGAGTGCCTGAAGTTCTGCTCCTCCTCCCAGGAAGCTTTCGACAAGGTCAGTGCAGGTCCTGCCTCTTAGGAATCGAGTTTGCAGCAGGGAACAACATCCTCTGCCCTGGGCAAGACCTAAATTGTACCAAATCCAGAAGCTGGCTTGGGTTTATGCTTGCAGAACTTTGGGGGTGGGAACTAGGTGATCTCTAAGGTCCCTTCCAGCCCAAACCATTCCATGATTCTGTGCAAACTCCTGTCCACTTAGAGTTCTGTAGAGGAAATTGGCAATAATTCCAGACTGGACAACAGAAAGTGGAACTCCTGTGGGGGCTTCCAGAAAGAAATCCCACCCTTGCCCATCATTTGGAAAGCTTGCCTGATCTTTTTTCATAACCCCAGAAGATGAATGCAGGGGAATGTGCATTCTGGTCCAGCTGGATAAAGAGCCCTTTTGCTCTGGTACAGCAGGAAACACCTCCTGGCCTCGAAGTGCTGAGCACAGGGAAGTGTCTGAGACAGATGTAATTGGGTGTGAATTATTCCTTGCTGCTTTTGAAGGCTTTTAAGGAGACTTTTAAGGAGCCTTCAGGCTGTGGGAGCAGTGCAGTGGGATTTCCAAAAGCAGAGTTGAGCCAGTGACACATTTGATTGGAAAACTTTGGCCATGAACGGTAGTTGGGTAAACAGGGCCATTGTGTGGTGTGTTCTGGAACCAAAGCAGATGCCACAAGGGTTTCTCTTGTGGGATTTCACCCTCACAGCTCCCTGGGGAAAATGTTCCTGTTGCATCCAAGCAGTGACCATTTGCCAAACTTCTTTTCTTACCAGTAAAGATCTTGTACTGCACCAAAGTGGGAAAACCAGAACTGCTTTGTTAATCTCTCAGGGCAAGTTTCCCATGAAAATGCCTTTTCCAGCACTTTGTTTAAAACACAATTATTTTTTTCTCTTACTCACCTGAGCAGGCCCCAAGCCAGTACATTTTTATACCATGTATTCATTACTCAGTTCCTTGTCAGGCAGTTGTTTTTGCTGTCATACTTGGAGCCTGTATTTTAAGAAGCAAACATTTCTTTTCCCAAAAAGCAAGAGAAGCTGTGGCTGCCCCTGCCCGTGGCAGGAGGGTGGAACAAAAGGATCTCTGAGGTCCCTTCCAACCCAGACCATCCTGGGATTGTAGGAACAGTGGCAGGAGGGTGTGTGGTGATGAAGTGTGCTGTTCACAGGCTCTGGCAGAGGAGAAGGTGGCCTATGAGCGCAGCACCAGCCGCAACATCTACCTGAACGTGGCCGTGAACACCCTGAAGAAGCTGCGAAGCCTCGTGCCCAACTCCCCATCCAGCACCCACAGTAGGTGCCACTCTTGTGGTTTGATCATTGGAGCCCTGCTTGGATCAGAGAAACCTGTTGAAAAGGCAGCCCCCATTTCTCAGCAGCATTATGCTGAAAGGCAAACAGCTCCAGTTTAGCTTTTTATAGCCTGGCAGGCTTTAATGGGCCTTCAAGAGGCGAGTCCTGCAAGGCTTTGTTGGCTCTCTGAACCTAAATGGAGATAATGCCACATGGATTTTTTTTCTTTTTTTTAGCACAAGTTCTTTAAAATGAAAAGCCCCACTAATGGAGTAACTTTCACATGATGCCTTCAAAGTGATAGACTCGTCCATCACCCCAGAAATCTGTTACACACATTAAGCTTCAAGAGAGAAACGAAGAGGGTTAAGACATTTCATTATTGGCTCTCGAGAGGGTACATTAAACAATCAATTTGTGCTGTTCTTGTGAATTTTTTTCCCCTGGTCTCTTCCCTTTTCTCCCCTCTGTCTTCATTACGTTCCTGGCCATTAGTCAGAGCGGCTGAACTTGGGAGGCTGGCCTTTAGGAGAGGGCTGCCAGTTAATGATTAGTAAAAAGCCCCTTTCTGCCATTATCTGATGTGCTGAGCATATTCCAGAGTTCTGAAGCTCCTTTCTAAAAGAAGTGGAAAGATTCAGCGTGGGAGGCTGGTCTGCAGGGCCCCGACAGCAAAGCTGCTCCCTGGGGTGGGTGATGCCACCATGATGGGGTCAAGTTGCTTCTGTGCTTGGTCATGTCTTGTTTTTGGTCAGTGCAGAGGGAACAGGTAAAGCTACAAGTTTCTGGAGAAACTGTGAAAATGTCCTTGTTGCCCTTAAAATAAGTTGCTGTGGCCTGACAGTGCGAAGTGAAAACTCTCCATAGTGCTGGACTGGGAATGCTGGACCAGCACGTTACACAGACAATCCATTCCTGGAGCAAAGCAAGGATTCAAGAGGATAAACACAGTCCTCTTGCCCGTGTGTAGTGCCCCAGACTAGGACTGAAGTCCCTGACTGGTACCTGACCTCTCTGTCCCTTTGCTGCTTCCTTCTCGCTGCAGAGACGAGCAACAAGAAGGTGGTGTCCCATGAAGCTGTGCTGGGGGGGAAGCTTGCTGCCAAGACAAGCTTTACCCTGAACCGCTCCGGGAGCCTGAGAGCTGAGGATTTGACAGGTAAGACCCTGCTCCTGCAGGGCTTTAACCTGTAGGGTGGAGCTGCAGGTGCAGCACGGTGTGTGGGGCAGCAGCATTGGGCTGGTGTGTTCACCTCGAGTTCTGGGGCAGTTTGGAGGCCACAGTATCAGGAGGATCTAACGCTGCTGGAGAGTGACCAAAGGAAAGACACAGAGCTGGGCAAGAGTCTGAGGAGCAGCTGAGGGCACTTGGCTGGTTCAGCTGGAGCAGAGGACACTGAGGGGAGACTCCTCAGGGGCTGCAGCTCCTCCCGAGGGGAGATGGAGGGGCAGGGGCTGAGCTCTGCTCTGGGACCAGGGACAGGACCCAGG
>JAWWMP010000082.1:4062097-4078355 GCA_035047865.1 Dendrocincla tyrannina
GGCACTGCCCAGGCTCCCCAGGGCAGTGGGCACAGCCCCAAGGCTGCCAGAGCTCCAGAAGGGTTTGGACAATGCTCTGGGGGACAGGGTGGGATTGTTGGGGTGTCTGGGATTGGACTGGATGATCCCTGTGGGTCCTTCCAGCTCAGAACATTCTAGGGCTCTGTGATTTGAAGTGCAGGGGTTTATCTGTGGGCAGTGTTAGGTTTTATTACACGACTGCAGCACAGAGTCCCTGGGTGGGTGGTGACACCACTGACCAGTGCCCTCCTCGCCTCCTCATTCCGGCTGCGAGGTCACTGCTGCCCTCAGCCCGGCTTTGATGGAGCATCAATAACCACTCAGCGCTGCCTCTGCTGTTTTGGGTGTTATTTTACTTTAACTTTCTTGCCCTGAAGCAGTACTTTACAATGTGCCTGTCAGATTAAAAGGCAAACTTACAAATCTGTAGCTGCTCTGCAGGGCTCAACTTTCCCTGCTGCCAATGTCACAGTAAGGTCGTATCGTAGCCAAGGGTTGTGCCACGAGCATTATTCACGTTGGCTCAAATCGGTTATGGGTATTTTGGTTGCCAAGAGATGCAGGCAAATTGTTGAGGAGATCAGAGGAGAGACAGGGAGGCCACAGAGCAGAAGGAATTGACATGGAGAAAGCTTAAAAGGGCCAGTATAGCTCAGCTAAGCAACATCAAAGGGCACACAGTGGTATTGGAAGGGTTTAACGCAGCAGTGAGAGAAGATATTGAGCAGAGTGAAAAAAGTTATAATTATTCTGTGAAATGAAACAGGCTGCCTGAAATCAGCAGCAGGAAGAAAGCTCCAGATAATGAAGTTTTTAGGGAGCTATGGGTGGCCTTTGAGGGATGTTCTGTGGGCTGTTACCAATTATCAGTTCAAGCAGTTAAAGCATTAATATGGCAGAAGTCTCACATTTTGTGGCAGGACAGAGGGGATGTCTTTAAACTGGCAGAAGACAGGCAGAGATGGGATATTGGGAAGGAGTTGCTCCCTGTGAGGGTGGGCAGGCCCTGGCCCAGGTTGCCCCAACCCTGGAAGTGTCCAAGGCTGGATTGGACAGGGCTTGGAGCACCCTGGGCTAGTGGAAGGTGCCCCTGCCCATGGCAGGGGATGGCACTGGATGATCTCTAAGGTCCCTCTCAGCCCAACCCGTTCCATTCTGTTGGTAACAGAAAGGCCTGAACATGAGCCCTTTGGAGAAATTCTGTCTCAGCTGTGCTGTCCAGACTTAATTCTGCATGTCCAAAGTGGTTGAAAATCAGCTTGTGCACCAATGACCAGATCTTGGAAAGCACCACCCGCCCCCTTTCCCTGTCAATCCTGAACCAGTGGAAGCGAGTTCACCATGGTGGGAATCCCTGCCAAGAGGCTTGATAAAGCCAAAACCAGCAGGAGAAACTCCAGGGATCTGACTTAGCAGTGTCTGTGTGTGCAGGAGCTGCCTTGTACCGGCGCCTCAAGGACTACCTGATGACTGAGGAGCAGCTCAAGGAGAATGGTTACCCGATGCCCCACCCGGAGAAGGCCGGACGCGCCGTCCTCTTCACTGCAGAGGAGAAGAAAGTGCTTGACTGTAAGTTCTGCTGGCTCTTTCACCCTGCAGTTTGTTCCATACAGCTGGAGACACCTCTCCTGCTTGTGTGAAGGTCTCAGCATGCAGCCATGTGCCCCTCCTTGGCTGTGACCCCTCTCCACAGGCCAGCTGGCCATGGAGGAGGAGTGTGGCTGCACAGTTCTGCTGTGTTCCCACAGGATGGGGTTCTCCAGTTTACGTGTCATGGGGGTGTTATTTTTCACCCAAGGTTTAGACTTTGTGGCATGTGGGGCTGTGAGGTGAGTGAGGTTTTTAGTTTCTAATTCTCGGGGAACAGGACAAGAGGAAACAGCCTTAAGTTGTGCCAGGGAAGGTTTAAGTTGGACATTAGGGATAATTTCTTCACTGGAAGGGTTGTGAAGCATTGGCACAGGCTGCCCAGGGCAGTGGTGGAGTCACCATCCCTGGAGGTGTTCAGTCAACATCTGGATGTGGCACTTGGGGACATGTTTTAGTGGTGCTGGTGCAGTGTTGATGGTTGGACTCGAGGACCTAAAAGGTCTTTTCCAGCTTTTTCCATGATTCTGTGGTTCTGTGCTGCCAAAGGACAGGAACTGGGCAGGTTGTCTCCCAGGACAAGCTGCCTTTGTCTCCCCCTGTGAGGACACATTCTGCTCTTGCTCACTCAGGTTTTGACTCCAAGGCAATATGTGCAAAGGAAATGGTTGGAAAGAGGCTGCTGTTCCACACCTGGTGACATTCACCTCTTCCAGGGGAAGGATTTTCTTCTGTCTCTCTGTGTATGAGCTGCTGTTATGTTGGGATATGGACCACCACTGGGCCAGGCTGGTTTGGCAGTGTGTCCTGCCCTGCTGGTTTGGGTTGCAGAGTTTTCTGCTTGATCCCTTGGCATCTCTGGGCCAAGTCGTTCCCAAAAGCCCATTTTGCAACTGGACAAAATGGTCATAAAATCCCAGAATGGTTTGAGTTGGAAGGGACCACAAAGCTCATCCAGTCCCACCCCTGCCATGGACAGGGACACCTTCCACTGTCCCAAGTTGCTCCAAGCCCCATCCAACCTGGCCTTGATCCCACACGCTTCCTCAGGATGGGTTGGGGTCCTGCTCTGTCTTGAGTTTTCTGACCTCACAGCAGGATTTCAGCTCCCCACACACTGCTTAAAGCAGGCTGTGCTGAGCAGGGATAAACCCCAGACTGAGGATCTCTTTGGAGGTGCCTTTCCATGCTCCTCTGAGCATCTCTTTGGAGAGACCTCGCTGGAGTGTGTTGAGTGCTCATCCATGTTAACACCTTGTGTCTACATTTGTCCTGTGGTTGCTGAAGCAACCTGGCCTAAAGCTCTCCTGCATTAACACTGTCAAGTGCTGGTTTTGTTAGAGCCCCTTTCTCCAGGTAACCAGACAGCTCCTTTTTATGATCCTGAGCTCATGTTCCTGTAGTTTCCTGCAGATGTTGCAGGGTCTTTGAATTCCTTCTTGTTTAACTAAAGCAGTTGCAGGTCTGTTAGTGCTGTGACCGTGGGCAGTGCACACCAGTGGGCTGGTGTTACACAGGGCTGGGAATGTGATAACAGCTTAAATGCTCACACTGGGACTCAGGGAATTGTGTGGGGATCAGAAGGGATGATAGTCAACTACTTTACAGTGGCTTTTTGCACCTCCCTTCTCCACATTTTGGGCAGCACAAGCACAGCTGGCAGGAGGGGGCAGGGAGGGACTGTCCCCTTGGTGGGCTGGGCTCTGCTGTGAGTGTTCCTGTTTTTAGGTGCTGGAGAATCCTTAGAGAAAAGCTGTGCCCTGGAAGGGCTAAAATGTCATTTGGAAGTGACAAGGCACAGATCCCCTGGAAACCAGGCTTCATTAGCCCTAATGTCCAAAGAATGACTTATTTATCCTGTTTCTTAAAATAACTGTGTTAGAGTCCAACGTAATTTGCTGTGGATGGGGAGGCAGTGCAGCAAATGCTGATGGAGCTGCGGTGCAGCTCTACCAAAAGCACTAGAGAGGATGATTATTTACCTCTGGGAAGTGTTTGAGGGGGCAGAATGCATTTTCAGAGGGATTGCTGTGTCTTTATAGGAGTTGGGAACTCCATTTGGAACCCTTTTTAACGGGTTTCACTGCTGTTTGGGGCTTGAGGGAGTCTGATTTACCTGTGCTTTGGCCAAGTTGAGCAGGTGGGGGCTTTCTAGTGACCTGACTGTTGTTTCTCTCCCCTCCCCAAGCCTCGTGCAGGATTTGCTGTCGCTGTGGCACCGAGTACATGGTCTCAGCCTCGGGGAGCTGCATCCGCAAGGAGGAGTGTGTCCATCACTGGGGGAGGCTGCGCAAGCAGAGAGGTCTGTGCCTTGCAGGAGGGCTCTGCTCCACCTCCACACACACAGTGGTCCTCCTTTTGGGGCTTGTCACGCTCCCAGGTGGTGACACTTCCTGGTCCTGTCACTGCTGGCCCTGCTGAAATGGCCTTGCAAGGATTGCTGGGCAGTGGGATGGTCCCCAAAATGTGACACCGGGGCTGGGGCAGAGGTGGTTCATTTGTGTTTAAAAGGAGTAAAAGGAAAATCAAACCTTTCTGTGCCTTTTGAAAAATTCAGCCCTTTAGGAGGCTGGCTGGGTAGAGGTCTGTCCCTCCCAGGAGAGTTTGCTGGCCTTGGTTGAATTCATTTGCAGCGAGACACTAACCTAGTTTGAGCTTTGCTCTGGTTTTCCATCAGATTATCCAGGTGGCTTCTGGAGTTTGTCTGGCTGAGCATGAGAGACTGAAACTCCTCAGACTGCTGCCTGTGAATCCAGAGTTATTTTCCCCCGTGCCTGACACATTATTGTTGCTGTGCTCAGCCAGGGTGTCTCTGCACATGAGAGCTGAAGTTTAGGTCTCCTGTTAACAAGACCCTTTGACTCTGAATCTCTTGCTCTTTCAGTGCCAGGTGGATGGGAAACTCACTACAGCTGCTGCTCTGGAGCTGTGGGGTCACCAGGCTGCCAGGTTGCTAAAGTAAGTTATTGAGCAGCACCTTTGTGTTCTCAGTGACATTTGTGCTCTGGTTGCAGTGACAGTGGCTGGGAAACCCTCATCTAAGCCTTTAGAACAGCAGTGGCTTCCATTAATGGGATAAAACAAGTGCTACTTAAATATTTTTTGCTATGCAAAGGTAGGAAAATCCCATGTTTGGAACTCAGCTGTGTGGAATGAGGTGGTTTCATTCATCCTCAGCTGCCCCAAAAGCTCATCTGCTTCAGGGATATACCAAAGCTCATGTTCTTCAGTGAATCATAGACATGAGAAAGAGGAGATTTCCTTTTAAGGAGCAGTCTCAGAGCTGTGGCAACTGTGTGCCAAAACCTTTCTCCCATCTTTTCCTCTCCCAGATTCCCACCCTAAGGTAACTTTCTGCTCTAGATCATGTATCTTTTCTAAGCTTTGCTTGCTGCCTGCCCTTTGTTGTGTCAAGGGGAGGAACCTTCCCAGGCAGCCTGTTGTAACTCTTAAATATTACTTCTCTTGAGGAAGGAGCCCAGCACTGGGAAACAGAAGGAAACTCCTGCTCAGGAGTGAAGTTTGGGTTTTTGATAGAGCTGAGCATTGCTTTGGGTGCCTTTACACAGGTGCTTTTTTCTTTCCTTAGGCAGCAGGAGAGTTGGTATCTTAGCCTGGCATCACCAATCCTTTCAAACCATGGGCTGAAGGGAGCAGTCTGTCTTTTGCCTCTCCCTCAGATCTCAGGGATGCTCCTTGTCACTTGTTTTAGTGGCATTTTTATATTTAGAGCTGCCATGCAGGGGAGAACCAAAAGCCAGAGGTAGGAAATTCAAGGTTTGTTAAAATAGGAAGAGGTTTCTGTCTGAGCACCATAAAAGCCTGTCCTGCACAGCTGGAAGTATGGATGGGCTCAGGCTGATACTTCTCTTTAATGTAAAATTAGCTTCTTTTTTTAATCAGTGTTCAAAAAACAACATCCAGCAGGGATGAAAGGCAGGAGAATTTGATGGGGTGTAAAAGCATGACTTCTCCCTGTGGTTTTGAGTGGCTGTTGTAGAACATAAAACCTCATGGCCTTTAAGAGACACAGTCTCTGTAACAGCCCCTTACTCAGAGGGGCCTGTCACTGTGCTCTGGGGCTTGGCATCTTCCAGCTCTGCCTCCTGGTTGTTGTGCTGCTACAGATCAGGGTGTTGTGGCTTTCCTGGTTTTCATAGAATCACAGGATCCCAGGATGGTTTGGCTTGGAAGAGACCTTAAAGTCCATCCAATCCCACCCCTGCCATGGGCAGGGACACCTTCCACTAGCCCAGGTTGCTCCAAGCCCCGTCCAACTGGCCTTGGACTTTCCCAGGAATGGGGCAGCCACAGCTGCTCTGGGAATTCCATCCCAGCTACTCACCACCTTCACAGGAAGGAATTCCTTCCCAATATCCCATCTATCCCTGCCCTCTGGCAATGGGAAGCTATTCCCTCTTGTCTTGTCTCTCCATGCCAGTATAAAAAGTCCCTCTCCCCCCTTTTTATAAGCCCTCAGTTTTCACAGCATCCTGTGGTAGGTTTAAGGTTGCTGCACAGCCTGCTCAGGATCAGTACACACTGAGATCCTGGGATTTTGGGATACTGTGGAGCACAGCATCCCTGAGCTTTGAGCATTGGAAACAGCACATATTTGCAATAGGACACTGTTGTCAGGAACTAGCCCCTGAGCAGGTGAGAAAGGCATGTCTGTGTGTTCCCAAAGCCGTGTGGCTGTGCCTGGCTGGCTCTCCTGCAGTTAGGCAGGGAGGCAGGAGGTGGCAGGATGGAGCTGTGCTCCTGCTGCTGCTCCCGGCCAGCCTGCACTGCCTGTTCTTTGTGATACCCGAGGCTGCTGCTTCCTCTGCTCTGAAAAACAGCAGCAACTTCTCTGCCTTTCTCCCAGCCAGGAAGGTTTGGAATGTTGCAGAACAAAAGCCAGTGTAGAAAACCACCTAATGGGATCTTTACTTCACTGCCCGGTGTTTTTGTATTGCAGAGGGAGGGAAGGGCTCAGGCTGCAAGGGAGAGAAGTGTTTACTGTCCCCTGGCTGGTGATGTGCTCTGCCCATTCCTTCAGCAGAGCAGTGGGATCCATGCCATGGATGCAGAATGGACAAGTGTGGCCTCTTGCTCCCAGGGAGCAGCGAACCATGAGGCCTTTGAGCAGTGCTGCCTTGGGATCCAGGGGGAGATTGGCCTCAGTGTTGGCCCAGCTGCCTCATTAACTCCAAATGATGCAGTTCCTGTGCTCTGGCTGCACCTGCAGCAGTGACCTGTGCAGGAAAATATGCAAATCCTGCTCTGCTTACCCCTCTGCCTACACATTTCAGACTTACAAGGGCCTCAGGTCCTCACCTCTCCAGCCTTTAATCCTGACACAAACCAGTACAGTTTGATTCCTGGGGACATCTGTGGGAAGAACTGCTGAGGCCACCCCTTCAATCCTGGGGGCATTTCTGGGCCCCTCACCAGAAGGACATTGAGGGGCTGGAGCAGCAGGAGAGGCTGAGGGAGCTGGGGGGGCTCAGCCTGGAGAAAAGGAGCCTCAGGGGGGACCTTCTCACTCTCTCCAACTCCCTGGAGAGGGGGGGTCAGGGCTCTGCTCCCAGGGAACAAGGGACAGGACAACAGGAAACGGCCTCAAGTTGTGCCAGGGAAGGTTCAGGTTGGATATTGGGAAAAATTTCTTCACAGAAAGGGCTGTAAAACATTGGAACATGCTGTCCAGGCAGTGGTGGAGTGACCATTCCTGAATGTGTTTAAAAAACATGTGGATGTGGCACTTGGTGTTTTAGTGGTGAACGTGGTGGTGGTGCTGGGTTGACTTGATAATCTTTGGGGTCTTGGAGGTCTTTTCCAACGTTAAGGATTCTGTGATTCCTTTATTCTGAGCACGATGCAGGAGGCTGTGCCCAGGCTGCTGTGGCTGTGCACAAATACATTTTGATTCAGGGTCAGACAAAACTTAAACACAACAGAAAGCCACAGGGGGATAAGGGAGGGAGGTTGTCACCTCTGGGTGTGGTGCTGCTGGTTAATCTGACCTAAAATCATGTCAGTGGGCAAAAGGGCAGTCCCAGCCTCAGCCTTGCCCTTGATTACCTCTCCCTGCTTCCTCTTTAAACTTCATCCAGTTTAGAACTCCTGCTGCAAGGAAGGCTTTCAGGATAAGCAGGGGGAGGGGTCTGTGGCTGTGGAGCAGGTGGGAGTGCTGTTGCAACAGCAGCTCAGTCTTGCATTGGCTTAAGCCACTTGCGAAACCACTCCCTGAGCTTTTCCTGCTGGATCTTGTTGACCTTTAGAGCTTTAGCTGGGAATAATAAGTGGTTGGAAATACCCTCTATTGCCTCCAGTGCTGGAGGCTGTAGCTCCTGTTTGTGAACTGGCTGGATTTGCAATACAGTGGCTTTTATTCTGTGCACATTTTGACATGCTCTGGTACTTGGTTACACCAGTTTCTTGTGGCACCTACAGCTGGTGCTGGTGCTCACACAGGGATGTCTGGGATTAGAATCCTGCACCTGGGCACGTCTCAGCCACAGGAACCAGGAACTGGAGTTAGATCAGTGTAAGACCTCACTGTGACCCTTCCTGACTAATTCTGCTCCAGACTGAAAGCTCCTTGTCCCCCAGTGGTGTCCTGCTCCTCTGTGCACTGGCAGTGTGATGCCACCAGAGCCTCACCTGCCTTTGGAATTAGGGTTGCACATGGCTGTGTTTGCTGGTGTGGTGATCTTTTCAGACCCACTGTACACAAAGCTTATTTCTCCTCATAACCTTTAGAAATGATAAAAAGAATTATTTTTTATTCAAGTGGAGGGTTCATTGAAGTGAACTTTTTGGATTCTTGTTCTTATCATTGACAGTCATCCACTTTTTTTTTTTCTCTAAGCAACATGTCCATGATGGGAGAAAGGAGAGCCTGGATGGCTTTGTGAAGACTTTTGAGAAGCTGCCTACAACTGATGGGTACCCTGGGATCTATGCCTTAGACTGTGAAATGGTGGGTCAAACTAAAGCTTTCTGGGGAAAGCCATGGCTGTGGTTACAAGTGGCTGAAGGAAAGCTCTCCTTCCTGACCCTCTTCTTTCTATTCTCCTCTGGATTCTAAATCAGATGGGTCCTGTTCAGGCAAATTAGTTCTTACTGATTAGTGTGTTGATTTGGAGACAGACTGAGCAGTGTTTGCTGCCTGGCCTGTCCGCACCAGCTGTGCTGCATTTTGGGAGCTGCAGCTCTTGGGTGAAGGGCTCCATGTGACCCAAACCATGTCAGTGGGCAAAAGGGCAGTCCCAGCCTCTGCCTTGCCCTCGGTTACTTGTTCCTGCTTCCCCTTTAAACTTCATGCAGTCTAGAACTCCTGCTGCCACAAAGGCTTTCAGGGCAGCCCCGGGGGTGGCCGTGCTGGGGCTGGTGTGTGCCCCTCCTCACACCTGCCCCTTCCTCGCAGTGCTACACCAAGCAGGGGCTGGAGCTGACAAGAGTAACTGTGATCAACTCGGACCTGAAAGTGGTGTATGACACCTTTGTCAAACCTGACTCCAGGGTGGTGGATTATAACACCAGGTAAGGGCTGGGACACCAGGTGAGGGGGGTTCTTCCTTGGGCCAGAGCCCTGTGCTTTGCCAGGGACTTGGAGGGACGGCTGGGAGCACTTGTTGAAACTCCACTGACCACCACCTTGTAACAGCTGCAGTGCACTGGGGCCTCGAGGTGTTTCCTCAGTGAAGGACACCCACCTCTCTCCTCTTGCCCTGCAGATTCTCAGGTGTGACAGAGGAGGACCTGGAGAACACGAGCATCACTCTGCGGGATGTCCAAGCCGTCCTCCTGAACATGTTCAGTGCAGACACCATATTGATAGGGCACAGCTTGGAAAGCGACTTATTTGCACTAAAGGTACCTTGGCCTTCCATGTCCCCCCCTGGGGGTGGGTTATGTGTCTCCTTCCCATTGAGGAACTGTTTCTTTCCAAGAACCAGGAGGACACAGGAGATCCGATCTCTGAGCTGCTGGGGTCTCGTCTGTGGTGGGACAGTGAGGTCATGTGTCACTCATGGTGTCACCCCAGCTTGTAGTGACTGGTGCTGCCCAGGGTGGGGCTCTGAACACCCTGGGCTAGTGGAAGGTGTCCCTGCCCGTGGCAGGAGTGGAATGAGATGGGCTTTAAGGTCCCTTCTAACCCAGACCATTCCATGATTCTGTGACTGATCTCAAATCATTTGCCTTTCACCCCTCCCATATTTGTTCTGTTCTCTGCCTGCTTTGCTGGGATTTTGCTTTTTTTGACCATTTACCTCCCTTGTTTTCTGCCTGGCCCTCATCAGTCTGGTCTGCACATCCCTCAGCCATTTCTGCTGTCCTGCCAGGATGGTTTATCCCCTCCCCGTGCCCTCTGCACATGGACCCCAGGGGCTTGTCCAGGGCTACTAAGAAAGTGTGTGGAGGCAGGAGCAGAGTCTTTGCTCTGTGCTCACGAGCCAGAACTTCTTCAGCCATCCTTCATCCCACAGTCCCCGTGCTGCAGCAGCTCTGGCTGCCAGCTCACGGCTCTGGCTTGGAAGCAGGAGGTTTTAAATGCCTGTAAAATGCTTTACCTCTCCATGGCACCCTTTATCCCCGCCTGGGAGAGACTTCATCATCATCATAAAAACATCATTCACACTTTTATCAGCTCGAGATGACTGCCTTGGCCTCTTAGAGGCTTGATTGTCTCCTAGCACTGCAGCCAGTGCCAAGGGAAGGAGCCCAGAGCAATCCAGCAGAGCCTGACAGGCAGTGGGATGTCAGGTTTTAATGGCTCAGGGTTGTGGCAGTAAAGTTGACATCTCGCTAATGGCCCTGGCCAGCTCCAAATGGTGATAGCACTTCAAGTTTTATTTAAAGCTTTATTATCCTGTTTCCTCAGTCTTCCTGATCTACATAAGTAATTACCATTGTGCCTGGGATGGTGCCAAAGCTGACTGCAGCCCAGGAGAGATTATCCATAACGTTGGCAGTTTTACACTCTGGAGAGCGTGGCAGGTTGTTCCTGTTCAAGTGCAGCTGTTCCAGGGCATTTTTCAGAGCTGGGCTGTGGAACTGTTAGTGATGGAGTTACAGGTTGTCCTGCAATATTAGCTGGTGCCCCAGAAGAGTCGAGGCAGGCAAGGAGGTGGAATTATGAGGATCCTGTCAGAGTCATCCCGTGTCGAGACTTGCAGAGCCATCTCTTGGTCCAGCACACAGGTTTATCCTTTAGACCCTGCATTTTACTCCTGTACTCAAGATGTAGGATTGCCTTCATCCACATTCCTTTAGCTCTCACTGAACACACTTCTTGACAACAAAGGATTAATCTTGTCTTAGCCTGAGTGTAAGAAATGAGTATTAAAAAATGTCAGCCTACCCTGTGATTATGGACTTTGGCAGGTGGTGCCTCCTGGCCATCCCCAGGCCCCGTGGTGCAGGGCAGGGAGCACACTGACCTGGTCAGCACCCTCAGTTCCTCCAGCATGATGTCACTTCATAGCTGGAGTATTAGATTAGAGGGCTGGACTCCCTCTGACATGGAGCCAGGCTGGGAGAGCTGGGGATGTTCAGCCTGGAGGAGAAAAGGATCCAGGGAGACCTTCGAGCGCTTTCCAGTGCCTAAAGGGGCTCCAGGAGAGCTGGAGAGGGACTTGGGACAAGGGCCTGGAGAGACAGATGAAGGGGGAATGGCTTCCCAGTGCCAGAGGGCAGGGTTAGATGGGATATTGGGAAGAAATCCTTCCCTGTGAGGGTGGGCAGGCCCTGGCACAGGTTGGGCAGAGAAGCTGTGGCTGCCCCATCCCTGGAAGTGTCCAAGGCCAGGTCGGATGGGGCTTGGAGCAACCTGGGTTACTGGAAGGTGTCCCTGCCCTTGGCAGAGGACTGGAAGTCCCTTCCAACTCAAAGCATTCTCTGATATGATTCACGGATAGGATCTCTCTGTCCCATCTCATCCTGGCTAAGCCAGTGCTCATTCCATGCTTCCTGTTGACTCACTGCTGAGGGATGGGAGGATTTCGGGTGGTTTGCACCCTGAAGGTTGGGCCTGTTCTGCAGTAAATGTACTCTGGGTCAGCTGCAGTTTTGTCTTGCACATCCTCCCCACTTCTGTCCATGTCTAAGAACCCCAGAATCCCAGGATGGTTTGGGTTGGAAGGGACCTTAAATATCATCCAATTCCAAATCCCTGCCATGGGCAGGGCTGCCACTCACTAGATGAGGCTGCCACTCACTAGATGAAGCTGCTGCTTCTTGAGAAGTAATTGGAAGGCTGTTACAAGCTTGGGAAGTCAAGTTGTTCCCCAGTTTAGTTCTTGTGAGACACTCTGGGTTATTCCAGCTTCTCCAGGCCAGGATATTAAGGATTGGCCTGTCCTGTTGAGTCAGCCCTGAATGTGCTGCCCTGGATGTGGGATGGGCAGGGCTTTGGGGGCAGGTGTCTGGCTGGCAGAGCACCCTCCAAGGGGGAGTCATCCTTCTTCCAGCCAGAGCCTCTTTCAAGACTGGTTGGGTTGGAAGCTGCCGACAGCCCTGAGCGGAAGGTCGGTCGATCCCACGGCGCGTGTCCGTGTGGGAGTGGGACAATAACGCTGTTTCTGTGGTGCCCCCTCCCTCCCTCCCTCCCTGCCTGCAGCTGATCCACGGCACCGTGGTGGACACTGCCATCGTGTTCCCCCACCGCCTGGGGCTGCCCTACAAGCGGGCCCTGCGCACGCTGATGGCCGACTACCTCAAGCGCATCATCCAGGACAACGGTGAGACTCCAGGGGCTCCTGGCTCTGCTGCCTTCTGCTCTCACCCTCTTGCTCCTAACCCTTTTTTCCCTGGCAGTAGCTGAGAATATTCCAGTGTGTGGAGTTTCTGCCACATGCAGTTTCAGGGTGACCCCTCTTTTGAGGGCACAGCACTCGCTGTTTCCTTCCCTGTGCCAAATGGGGACCAAGGAAGGCCAGGGTGGCTCTGCCAAGGCCAGGTGCTGCCCTTGCTTCTCTCTGTGGTCAGCTGAGATTGACCTTCCTGTTTGAAGTGTGGCCTGTTCCTTCCTGCCTTCCCTGACCAGGGCAGTGACTGTCCCCCTGTGCTGGGCACTGCTGAGGCCCCACCTCAAATCCTGGGGTCAGTTCTGGGCCTCTCACAACAATAAAGGCATTGAGGGGCTGGAGCATGTCCAGGGAAGGGAGTGGAGCTGGGAAAGGGTCTAGAGAACCAGGAGCAGCTGAGGGAGCTGGGGGGGGCTCAGACTGGAGAAAAGGAGGCTCAGGGGGGACCTTCTTGCTCTCTGCAACTCCCTGACAGGAGGAGGGAGCTGGGGGGGGGCATCAGACTCTGCTCCCAGTGAAGGAGAGACAGGACAAGAGGAAATGGCCACCAGTTGCTCCAGAGTGGGGTTAGGTTGGATATTAGGAAAAATTTCTTCACTGAAAGAGTGGTCAGGCAGTGGCACAGGCTCTGCAGGGCAGTGGTGGAACCATCATCCCTGGAAGGGTTCAGAAAAGGGGCTGACATGGCCCTTTGTGACAGATTAATGGGCACGGTGAGATTCTGTCAGACGTTGGACCTGCTAGTCTTGGAGGGTTAAAATGATGATGTGATTCCACGTGCAGCAGAGGGGTCATTGCCACCCTTGTCCTTCTGTCCCCAGTGGAAGGACACGACTCCAGTGAGGATGCCAGGGCTTGCATGGAGCTGATGGTGTGGAAGATCAAAGAGGACGCGAAAGTGAAACGATGACTGGCGCTTTGTCTCTCTGCTGTTCCTCCTGCACCTCTGTGAAGCCGTGCAATAAAAGCTCAGAGTAACACTGTCCACCCATGCACAGCAGCATGCTCAGCATCCCCAGCTCTCCCAGTATCCATGGGACTCCTGGACTGCTGTGGGCACAGCTCAGCTGCCCCAGCTCACACCTGCAGGTCCCTGTGCCCAGGTAGTGGCTCTTGGATCCTCGTGCTCCACCTGAGGGATTCTCTGGTCCTGCAACTGCCTTGTGGGCCCAGCAAGGTGGTTTTGAGTAGCACAGCCAGAGAGAATTTCTTGGTTCCTAGGAGAAGCTGTAGAGGTAGGTTGGATATGTGCAGAAGGATCTTTTTGGTTCCGTTAAAGGTAGATCTTGTACTTTTGTTTTTTCCAAGTGTAACTTAAATTGCCTCTGTACTCCAAAGCTGGTTGATTCCTGCAGTGTTTGGAGATGGGGGAGGTGGAAGAAGGTTGGGCAGGAAGCTGTGAGTGAGTGGATTGTGTAGTTGGTGTGTGAGTGGGAAGCAGGAGCTGAGGATGGAGTGCCTGGGAAGAGATCCTGGTGCAGTCCCATTGTGGAACTGCCTGAGAGGGCGCTGGCTCTGAGCAGCAGCTGGGAGAGGAAGGAGATGAGATTGGGCAGTTGCCACCTGCTGTGACCCAGGTGATCTCCTCACTGGGGGCTGGCTGGCACCTGGTTCTGCAGGGAAACCACGGGTGTCACACCTTGCCCAGACCTCGGGGAGCCACGTGGTGATGCAGGGACAGCAGGGAAGGGACAGAGCTCCCAGAGCCAGGCAGCACCTGCAGCCTGCCAGGGGAGGAGAGCAGGCACTGCAGGGCAGGACAAGCTGTCCTTCCTCAACCCTGAGCTTCCAGCAGGTCCCCAGCGAGCTTGTGTGTAGGGATCAAGGGTTTGGGGGGACTGAGGTGCAGCTGAGATTGCACCTAAGGGCGGGCTCAGCCATCTACAGGACTCCCCACCACCCTGTCCCTCCTGCAGGGATTCAGTGCAGGCAAGAGCAAAAGCAATAGGTAAAAGTTCTTCTTTAAACTGGTTTATGTGTTGGATGTTTTAAGGAGAGCAAAGTTGTTGCCTGTCTGGCTCCTGGAGAAAAGCAACTACTGAGAGTGTGACTGTCACACTGGTGTGACTGGGGCAGGAGCCCCAGCAGACTGGGTGGCACTGGTGGTCCTTCCACCCAGATTGGTGCTGTCAGGGGACAGCAGAGCTGAGTGGGACAGTCCCCATCAAGCGGGTTTCTCAGCTGAGCTCAGGCAGCAGCTTTGCCCCCTTGCAGAGCAGTGACCCCTTCACCCTCCCTGCTGGCACTGGAATTGTGTCCCGTGGTGGTTGCCAGGTGTCCCTGGCACAGGCTGGCTGTGCCACTCAGGGGCCCAGGGACCGGGGAGCTGCTGGGGTTTGGCTCCTGTTGGAGCCAGGTCCTGCTCACTCCTTTGTACCCTTGCTGGGCTCAGGGTTTGGGGACATGCTGTGTGTCCCCAGCTCGTCCTGCTGGGCTGTCCCACCCCATGTGGGCACGTCCTGGGCTCTGTGCTGTGGGCAGGGGTGTCCTGCTGGTGTGTGCACGTCTAGCAGGGTGTCCCCATCCCACTGCTACCCTCAGAGGTGGCTTCTCTGCCAGGCTCTCCTGCAGCCACCAGAACTGGGGGCTGTGAAGGTTCCTGTTACTGCTGAGCCCATCTGTGTTCCTGTTCTTTGCCCCAGGTTTTGGGAATGCAGCTCCCTGCCACTCCCCCAGTGCTCCGCATCCAGCTCTGCAGCCCCTCCTTCCGCTGCCATGGGGTTTGCACCCCAAGCAGCCTTGGGACGCCTTGGCCTGTCCCCCTCTCCCATATCCTGCTGGGAATGGTGCTGTTCCTGCCCAGGTCGTGGGAGAGACATAGTTCAGTGCTTTCTGACCGGGGAGGGAAGGTTTGTTCTTGCTTCTGCCTCCTGTCCCATGTTTATCCCCCATTTATCTTCACCCCTGGCTGCAGCCATGGAATGTTCCTGGAGCAGCCACAGCACATTTCAGATCTGGCTCTTGCCCTGAGGTTCCCCTCTTCCTCGACAGTCATCCCCAGCTTTCCAGCCCTCCCACAGCAGCTCCTTCCCTGGAAAAGCTGGAGCATCCTAACATGGACCTGGTGTCCTGCTTGAGGAGCTGGTTGCTTGGCTTGATCCCACAGCCTGGGCTCGGGGAAGGCAGGACATTCCTCCAGGCAGGAATCCTGGCCAGGCCACGGGACCTCCATCATTTCCCCTTCCCTTCCCCATGGTCCAGCTGGGACTCCCTAAAACGAGGCTTTTGGAGTGGGGGTGTGTGTGGAGGTTTCCTGTTCTGTGGGATGTCTGTGGGGAAGCAGAACCACGTCCAGCCCACGCCGTTGGTGTGGTCAGAGCCAGTCGTGCCCCGTGGCCTCCCAGGCACCCCAGCACTGCGGAGCCAGGGCTTTGTGGGGGGCAGGAGCTGTTTGGGTTGTACAGAACGATTGTAACCTGTAACTTTTTGTAATTGTTTTTAATAAAAGGGTGTTGACTAGATGCACGTTCCTGAGTCTGGGACTGCTCTGACTGCCCCTGGTCGGGATCAGGGCGGGCTGGGGAGGGCCTGGACAGGCTGCCCTGGAACACCCCGAGCTGGAGAAGTGGGTTCAACACATCCAAGTGCACCTGGGTTTGGGCAATCCCAGATAGGAGCACAACTAGGAGATGAACTCATTGAGAGCAACCCCGGGGAGAAGGACTTGGGGGTGTTGAAGAGTGAGAAGCTCCATGTGCTTTGGCACCCAGAAACCCCCCATGCCCTGGGCTGATCCCACAGCAGGGGGAGGGTGCATTCTGCCTCTCTGCCCCACTGAGGTGAGACCCCACCTGCAGAGCTGCCTCCAGCCCTGGGGAACAACAGCAGAAGGACCTGGAGCTGCTGGAGAGAGT
>JAWWMP010000082.1:4088369-4103569 GCA_035047865.1 Dendrocincla tyrannina
CCTTCCACCAGCCTAGGTTGCTCCAAGCCCCATCCAACCTGGCCTTGGACACTTCCAGGGATGGGGCAGCCACAGCTGCTCTGCCCAACCAGTGCCAGGGCCTGCCCACCCTCACACGGAGGAATTCCTTCCCAATATCCCATCTAACCCTGCCCTCTGGCAGTGGAAGCCATTCCCCCTTCATCTGTCCCTCCATCCCTTGTCCAAAGTTCCTCTCCTAAAGAGACAAGTAGAACTGAATTCCCCTAGCCTGTTGGCTTAGACTTTGCAGTGTCCACAACTAATGCTGGGCAGGAACGGGGTATTTCAGCTGCCCAAGGCTCTGGGTCTCCATGTCCATCCCCCTCCTGTGGTGCAGACCAGCTGGTTTACCAGGCAGCCTCCCCGGATGAGGAGGCGCTGGTGTTGGCAGCCAGGAGCTTGGGGTACGTGTTTCTGGCCCGAACACAAGACACCATCACCATCAGTGAGCTGGGGAGGACGAGGACCTACCAAGTGCTGGCCATGCTGGACTTCAACAGCGACCGCAAGAGGATGTCTGTCCTGGGTGAGGAGGGTGGGACGTCTCAGGGAGCCCCTCCAGGAACGTGGAGGGTCCCTTCTGTACTCAGCCCTGCAAGGGGTGGCACTGGGATGGATGTGACTGACCACTGGGGTGACTGGGCATTGGAAGGGCTGCCCAGGGAGGTGGTGGAGTCCCCATCCCTGAAGGGGTGTAAGAAAAGACTGGATGTGGCACTCAGTGCCAAGGTGGTGCTGGGTCATAGGTTGGACTTGATGATCTTAGAGATCTTTTCCAACCTTAGAGATTCTCTGACTTTCTGATTCTGTGACCAAAACTGGCACAGGGGCTCCTAAGGGTCACCCTGGTCATACCTGTGGTTTCGCTCACCCTCATATTTTGGTGAAGGCATCTGAGAAGGGTTTGAGCAGTCGAGAGAAAGCATGTAAGTCTGGGGCTCAGAGGAGGTGTGTGAGGAACCAGCAGTCCTTGGGGCCTGAGCCTGCCTCGTGGCAGATCTGGGGAAACTCCTGTGCTTCCTCTGGCCACAGGTGGAAACCTGTGCCGTGCCTTCTGGGGGCCAACAGGGGCCAGCAGGGCCGTGGGGCAGGGTTGGTGGGTGGGAGCCGTGTCTGAGGGGTCCTGAGCTGTGCTTCCCACCCCTCCCAGTGCGAGACCCCCAGGGCACCATCCGGCTCTACACCAAGGGTGCTGACACCGTCATCCTGCAGAGGCTGCGGGGACGGGGCCCCAGAGAGGCCATCACCGAGAGGGCCCTGGATGTGAGTCCCACACCAGCCCGGGGAGCAAAGGACTGTCCTCACTCCTGCTGGCTTTGCTTGGGTGTCCTGGAGTCTCCCCTGCTGCTCTTTTTCCCTCTGGCTTCAGGATTTTTTTGGTCCTTCTTTCCTTCTGCTCTGGGAGCCTCACCTGTATGTGGGATGGGGGGTAAGAGGGCATTAAACCCACCTTCAGTGTTGTGCACAGACCAGATGTACTGCAGGGATGCTCATGGGGTTGCTGTAGGATGGGGAAGGGAGTCAGAGCCCAGAGAGAGACCCTCAGGTCCTGGCTCTGCCCATCGCTGGCTGTTGTGACGCCCTGGTCACCATGAGAGTGCTGTGAGGATGGAGGGGAGTCCTGATGTCTCATCCCTGCAGCTCTTTGCAGAGGAGACCCTGAGGACGTTGTGTGTGGCCAGCAAGGAGGTGAGCGAGGCCGAGTACCAGGAGTGGGGCAGGAGGCACCACGAGGCCACTGTGCTGCTGCAGGACCGTGCTCAGGAGCTCGACAGGCTGTACGAGGAGATGGAGCAGAACCTGCAGGTGGGGGGAACGGGATGGGAGGAACTGTCTGCACTGGCTCCAGAGGGCAGGAGAGTGGGCTTTGGCTCTCTGGGATGAGGGGGTGAGGTGTCCAAGGTGTCCAACCCAACACACATCCTCTGGGGGGGAGGACAGGTGGAGTTCACCCCCAGGTGTGACTTGGTGACATGTCCATAGACACTGGGGTAGAAACCTGTCAGGTCATGTCCACACACAGCAAGGACTGCTGGTTGGATTCAGGGGTAATTCCCAGCTCCTCATCTTGCCCTGCCCCATGCCATGACACCCATTCCCCCTCCTTCCAGCTGCTCGGGGCCACGGCCATCGAGGACAAATTGCAGGATGGAGTCCCTGAGACCATCCAGCTGCTGAAACTGGGCAACATCAAAGTGTGGGTCCTGACAGGAGACAAACAAGGTCAGTGGAGGCAGCCACAGACCCCACAGACACATTTCAGCTTCTCCCCTACCCAGGACTGTCCCTGGAGGTGTTTAAGAAAAGACTGGATGTGGCACTCAGTGCCATGGTCTAGTTGAAAGGTGGTGATCAGTCAGAGGTTGGACTTGATGATCTCAGAGGTCTTTTCCAACCTAGTTGATTCTGTGACTCTCTGACTGGAGAGGAGAAGGCACCCTGGGAGTGGGCAGGAACTGGGCTCTGCTGCTCCCTCTAAAACAGCAGCACGTCCCCCAGACAAGGTCACCCATGGAAAACTGAGGCAGGGGAAGCCACCTCTGCAATGCAGAGCCACCTGCTGCCCCACCAGGGCTGTTGGACTGAGGGCTGGGGGTGCCCTGGGGTCAGGGATGGGGCAGCAGCACCTTTGACACCTTTGTGTTGCAGAGACTGCCATGAACATTGGCTATGCCTGCAAACTGCTGACAGATGACATGGAGATCCTGGAGGAGAAGGAGATCAGGTGAGGAACTGGGACCTCCTGGTTCAGGACATTGCTGTCCCTGCTTCGGACCCCTGAGGGCAGGGTGGGCAGAGCTCAGCTCAGCCAGAGATGTTTCTCCTTCCCTGTCCCAGCCTGCATGTCCATCATCCCCATCTGCTGGTGTTTTCCAGACCTCCCCATCTGTTTCATTGCATGTTCCTCCTTGGCAGGCTTTGAGCAGAAAGGGTTTGAGGTTCTCTCCAGCCTCTAAACCACATGGAGAGAGGCTGATTTCTGACATCAGGGAGACCTTGGGGTGTCCTCTCTGCCCTCCCTGTTCCCACTACTGGGTACCAGTCCCATCTCCCTGGCTTTGAGAGGACAAGGGCCCACTGTAGATCTCAGTTCAAGCTGGGCAGCGTGCCTGGCATCCTCTGCTCAGCCCCAACCATCCCTTCCCCACACAGCGAGATCCTCCAGGCTTACTGGGCGAGCAACAACAACCTCAGTGGCCACAGGGAGGCCCCAGGCAGCAGCCACCTCTCCCAGCAGCACCCAGAGGCTTCGTGCCACAAGAGGAGAGCCATCATCGTCAGCGGGGACTTCCTGGTAAGGTGACACCTGGATGCTCTTCCCTGCTCCCTGCCTGCGCTGGCAGATGGTTGTTTCTGCCCTGGTTGATATCAAAGTCCTGCGTGGCACCAACATGTGGAGGGCATGGTGCCCTTCCTGCCCAAGGGGTGGAAAAAGCCCATTTGGGGCTGAGGAATGAAAGAGTGGAAAGGGGAACAACCTTGCACTAGTCATTTGATATTGGGGGCTTTGACCACACCTGCCCAACCAAGTGACACAGGCTGGGTAGTCATCACATGCTCTTCTGGTCATACTGGGACATACTGGTCTCTTGCTCATAGTGTCCACTACATGGTGAACTTGGAGAAAACTGGAGTCACCCTTTATGTAGTAATTTCAAGACTTAAGAGCATCCTTGAGGAGTTGGGGGCTCTCAGGCTCTGAGGGCTTTGGGTGAGGTCCCAGCCATGTGTGCTCTCCCCTAAGGACAAAATCCTGCACACGGGAGAGGTGCTGAAGGAGCAGAAGGGGTGGCCGTGGCGGTGGCTGCCCCGTGGCAGGACTGTGGGGTCACAGCAGCAGGGGAGCCTGGTGGAGAAGGCCTTTGTGGACTTGGCCACCAGCTGCCAGGCAGTGATCTGCTGCAGGGTGACCCCCAAGCAGAAGGCCCTCATCGTGCAGCTGGTGAAGAAGCACAAGAAGGCCATCACACTGGCCATCGGGGACGGGGCCAACGATGTCAACATGATCAAAAGTGAGTCTTGAGACAGGGGGAATGGTGGGTTTGGCCAGTGCTTCCCACTGGTGGGGGTGGTGGTGCCCCAATTTGCCATCTCTGCCATCTCACCCTCCACTCTGAGGCAAAGGGAACCCCCAAACCAGTTCCCCACATTGCTGTGCTGGGAGGGGAGTGAGAGACACAGGACAGAGACCTGTCCAGGACAAAAGCAGGGTGGACCACTTGCTTTGGACATCAAGGATGACCCTTGATGAAACTTCAAGCCCCAACGTGGGCAGATGGCAGAGACATCCCTGTCCCTCCCCAGCAGCCCTGACATGGGGCTGTGCTCTTTGCATGCCCAACCATGCCTGGAATGTCCCTCCCCATGGGACGCAGGGACCTTCTTCCCTTTGCCCGTCACTCCTGCACTCACCCTCTGCCCACAAGCCTGGGGACAAGCCATGGGGAAATGCAGCCCCTGAAACCTGCCCAGGAGTGTTTCACGCCCTCCTGTGCCCTGCAGCCGCAGACATCGGGGTGGGGATCAGCGGGCTGGAGGGGCTGCAGGCTGTGCAGTGCAGTGACTACGCCCTGGCCCAGTTCTGCCACCTCCAGCGCCTCCTGCTCGTGCACGGCCGCTGGGCTTATCTCCGCATCTGCAAGTTCCTCCGCTGCTTCTTCTACAAGACCTTTGCTGGCCTCATGGCCCAGGTGTGGTTCGCTTTCCACAGTGGATTCACGGCTCAGGTGAGGGGTCACACTGGTGTTACAACCCACCCCTGCCCAGGGTTTGTGCCTGGTGGACACGTGTCCACATCACCACCCCAGTCGCCTCTCTCCCTTGCTGTGTCCAATTTTTTGGGGTTGCCTGGGCTCAGGTGCAACTGGTTGTCTGCTTTTTACCTGGCTGGAGTGGGAAAATCACCCTGGGCAGGAGATTCAGGATGTCCTTGTGAGCTGCAGCTCAGTCTTGGACAGATGAAGGGAAAGATCCCACGTAGTTTCCTCCAAAGTAGGAGCTTTTATCCCAAGGGCCATGAGTGTGACTTGGCCAGCACTGCAGGGCTCCAGCCCCATCTCCATCTGCAGCACAGCTCTAGACAATGTGGGGCTGATGCAGAGCCTGGGGCAAGTCCATGGCAATTTCCATGTTTGGATTTGAGTCCCTTGGACTCACCCCTGGGGCCTGGGCATCACTTCTGGGTTTTTCCAAAGCACCTCTGAGCTCACAGCTGCTTCCTCTCCCCTTCTAGCCCCTGTTTGAGGGCTGGTTCCTTGCACTCTACAACATTTTCTACACTTCCTACCCCGTGCTGTCCGTGGGCCTTCTGGAGCAGGTATGGCTTCACCAGGCTCATCCTGGAGGGTGGGAATGAGGCTGGCAGACGTTGCACCCCATCTGCACAGCCCTTTGTGCTGGCACCAAGCAGCTCGATGGGCATTTGGAGCTCCCCACTGGTCCTGGGGCACCTGCTCCCCATCACCCCAGAGGCACCGGGCAGAGGGACCTGCTGCAGCTCTCCCGGAGGGTGTGTTGGGAGGGGTGGCCCCGTCCTGCTCCCCCAATCCTGCATCCCCTCCGTGATGCTCCTGGCAGGACGTGAGTGCCAAGAAGAGCCTGGAGTTCCCTGAGCTCTACGTGATCGGGCAGCAGGACAAGCTCTTCAACTACCGCATTTTCGGTGTCACCCTCCTGCACGGGGTGGGCACTTCCCTCACCAGCTTCTACATCGCCCTCTGGGCCTTCGAGGACCGTGTTGGCAGCAAAGCTGTCGGGGACTACGAGTCCTTCTCTGTCACAGTGGCTGTGTCAGCGCTGCTGTCAGTCCTCGTGGAGGTGAGCACCACCTGCCCTTCCCCATCCTGGCCCCACAGCAGATGTTTAGGGTCTGCAGCCCTGGGCTCTGACACCACTCCCAGCAGCTTCATGGCTGGGGGATGACCACCCTGGGATGGAGGAGGAATTTTGGATGAGTGGCTGAATGGGAGAGGGTCACCATGGCCCCCATGAGACACTCTGTGCTCTGCCCTTGTCCCTCCAGATCATCCTGGACACCAAGTTCTGGACAGCATTGTCCTTCCTGATGGTCACAGCCAGCTTTCTGTTCTTCTGCCTCTTCTCCTTCCTGACCCAAAGCATTGATGCCTTCAGGATAGCCCCTGCCATCTTCTGCTTCCCAGGTGAGGTGCTATGGGGATCCCCACGGTCCTTCCCTTCCCCAGCCAGGAGAGCCCAGCCTGGCCTTGCTGCTATGAGCTGTTTCCCACCTTGTAGATCATCTCCTTCTTGCCACTTCCCCATCTTGCTGGCTGGATTTTTGACTCCAATTTAGGTGCCATCTCCTCTTTACACCCCTCAACACCTTCGTGGGTGGGGGCTTGACTCCCAACAGTTGTCCCCCCTATCCTCTCCCCTTCCCTACTTTCACATCACCCACGAATTCTCACGCTGACAGATGCCAGCCGGAACGCCCTGACCGACCCCTACGTCCTGCTGGTGGTCCTGCTGTCCCTGGTGGTGAACACCATCCCCTCTCTCACTGTCCATGCATTCCGTGCCGTCATGGGCAAACCCACCATCCAGCAGGTGAGGGCTGTGAGGGGCTGCCATGGAGGGGGTTGGTGTCTGGGAGCAGTGTTGGGAAGGGTGAAGTTCCCCGGGAAGCCTGGACTGTAGTGGTGGGACATGTCACCACTCCGTGGTGGCACCACTTGTGGTGGTCTTTCATGACACTGGCACCCAACTCTGACCCCAGGGCCCTCTTCCCAAACTGTTCCATGGCCCAGCAGGAGGCCATGGGCCAAGAGACTTGTTTCAGCTCTTGGAGAGGGTCTGCTTTTGGCCACAAGGAGGAACTGGCCTGCAGGACCCCTAAGAAGGCACTGGAGTCTGGTGCAGGTCTTGGTGCCAGCCCAGCCTTGGTTGTGGGTTGTGGGTTATCCCTTCCTGGTGGCACAAAGAGTCCCAGGTGGGAGCAGGGGGTGAGGTTCTACTGCAGAGCTCCATGAGCTTTGCAGACCCCTGGGAGGGTCCCCACGTTCCTCATCCCACCACAGAAAATCAGGTCATGGCAGAGCTGGGATCCAAACCTTGTCCTAGTGAAGGGTGTCCCCGTGCTTACTGTGTGTCCTGCCTTGGGGTGAGGGCTTTCCTGGGAGGTGCACAAAGAATCCCAGATGGAAGCAGGGTTTGAGGTTGTGCTCCAGAGCTCCATGAGCTTTGCAGACCCCTGGGAGGGTCCCCACGTTCCTCATCCCACTGCAGAAAATCAGGTCATGCGGGAGCTGGGAGCCAAACTACATCCCAGTGGAGGTGCCCCTGCTCTTCCTGCATGTCCCCCTGTGGAGTGGGGGCTCGCCTGGGAGGTGTCCACAGCCCAGATCTCTGAATCTTCTTGCAGAAGATCCACTTGAAGGCCAAGCAGGAGCCGGAGCCCTCGGTGGAGCTGCGGGCTCATGCCCCTCGTGGCTCCTTCCGCCGCCACTCCAGCTACGCCTTCTCCCACCAGGAGGGCTACGCTGGGCTCATCACCCGTGGGGACAGCCTGAGAGCCAGGGCCACCCCCAGGGACAGCCTGCAAGCCAAGGCCACCCGTGGCACCATCCCAGAGGGGACCCCAGCCGTGTCCCCCCACCACAGCCCCTCGGTGTAGTTGTCACTGCTGGCAGCAACCTCCCTCTCTGCTGGGACAGGGCAGGAGTGTCAAAGACGCACAACTGGCTGGTTCCCTCCTCTTATGGGCCACATTTTAGTCTTATTTGGTGGGTTTGCAGCCCCCGTGGCTGCAGGAGGAGCTGGCCCAGCCTGGGGTGCTGCTGCTGTGGGTGCTGAGCCCTGGGGTGTGCCCTGCAGGGGCTCCATCTCACAGAATCACAGGGTCACTCAACCAAGACTGGAAGGGACCTCTGAGCATCACCCCTCCCACTGTGTGTGGGGGCCTTGCAGGAGCCTGCAAAGACAGGAAAGCCACTGGCTGCTGTTGCCAGGCTGGTCCCCTCACGCCGTGACCCCCTGGCTGACACCCCTGACAGGCTCAGAGCCAGGGCTCCCTCCTGCCTGAGGCTGGTCCTGCTCCGGGCTGGGGGTCATTATCCCACCTCTGCATTAATTAACACCCCTGATGGAGCCCATGGGGAGGTCTGGGGGGGTGGGTGCAGCGTCTCACCATGCTCATCCCACCCACACACGGGCTGAGCTGCAGTGGCTGCACGAAGATCTTTGTCTTGTGTTCCCCACGCAGGGCTGGTTTCTACCCCGTGGCTTTCACGTGCATCAGCCCAACAGATCACACAGTCCCACAATCCCAGAGTGGTTGGGGTTGGAAGGTCTTAAAACTCATCTCACTGCACCCCCTGCCACGGGCAGGGGCACCTTCCACTAGAGGAGGTTACTCAGAATTGAGCAGTGTAATTTTAAAATGCCCCCTCATTTCTGGAGGAGGATCCATGTGGGATTGATTGATTGATTGATTGATTGATCACCTGCAGGTTTCTCTCCCCCAGCCAAACCAGCCTGGCTCTTGCAGCCCCTCCTCGTCCCTCCCCACCATTCCCAACTCCCCAAATTTGCCATCCCTGCACAAGGAGCTGGGTGTCCGCTCTGTGCCGTCTCCACACCATTCCCTCAGGCCTGGGGCTCCTTTGGGGGCAACTTGCTGCCACAGGTTGTCCCCTGCAAAGCCCCAAAAAGTGCTTCTGGGTGGAGGTCGAAGCCTCGGGGGGCCCTGGATCGGCTCTGCCCGGCGGGCACAGGGCACATCCCTGCACATTCTGTAGCTGCTGGAGAAGTTGTGTGTGAACAACTGACTGGTGACTGGGTCACCCTTTTTATTGTTCTTATTTTTTAATTAAAAGGATTTTAGCTTTTCTCTCTTCTCCTCTAAATCTCTGTTATGCCGTGAAGGATGTAAGCTGCACAGAAAGGTCCTCAGTGTGTGCCACCAGCACCTGTGCTATGGCAAAATGCACAGGAGGACAAGATATTTGGGTAAAAAGATGCATAATTAAATCAGCCCCGAGGGCTTGGCCCTGCCTGCAGCACACACGACTCGATGGGTTTGTTTAACAAGTGCTTTGGCCCCGTCTGTGCTGAGTTGGTGAGAATTAAAGCGTTTCCTTTGGGCTCTGGCCAGGAGGGTCTGGATGGTGCCAAGAAATAAAAGCCTTTCCTCTGGGAAAGCTCCCACTCCTGCAACTGCCAGGTGGAAAATTGGGAGGAACTTTTCCCAGCTGCCCTGGGCGTGATTCCCAAATCTCCCTCCTGGTGCTCCCCGGGCAGGTTTGGGGAGAGGGGCTGAGGTGGGTACAGTGGAGGGAACTGCCCCCCATCGCTGTGGGACACACACACACGCCAGGGTGAATGACTAGAAAATAATTTATTGAAGAAACAGAAAGCTGCAGAAATACAACACAGTCATGACCAGTAGAGGATGAACAAATAGAGATTAATTCTTTTTTCTCTCTTTTAAAACCTGTTGACAGGCTGGAGTTAAGTTTCCTGATAACTTCCCCTGCATGAGTCATTGCAAAGAACAAGGAACAAACTCCAGAGCACACAGCACAGTTTGGATAAAGTGCCTGACACATAAGACTCTTTTTTTATTTTATTTTTTTTCTTTTTTAACGTTTGTAAATAGCTTAAACAAATATAGTTGCAAGACACAGAGGAGTAACAATTGCATTTCGCTGTAGAGTAAAACCTATCCCATGAGAGTAACAATGAAGCAGCAGCAAAAAATAATAATAATTTAAAAAAATTAATTAAATTAGAAGGAAAAAGTCATTTAAAAACTCAGAGATGTGGCCCTCAGACCGTGTGGGATGAGGGCAAGTGTCACCTATTGCTATACAGAAAAATGAGCAATGTTTTCTGGAGGGGGCTGGACTGGCAGACCCGAGGCTGGGGGCTCTTTCTGGCCGGGGTTATTTCTGTCTGACTTCTTTCTTTCCTTTAGAAATGGAAGGAGGGGGAGTGGGGGCAAACCAAAACCAAATCCAAATTTTATTCTTTACATTTTTAATTTCCTCTCCTTAAAATCCCCAAAGAAAGACACGAGAGGAACCGGATTCCACGTGGCAGCACCCGCAGGTCCAACCCCACGGCCGGGCATCCTCTGAGACAAGGGAAAGGAGCTGCCTCAGGGCTGGGGGGTGTGGTGGGGATGGGACACACCCAACGGTGCCCAAAACAGGTCGAGGAGACGGGTAACAAGGAGCTCATCATCTTCCCCACCCAGACTTTGGATGTTCAGGAAAAGGGGCAAGGGATGAGTTTTTTGGCGAAGCCATTTCTCGGCTCCCAAACCTCTCTGATGTTCTTAGGGAAGGAAAAATTCAGCTCTGATGGGCCCCAGTGGGGTAATAATGGTTAAAACCCAGTTGGGCATCCCCAAGAGCCCACGTTCCTCCTGCCCAGGGTGCGATGGTGCTGCCCCACTGCTGGAGGGGGGGTTTCCAAGCATAAAAGACATTGATGGAAAACTTCCACCCAGGGTAGAACTGGAGTGACTGGGAGTGGTCAGAGGTAATGAAATGACCCAAATCCCTGAAAACTTCCACTGAAACTGAAAGAGGAGACAGTGGCCAGGCTGAACCGGCAGGTCTCAGTAGGAGATCCCAGGTCTCCTCCTCTTCCTCACCCTACATCACCCCCGGGGGTGTCCCGAGGCCCAGTTTTGGTCCTGCTTCCCACAGCACAAAAATGCCCTTTGGGTGCAACCCTGGTCAAGAGAATTGTCTTTAGGACAGAGCTCGGATTGTCATTACCTGCAGGGGGAAAAAAAGTCTTTGGTATCGTGGCAAGTTGCTCCTCAAGGCATTTTGGTTGATGTGGGCAGCAGGCATGGCCAGACCTGGCATGGGCAGGGCTCAGTGAGCCCTGGTGAGCTAAAGGACAGGGGACACAGCTCAGATCTTGGCTTCTCTGGGCTCTCCCAAACCATGATGGAAACCAGCTGGGCTCTGTAAGGCCCAAGGACTTGTGACTGTGGGTTGTGCCCAAGCCTGGTGAGACCTTCTTGCAGCTGGACTCGAGGTCTTGACGTCCAAGCACCAAAGCTTCTTGTGCTGGAAAAGGCCTTGGTGGGGCTTGGAGGGGATGCAAAGCTCCCTGGAGGACAGGAGGGTTGGGCAGTAGATGAATGGAATCAACATCATCTCTTCCTAAAACCCAGGTCCTCAGTAGGTGTGTGCTTGTCTCCCACCACCACCTGGTACTGAGCACCTTGGTGCTGCTCGGGAAGGCAAAGGCTGCAGGGACACGGCATTAGACAAGAGATGCAGATGGGAAAAACCCTCCTTGGCTTTTGGGAGCCACTTTGGTGGGGCCCAAAGAAGCTGAGATCTCTTTCCTCAAGTGGGCTGAGCTTTGGGTCTATCTCTAGTGATGGAGGTGAGGGATGGAGTGGTGAAGGGGCTGGAGAGGGCTGAGGAACCAGCATTTTCAGGTAAATGCTCTGGGGATGGCAGGGAAGGGAAAGAAATAGGTCCCACTGCCCCCTCTGGGCCCCACCACCTTCCTGACCTGCAGAGATGGGGCTCCTTCCTGCTGCTCTCCTCGTGCCTTTAGGCAAGGAGAGGAAGAGGAGCAGGGGGAGGAAGGAGCAGGGGACACAGCCTTTCAGGGGGTGGACTCTGGACACTTGCAGAAAGCTCCAAAGACCTTCCAAAGTCCCCTGACAGTGGGACGGGGTCCTCCAGGACCTCTTCCACTGGCTGGACCCTTCCTCTTCTTCAGGCAGAGCTGGTGCCTCTGTGCAGGGGGAGAGCCAGGCTGGGTGGTACAGGAAAACCTGGCAGGGGCAGACACTGCCGGGTGTGTCTCTGCCCCAAACCACATTCCTGGGGACAAAACCCTCAGAAATGGGTCACTCCAGCCCATCCCTGGGTCCAGCTGGGTGTTGCAGCAGCACCTCTTCCTTTGCAGGGCAAGGGCAGAGGAAGGGGTGTGAGGTCACCCCAAGGGACGGGGATTTGGGGAATCACCTGGAGAGGTCCCAGCCCTGAGGGGAGGTTTGGGGTGCCCGGGGCTGCTTCCCTTGTCTCAGAGCACACGAGGAGCCCCAGGGCTTTGCCAGCTCAGGTCGTGGTGGCTGATTGTCAATCCTTCTCTTGCCCGCACTTGGGATTTGACCCACAGAGCTGGAAAAAGTAAAAGAAAAAACAAAACCAAAAAAACCAAAACAAACAAAACCACCAAAACAACCCCAAAGAGCCAGAGCCCAGGGTGAGGCAGGGGATGGGCCCCTGCATCCCACCCTGCCGGGGGTCCCCCGGGCAGCCCCCGCCTCCCCATCGGCTGTCACGGGGAGGGAGGGAAGAAAGGAGGCGAAGGGAGAAACCAAAGGGGATAAAGAACGACTTTCCCGTGGTTGTGAGTTGGAAAAGAACCATGATCCATGCAGAGAAATCTTCGTCAACCGAAAACTCGTGGACAAAAAAAAAAGCACAGTTTGTCCCCTCCCGCTCCCACCCGACCACCCCTCCCCGAATAATTATTACATTACTTCAAGAAAGAGTATATTTTTTCATGCATAAATCAAATTCTCATCTTGTCTTTTTTTTTTTGTCTTTTTTTTTTGTCTTCTTTAAATTACATTTGAACACAGAACACATATAATAAATACTCTTGTACGACATGACTCAGAGAAAAGTAACACATCTGAACGCAAAGGTATCGTCATCATTATTAGTTTTTCTTTTTTTTTCTTTTTTTTTTTAAAAGGACTTGTTTAAATATGAAATCTGTAAACTCCAAGGGTCCTTTTTTTTTAATCTTTCTCTCTCTCTTTCTCTCTCTCTTTCTCTCTTTGTTTTTTAAATCGTGAAACTATCCAGCTTTCATTTCCTTAACATTCAATATGTCTCCCATTGAACGCATCAAAGAAATAAGAACATGCCGTCTTCTGCAAAATTATAATTTAACAGTATAAAGCTTCAAGTCACAAATTCCAAAAACTAGCTAAGTAATTTTTTTTTTATCACATAAACTATACATTAAATATTTTGAGGTATTTCAGAGAACATTGTCAAAGGCTTGTAAGGTCTGTGCTGGGTGGAAAAGAAGGCTTTCTCCTGCATAGAGAACGTCTTTGGTATCACAAGCCATGTGGGGATGGGGTAGAAGGGGGTGGCGTGGCCAGGGGGTCGGGCAAGACCTGGCCAAGGCAATAGTGTGGAGGGGAGGACAGGGGGGACAGGGAGGGGATGGGGTTGGGGGGGCTCTGACCTGCCCTCTCAGGTGTGCCCAGTGGGACAGAGGTCCCTGTGGGGGTCCCAGATGGGTTTGCTCTTGCCAGGGGGTTTAGAATCACAAAATCAGAGAATCTCCTGGGTTGGAAGGGACCCACAAGGATCACCAAGTCCAGCTCCTGGCCCTGCACGGGACAACGCCAAGAATCGCACCAGGGTTGGCCCTGGGCAAGTTTGGTCCAACTCAAAAGGAGGCACCTTGGCCAGGACCTGAACCAGGAGGGTGCAATTCAAGCCAAGTTTTCCCTGAACTGGACCTTCTGGGGATTGCTGTGGAAGAGCATCTTCTCCAGCAGGTCCTCCTGCTGCCTTTGGCCAAAGCCAAGAGGCAGAGTGGAACAGACCTGGCTGCACTGACCTTCCCCAAGGAGCCAAAACCACCCCTCTGCAGACATGAAAAAGATTCCTGCTAAAAGATTTCCCAGATCCAGCCCATTCCCTAAAGGAAGGCTTTGGGGAAAGCCCAGGGTGAGGCTTCCACCGCTCCTGCCTTTGTCTTTCCAAACACAAATGTCACAAACCCTTCCTGTGCTACCAAAAAGGGAAACCAAACCCAAGTCTGAGCTGAGCGAGGAGGAAACACCCCACGAGGAAACTCCTGTTGTCACCTCATGGGCTTCTGTAGGGTCCCAGCACAGAGCTGGGCTGGAGGAGGACATGGAGCAAAGGCTTTCCCTGGGAGAAATGTCCTCAACGCTCTGGGGGCAAGAGGGGCTGGACGGAGGGACCCTGGTTTGGGACACAGGGACATCTGAGAGGGGGGACATGCCAGGGAACCAGCACCTTTCCCGCAGCGGGCGGCAAGAGGGATGTTTTCTCTTCAATTAGGACAAAGGTTGGGTTTCTTTCCTTCATCCCAACACCCAAAGACTACAAGAGCTGTCGGAATCCGTCCCTTCGGAGAGCTGAGGTAATAGTGAGTCTTCAGGGTCAAAGCAGAGGAGCAAAGAAATGGCCACACACCTTTGGTACAAGAAAAAGGCACTCATCTACCACGCTGCCATCCCGGAGCCGCTCGCTCGCCTCCTCCCTCGCTCTCTGGGGACGCTCAGGGCTGGGCTGGGGGGGCCAGGGGGCTCTCGGCCAGGGGGGGGAGCAGGGAAAGTGGCGTTTCCAGCACAGACCAGACAAGGCAACAAAATCTTTGGTATCAGACGTGATTTTCAAATCACAAAAATTGAAAACTCAAGTGAGGTAGCCTTTAGTCTCGGGTTCTCACTAGAAATGTCTTTGCATCCTTGAGGGCCTGTGGCATTTACTCTTTTTTTTTCTTTTCTTTTTTTTTTTTTTTCTTTTTCTTTCTTTTCCATTTTTTCCCATTTTATTTTTTTTTTCCTGTGTGTTTTTTTCACTTCCCAAACCAAGGCCCCCTTCCTGGCTTTTCAGCCCTTGAATACTACTCGGTGGGGTTCAGGAATCCACCACCATCGTCACCACGTCACGACAAGACAAGAAGAAACAACATTAGGGGAAAAACTCAGTGGTGGGGAGGGGGGTCCTGGGGGGATGAGATTCGCTTGGCCGTCAGTTTGGGGGATGTGGGTGGCAAAACACGCTGTGGCACCTGCCCCTTCCCGCTCCTCCCGCCCTCCATCCCTCTCCTTCCAGCAATCCATTGGTTTAGTTCGGTGTGACCGTGCCCAGTGTGACACCCCCAGCCCCTCCACCGCCCACCTACCCCAGGAGCTCTTTGGTTACAGACGTCCTCTGACCCCGCCGGGCAGGGCTTCGTGTGCAGGGGTTTTTTCTTTCTCTCTTCATTCTTTTGTCCTTTCTTTCCTCTTTTGTTTTTTTGGGGTGCTTTATTTGGTTTTTGGTTGTGGGTGGTTTTTTTTCTTTTTTTGGTGAACACATACCCTTTAATTTTCTTTTTTTTTTTCCTTCTTTTCAAAAAGGTTCCTTACTGTGACACAAATGATCAATCGCAAAGTAAAGTTAATCGAAGAAAAC
>JAWWMP010000082.1:4144669-4158849 GCA_035047865.1 Dendrocincla tyrannina
CACCCTCACAGCCAAGAATTCCTTCCCAATATCCCATCTAACCCTGCCCTCTGGCAGTGGGAAGCCATTCCCCCTTGCCATGTCCCTCCATCCCTTGTCCCCAGTCCCTCTCCAGCTCTCCTGGAGCTCCTTTAGGCACTGGAAGGGGCTCTCAGTTCTCCCCAGAGCCTGTTCTTCTGCAGGTGAACACCCCCAGCTGTTAAATCCAAGTACTGGTTAAATGCTGCAGCTCTGAGCAGTCTCACTGGAGGCGACTGGGGTAATTCTGTCCCAAAATGCCACCTCCTTTATTCCTGCCAAATCCATGTCCCAGTCTCAAACCCACCTGCCAGTTCAGAGCCCACGGAGACCTTCTCCACCCCCTCATGAAACCTGCGTGAGGCTGGGGCAGGGATGGCCACAGTCCTGCCCTCTGTGGGGACACCAAGAAGGGCTTGGGTTGGGGATCCAACCTGTTCCCCATCGGTCTGGCAGCCAATGGATCCTGGAGGCAGAGCTGTTTGGACCCAGAAAGCAGGGAAAGATGGTTGGGAGACTTGGGACCATCCACCCTGCCTGGCTTGGCATCAAAGCTGAAGGTTCCTGTGGCAGAGAGGACCAGGAATATTTTCCCGAGACACTGCTCTGCTCTCGGGGCTGGAGGAGAGCTTGTCAAATATCGAGCAGGCACATCAATGTTGGGAGCTCTAAGTGAAAGCAAAAATCAGTTAATGGTCTGCCCGAGCCTTGGCGTGGGGAGTCCTCGCAGAACCCGGGGCGGGTGATTTGCGAGGGGTTGATGTGCTGCTTAGTAAAGTGATCATTCAGCAGCCATTAACATGTGTATAAAACAAAAGATCCCAAAAAATCCCAGTGGGAAGAGGAAAAGCACTGCCCTGCTTCGAGGAAGTGCTGCTATTTATCAGAGGCTGTAAGTACCAGCTTAAACTCCCCATGGAATCTGGAGAAGAGTTTTGGGACCTGGCAAGAGGTGGGTCCCTCCTTTTGTTGTGGGGATTTATGTGAATTTTTGTTTCTTCCTTTAGGAAAAAAAAGGCAAGAAATTGAAACCAAAAATCCCAACCATGACAGACATTGTCAATCAAGGCAGTGGGTTCTGAGAAGCCTTAAAGTTGCAGCTAAATTTAAGCTTGGGCAGTTTTTCAAATTTCCTTTTAGTGTAAATTAATCATGATTTTAAAACAAAAATGCAATCACATGAGGCTGGAAAAGGAAAATGATTCTTTTGGAAATGCTGAAGTGGGACAATCTGATGACTCCCACGCTTGATGTGGCCAATGAAATGTTTGAAAAGGGAGGTTTAATGCAACAGTGGCTCCTTTGGGAAAACTATTTGTTCTGCTAAAGTGAGATTTTGCTGATTTTCAGAACTTTTGGAGTATCCCTGATCTTTGCTCATTGGGGAACAGCTTCAAATGCTCCCAGGACAGAGCCCTACCCCCACAAGGCCCCTCAAGCTGTTGTCCCTGTCTTCTAAGGTTTGTGCCCTGCCCTCTTTTGGGGTGAAACAATTAGTGCAGGACATGAAAATTCCAAAAGGCAATTGCAGAGGAGGAGAAAATTGTGGCAGCAGAGTCAGGCTGGCTCCTCATGGCAAAGGACCTGCTTGCTTTGGTCATCCTGTGGCAGGATGGGGCCCACGGCTGGAATTCAGCCCTTCCTGGGTGCCTCGTGTAAAGTCTGAGTGACTGCTCCTGCCTTGGGCTGAGTTATGTTCAGCTCTTCCAGCTGAAACTACGGGAATTCATAATCTACACTAAGATAATAATATATATTTAAGGATAATAATATATCTTTAAAATGGGATAATAATATATCTTTAAAATAGGATAATAATATCCATGTCCTCTGATGCTTTTTCCTTGGGCTGAAGGACACAGGGTCAGATGAGGGTCCATAAACCCGCGCAGGGTATGCAGGGAGTGGGATCAAGCCTGGTTTCTTGTCTCCACTGTGAGCCAAAGTCCTCTCAGGTGCAGTGCAGGTCCTTGTTGACTCACCTTTCCATCAGGAATGGCTTGGAGAGCTTCTCCACACCAGTTACCTCGGAACTGTTAGGATGGAGAGCCCCAAAGCTGTGTGTTGAACCCAAAAATTAATCAAAGAGGTGACCCAGAGAGCAGTGATAATGTGAACATGCCAGTGTGGGAGACCCTGAGATTAATGGGAGTCAAAGAGGGTGAGGGTTGGGATCAGAGGTGCAGCTTCACTGAGCCAGCACCAGACTTGTGTTTTCTCTCTGGGAAACATCTTCAGGTGTGAGTTGCCTCTTGTGGTAACTGATGGCAGTGGATGGTTTTGATGACCCTGGAGAAATGTGGCTTTTCCTGGCTTTTGTGGGAGCTGCTCTGCACTTGTGGGGATGAGGCCACTTCACGTGGGTGTCTCACTCGTGAGCACTTGTGGTCCAGTATTGGCTCCTCTGTCCCTTGTCCCTGTGAGGTAATCACAAAATAAGGGTTGTAAAGCTCTTGTCCAAAGACCTCGGGCTCGAGACTCATCATCTTCTAGGGACTGTCGTAAAAACACCCCTAAAAGACACGCAGGAGCTGCCTGGATCTACAGTGGGATGGACTGAGAGCAGGATCAATACCTGCACAGTAAAGACTCTGCAGCACCTGGGAAACAACCACCCCACTCCTGATGTGTGTCTGATGGAAGAGGAGCAAAGCCTGGCCACCACTTTTGGGATGAGCTGCTGGAGAGGCCACGAGAATTAGAGCTCGGAGCCTTCTATGGCAGCAAGATTTGCCTAATGAACAGCTCCTTGGGAGGAGGGATGGACCCTGTCTCCACACAAAATTGCAAGCCAAAATTGGTCTTGTGTAGACACTCCTAAATCATTTTAAAGCAGGTTGGTATTGGTTTGTATAATTCGATTCCTTTGCCAAAGCGAAGCGAAATCGATGCAAATGGGGTTTACATTGATCCCAGTACATCCGCACAAAGGTTTTGCCCCAGTTTAATGAAATCAGTTTAAAAAGACACCTTTAGCTAACCTGGCTCAACTTTGTGTCCAGCCAAGGTGAGGGAGAGAGGGAGAAGGGAGGAGAGGAGTGTGATCCCCCCTAAAAAGAGGTGTTGATGAGGTGCGTGTGCAGGTGGAGGAGCCCCGGCCGGGAGGCTGCGGTGGCGCGAAGTGATAAGGGATGGGTCAATAGAGTTTTCTCAAAGATTTTTTTTTCAAGAAAGGTTAAATGTGAGGTGATATCGATTTCCCTTTTCTCCCCGTCCCTCCTCTCGCCGCCCCCCAGCCCCTTCCCCTCCTGCCTGCCCTCTCCCCACCTCCCCGCCGCCCGGAGCCATCCTTGGAGGAGGAATCTCAGCCCAAAGTGGCCAAGTGACCAGGGAGGACCACGCGGCGCTGGCCAATGGCCATCCCAAGGAGCCCCCGTTGCTTAGCAACCCGCTGTGGAGAGAGGCAGCGAGCGCAAAAAGATGGATTTTCAGATTGCAGCAGCCAAGCAGATCAATTCTGCAACATGGGCTACAGTGGCCAAGCGGAATCTCTCTTGCTCCCAGCAGGTATTGATCCAGCCATGCTATAGGCATTGAATGAGCTCTAATAAGTCCTGAGTAAACAGGAACAAGGACTTAAGTGATAGCCCAGCAGTCAAACATCAACTCTCTTTGTCTTCTTCTTCCTCTTCTTCTTCTTCTTTTTTTTTTTTTTTTAATTGCTGAAGGGTTTGCAAGAAAAGGACAATAAACTTTATTAATAGAAAAATGGAGTCAAAATATCACTTCATTTGGAGCCTGGGAGTGTTTGGAGGGGGAAGAGTCCTTGCCTCAAAAATCCAGGTTGGCTTTGCCGAGCATGGACACACTTGGTGGACGTGGCTTTCAGCTTCCCTGAGCTTCCCTGGGCATGTCCAAGACTCAATGACAAGGCCCTTCAAAGTGAGTTTTCATAGAATCACAGAATGCTTTGGATTGGAAGGGACCTTAGAGCTCATCTCATTCCATCCCTTGCCATGGGCAGGGACATCTTCCACTAGACCAGGTTGCTCCAAACCCAGTCCAACCTGGCCTTGGACACTGGTAGGGATGGGGCATAGAAGTCATCATGGAAGACTTGGAGTTTTGCCAGGGACAGGCTGATGAGGCAGCACACATGTCCAGAGCTGTCCATCTGAAGCAGACATGGAGGTGAGCTCATTCAGGAGTCTGGACTCAGGTGGAGTCTCCTCCAGACCTCCAGGGTCAGAAAGGGGAGATTCAACCTCATGACAAGGAAATACAGCCCAGGCCAGCCTTCAGGAAGGGGCTGGGAGCAGTGAATGTGCCCCTTTGTAGATGTCAGGGCAGGCAGCAAAGCTGGGTCTGAAGGCTGCAGAGCCTCAGGGACATGTCCAGAGCTGCAGGATGCTCAGGAAGAGGAAGGGGCAGAGCTGGCCTTGGCTGTGAGAGTGACTTTGTTTGCTGTAGGGAGATGCCAAGTCTGGGAGCAGAACCAGGCAAGTGGTTTGGACTGATCCAGGACTCCAATGTCAAGGAAAGGGACATGGGATGGCATTTTGGGGGACATAACCAAGCCTGAAGGACCTGATTGTAAAGGAAGTGTGTGGCTGAGACCAAGGAAGGACCCAGATAAGCTCAGCTGACAGAAACTTGGCTTGGCAGGTCCCAGACACTCAGCTGGGGCCAGGTTTGATCGAAACTCTCCATTGCTTGGACTTTTCCAGCTTTCCTCTCCTTAGGGCTGCAGTGACCAGCCCATTGCAGGCCAAGACCCTGGAAAACAAATACCACATGGCCATGTCAAAACCCGCTGCACTGTCCCTGTCCGTGTCCCTGTCCCTGTCCCTGCCCTGTCCCTGTCCCTGTCCCTGTCCCTGTCCCTGTCCTTGTCCTCCCTCCACTCCATGTTCCATGCCCATATCTCCTCTGGCAGCATCTCCATCACCTTTTCCTTCCCCAGCCTTCCCCTCCCAGCAGCAAGGAGCCCTGGGGGCTCAGGACCCTCCAGCTGTTGTTCACTGCATCTCAGCTTTATCCATTCTCTCCTGAACTTCCTAAATATCCTAAATTTCTACCTCCATCTCTGTGCATAGAGGAGCCTCCAGCCACTGCTGTCACCAGCTGAAGAGTTGCTGCTGCCAATGCAGGAGGGACAAGGATCCCATCCAAAGGGCTGGATCCTGCTCTCTGTTGCATCGCTGGCAACTCCCAAGTGACACCAATTAAATACCTGGAGCTGCTCCAGATTTATGGTGGTGTAACCGAGATCACAGGCCAGGTCTGTCTCCAGTGATTAAGGGACTGGGGAAATGAGAGCTCTTTGCTTGCACTCGGAGTTCTCTCTGCCCACATTTCAGCAGCTTCATCATAACAGGGCTGATAATTAATTGATCTGATATTAAGGTGGTGCCTCCTGCGCTCCTGGCTGCAGTTTAACACCGGTTAAGTGAGTGAGTCTGTGAATCCTTAACATCATCCAGGGGGACAGGGGGCAAAAGGGAGGCTCAGACACCTCTGTGCAGATGCAGGAACGTGTGGGTGCCACGTGTGTGTTTGCGAGTGTGCACATGTGTGTGCCCGTCACTCCGGAGGTGGGAGGAGGAGAAAACAGACAAGCACTTGCCCATCCCCAAAGATATTTGCCATTTTCCAAGGCGAGAGAAGATTTAGTCTCTCTTTCTGAAGGTTTCTGCATTTCAAAGTAATATCAGAAGGGCTTGAAGCTTAATCTTTGTTACCCAGGAGGCTGTAGGAATCAGGCAAAAGGAGGAGAAAAATCGAATCGATACAGCAGTATGAATTTATTCCCAGGGGGGTCCGAGGCACCAATATTTTCTCTCCCCTCCATTAAAGAGATAGCACCAGCCTGACACAGAAGCCCCTCACATGTTCAGTGCAGGAGTTGTGCCAGGGCAGTGGATACGATGACACGAGGGATAAAAATCAAGGGAGATTAAATGGCATCACCTGGAGGGCTGGAAGGAAAACTCCTGATCATAGCAAATGGCTTCTTTTATTTGCCAGTGGCTTCCTGCATCCCTTGGCTCTGTGTGATGCTGGGGACCAGGGATGCAGGGAGATGCTGCAGGGGATTGGCCCTGGGATGCTGAGCAGGTCCCAGGGCTGCTGAGCTGGCCATGTGGGAGGACCAGAGTAGAATGGTAGAATCATTAAAGTTGGAAAAGGCTTCCAAGATCACTGAGGCCAACCATGAAGCACTGCCAGGTCCACCTGAGGGCCCTGTGGTGTTGGGGTTCACCTACTTTGGCTGCTCTGTGGCTGACCCTCAGCTCCCTTGGGTGGGGGTTTTTACCTGCCAAAGGGACTCATCCTGACCAGAGATCCAGAGAAGGCAGGGGCTGCAGGGGTCTGGGGAGACCCTGGTCAAGTTTAAGTTTAAACCCTTCACCCTGAGGAGCCCACCCTGGGGAGGAGCCCACTGGGGCCCCCACGACCATCCAGGGCTCAGAATGGCCAAGCAGGGGGGTCTCCAACTGCTCAGTGCTCAGGTCCTGCCCGCCAGAGCCACATCCTTGGGCCTGTGACCCAGCCCCAACATACCAGCAGAGGGAAACAGAACCCCAGCAGTTCTCTGCCCACCAAAGCCAGCTGGAGCTTTGCCTCACCACCCACTGACAGCACCTGAAGCCCCCAGTGTCCCAAGGGGTGTGGGTGTTCTCTCCTGGCATCAGCAGGGACGGATTGGGTGTGGCTGGTGGGAAAGGTGGTCCACCAGACCTGTCCCAGCTCCCACCTTGCTGCTCTGCCACATGTTGTTGCCCTTTGGCAACATCTCTCCATGGGGAGATGTCAACCCTCCAGGGCCAGCTCGACTCCACAGTCCCTGTTGGTGGTTCTTCTGCCATGGGATTCTCCTTCCTGAGCTCTGGCTTTGGCCAAGGTCTCCTGGCCAGGAGCAGCATGGAAACACCAAGGACACATGGTGAAACCTGCCTTCCCACCCTGGCAAAAGCTCCATCTGCAGTCACAGGAGAGAGTTGTGTCCTCCCCTCTACACTGGCAGAGACAAGCCAGTGTCTGGCAATGGTTTTAAACTGTCAGAGGGCAGGGTTAGATGGGATTTTGGGAAGGAATTTTTCCCTATGAGTGTGGGCAGGCCCTGTGACAGGTTTCCCAGAGAAGCTGTGACTGTCCCATCTCTGGAAGTGTCCAAGGTCAGGTTGGATGGGTCTTGGAGCAACCTGGGCTAGTGGAAGGTGTCCCTGCCCTTGGCACAGGGTCGAATGAGATGAGCTTTGAGGCTCCTTCCACCCCAAATCCACGAGTCTGTGATTCTTCTCACACTGAAAGAACAAAGCCCCCTTTTCACTCATTGCACCCAAAGCTCAGGCTCTTCCTTCACAAGTCCCATTCCAAGCCTCTTCAGGAGCTGCATTAAACCATGTTAAATGCACTGGAGCACCAAACTGGGCACAGCTGGTGGAGCTGCAGGTCAGAGCTCAGTGTCCCCTGCTGAATTTTGAGGCCAGCAGCAGGGCTGGAGCTGTGTAGGGCTGGGACAAGCAGCACTGGGGTATTTATTGCTCTTGCTGCAGAGCTCTCACCAGAGCTATCAGCTTCCCACCACAATGCGCCCAATCGTTTGAAATTTAAAACAAAATGTAAAACAAGGAATAATGGTAACAAAAAAGGCTTAATTAATTGAAGTAAATTGCATCACAATAGTGATTTCTCAGTAACATGGCTAAGTGCCCCATTATTCTGATTTCACTCAGTATTCATGGATACTAAATAAATCACAGGCCCTGCACTTCCAGCCTGCTGCAGAGGGGCAGGGGATGGAGGTCCTGCCATCTCCTCCTCTATCCATCGATATCCCCGCACTTCCCGAGTGTCCGCCTTCAATGGCAGCCAGAAAAATGACCATCAAAAGGAATTCATTGTACAGCAGGATTTCTTTTTTTCTGGTTTTCTTTTTTTTTTTTTAACCTTTGCAAAAATTTCCCCTGGAGATTCACCAGGAAGGTTTTTCCCTGCTTGTTTCCCCTCGGTGCTGCCCTGGCCTGGTTATCAATATCCTATTACTGCCAGTTTATTTGAAATCATTTGTTTTCCCCCTGCTTGAGGTGCCTGGCTGCCCCCAGCTGTGGTGGCCTGGGCTCAGCACAGCTCCACAGCCCCGTGGTTGGCAGCTCCCTGGGCATCTTTGGTGTGTTGGCAGGGCCAGGTGAGGTGGCACCTGGTGCCCAGGACCTTGGTGAGGATCAGGGACAGCAGCTGGGTGTAGGAGCACACTCGGCCTCTCAGCAAGCATTTGCTCATGGCTTTGGTGTTTCTGCCTAGATCCACCCTGATCCAGCTTCAGGAGCAGCCTGGAGCCCTCCAAGTGCCAGCTCGGAGCAGCTTTGAGCTGACAAACTGCTGTTTCGGGTGCTTTGATGTGATGCCAAGTTGGAAAGACGTCCCTAAAGCTGAGGAGAGGAGGAGGACGCTGGAGTCCAGCCCTGCAGGCACAACACCTGGAGAGGGGTCCTGCATCCCAACATCCCCAGCGTGGACCCACTGGGGCACCAGCATGGCTTTGTTCTCCTGCCCTCGCCAATCAGGCCGGGCTGGGAAGCGCTGCTGGATGTACCAAGAGCGAGCAGCCCGGAGGCATCTCCTGCAGGAGCCTAACGATGGAAAAATACCTCTGAGGTGCTGCAGCCCCGTCCCTCCTCCCCGCCGGAGCAGGGCTTGGTACGGCCAGCATTGATTTCGGTATCGGGTCAATGGGAAGCAGCAGCAGGGAGGCTCGGGGGGCGGGGGGCGCGCTGCGGACCCTGCGACAAGGAGGCTTGGGCAGCCCGAGGCTCAGTGGGATCCCACTCCAGGATCCGCTCTCGGGGTCTCCTCAGTGCCCCCAGCTTGGCACGGGGGTCCTGGCAGCGGTGTCCCCGCTGCCATGGGTGGCTCACGGGGGAGGTGACATCCCGCAGCCCCTGCTGCGGTGTTGTCCCTCAGCACGGGGGGTTTTCCCTCCCTCCTCCTCTCCAAAAGCAACGTCCCCGCTCTCCTCTCAAGCATCCCTTGAGGCGCCGTCCCCAAATCCCACCCAGGGCCAGCCCGGCCACCTCACCCCTGTGCAATTCCTGCGGAGCGGCTGCTGCCTCGAGTGGCCCAGGAATCAATGAATCAATGGCAATCAGGATCCCAAGGTGCAATCATAATTAATGTTCATCCCTGATTGATCATGTCACGGTTTCGCCGCATTCACGTGAGCAGAGATGATAAAACTGACTCTTCAACGGTGCCTTTGCAGATCCCTTCCCGTTCCCAGAGCTCCCCAGGGTGCCCCCTCCCCTCCAGGAGGGGCAGAGGGGATGCCCCAGGAGACCCAAGGAGCCATATGGGGAGAGGGACAGTGTGGTGGGAGCTCGGGGGGAACTGGCTCTGCTGGGAGCGGGGTGTCTGTGCACAGGGTGGGTACTCCGGGTGGGCACCCTTGCCATGACGGAGGGCACAGGGTGGGTGTCACCGTGGGCATCACTGCGGGGTGTGTGGAGCCCCTTCCCCAGCTCGTCCCTGCCAGGAGCAGCTCCCAGCTGAGCAGGGCTCTGTCCAGAGCTGGCTGGGAGCCCTCTGAATGTCACAAACACAGCGTAACTAGACTTGGATCAATCCATCAATGCGCAGCGGTGGTTAAATAGTGCTGTGCTCACCTCCCTCCAATTAAACTATCATTCCTGATAGATCCCTTTGTGCCTCTGTCTCCCCGCCGGGCCACTCTGGCCGAGGGTGATGGTGATGGTGATGGCACACCAGCTCCTTTCTCCTCCCACAGCCAGATCCACATTGGTGTTGGCACGGTGCTCCAGAGGGATGGAAGGTTCCTTCAGGATGGCTGCAGTGCTTGGAAACCCAGGAGAGGACAAGCCTTGGGGACCACCTGTAGTTTCATTCCGAGGTGCAGATGGGAGTGGTGGGAGCAGGTGGCTGCACGGGTGGCACGGTTCTCCTGTGTCTCATGGCTGTGCTGCTCAGTTATTCGTGCCCATGGCCGTGGCAGGGGGAGCAGCCCCACTCCTCGAGCTGCTGGATGCTCCCCCTGGGAGTCAGGGACCCCACTCCAGAGCTCGCACTGCCTTCAATCCCTTAACCCCCGAGTGGGTCGTGGCTTCTTCCTCAGCACCCTCTGGAGTCAGCTGGGGAAATGCAGCATCTGGGGCTCGGTTTGGTCCCACTGGGAATTCAGGATCTGGCTCAGCCTCATCCGAGCCCCGTGGACAGCTCAGAGCCCCCCTCTGCCGCACAGACCTTTGTGTGTAGCCTTGCAGCAGCAGCTTGGTGGGTGCCCAAATTTCTCCTCCTTTCCCCCTTCTGAGGGGCTGCTGGGGGTCTCCTGGCTCCGGGGGGCTGTCCAGGCCATTCCCCAGGGTGCAGGAGGTTGGGGAGAGCCCAGGGGGTGCAGCAGCAGCGGGGCCTGGCGGGAGCCCGCGAAGCAGAGCCGGGTATTGATTTCCCATTGATCCCATGCAACCACATTCTGCAGCGGCTGCTGTCCTACATTTCAATCCCACACCTTCGCCTCTGACTTTAATGGGCTTCATCACAGCCCAAAGCTTTATTTAACCAAGAGGGGAGGGAACAGCAGGCGGCTGCCAGAAATCAGAGCAACCGGGCCCCCGGGGTGTGCCCGGGCACAGCCGGATCCCCTGGATCCCTCCCAGCTGCAGGAGCAGTGGACAGGATTCCTGGGTATTTTGGGGGATGCAGACGCACCCACACAGCCCTGCTGGAGGGTGCTATGGGTGTTGGTGAGAGCACCTGGCTCTCCAGCAGCTCTTCCACCTGGAGGGCTCTCTCCACCCCATCCTTGCTGTACCTGCACAACTCCATCTTCCGAACAAAGGGCTCCAACTGCTGCCGGAAGGGCAAAATGAAGCTCCACCTTAACGGGGATCTGCATAATTATGTGTGTGGAAGCTCTGCACACCCACCCACCGCCAGATGTGAGGCTGCAGACAACATGTACACCCCCACGACAGCTGGAAGATGAATATGGAGGAGCTGGATCCGGTTAGGGATGCCTGCGTCTTCCAGGGGCGTTCCTCGAGCATCCATCAATGCAAATCGATGTCACTGTGATCCGAAGCGTTGGGGTCCAGCTCCTGCTGGCAGCCCGGGGAGCAGGAAGCAGGGAGACAGTGCAGGCAGAGCAGGGAAATACAGAGAGAAGAAGCTGGGAATGGGGTCACCCCCAGGAGCAGGGATGGGCAGGGTGGGAGCTCCTGAGTGGCCATGCTCCAGCCAGACCCTCCTGGACAAGACTCCTGAGAGATGGGAGCAGGATCTAGGAGGGATGGTGGGTGTTCAGGGTCAGCTCAGGCAGCTGGGTCTGGTAAGGGCAGGGCAGTGTCCTTATCCTTCCTCCTCTTTCTTTTCCAGGGTTTCCTGGACTGTGTGGGTGACAGACACTGGCGTGCCAGGCTGGTGACTTCCCCCAGCACTATTCCAAAGATGTCTCCCCAGAGGCTGCCAGGAGCTCAGGCTGGCTGTGGCTGGGAGCAAGAAGAGTTGCAGGATGTGAGAGCAGTAGGGATGGAGGACCTGGGTGCAGATGGAGCAAAGACCTGGGAGCAGGAGGGATGGAAGATCTGGGAGGAGGAGGAATGGAGGGCCTGGAAGCGGGAGGGATGGAGAAACTGGGAGTAGGAGGGATGGAGAAACTGGGAGTAGGAGGGATGGAGAACTTGGGCACTGGAAAGTACCCAAGAACATCAGGCTTCCCCTGTGGCTACTGGCTCAGAGCCCAGCTCCAGGTCTCATCTCAAGAAGCCCTTTAGTGCTGATTTCAATAGGAGAAGCTCCAAGCCAATGTCAGTGTCTTGCAAAGAGTCCCCACTGCCATCCCATCCTCCCCCTGTTCCAAGGCAGCTCAGAGGGGCTGAGGGAACCTCTCGGCAGAGCCGGCTCAGCATCCTCCAGCCCACCCTCCTGCTCTCTCCCTGGGGCAGAATATGGATGCTGTGTTTATTTTTGATTTATGCCAAGCCGAAAAAGAAATACATTTTCTTCAATTATTAATCAGCGAGGTGTGAGAGGGGGACACGAGCTGGAAATTAACTGTGTGACCTTTGAGGGTGGGTTTTTACCTCCCTGCCTCCCTCCACTCTGGAGCCCAGAGCATTTTACCAGAAACAGGGCTGCTCCTGTGAACAAGCTCCCAGCAGACATTCCCAAGGCTGCTGAGCAGGTTTAGCTGATGGGGACAGGGTACAATGCAGAGAGCCCAGCCCTGGCTGTTGGGACCTTCGAAGCCAAAGCCATCCTGGTGTGTGTTCACACCCCCCCACACCTGTGGGTGGCCTGAGCCCAAAGGGTGTCTCTGATGCTGAACCATTTTCCCTGCTCTGCTCTGTCCCACCACACCTCCCTCGATGCCTCTGGGTATCTGACTGCCCCTTGGTCCCACACAATCACAGAATCATCAGGGTTGGAAAGGTCTCTGAGAACATTGAGTCCACCCTGTGCCCAAACCCCACCTTGTCCCCCAGCCCAGAGCACTGAGTGCCATGTCCAGTCATTCCTTGGACACCTCCAGGGATGGGGACTCCAAACCTCCCTGGGCAGCCCCTTCCAAGGCCTGACCACCCTTTCTGTGAAGGAATTCTTCTTAATGCCCAGCCTGAACCTCCCCTGGTACAGCTTGAGGTCGTTTCCTCTGGTCCTGTCCCTTGTTCCCTGAGAGCAGAGCCTGACCCCCACCTGGCTGCCCCCTCCTGTCAGGGAGTTGGCGAGACAATGTCCCCCCTGAGCCTCCTTTTCTCCAGGCTGAGCCCCACTCCTCTGTATCCCTCAGCTTCTCCTCATCAGACTTGTGCTCCAGACCCTTCCCCAGCTCTGTTTCCTTCTCTGGACACTCCAACCCCTCAACGTCCTTCTTGTTGTGAGGGGCTCAGAACTGGACACAGCACAGAGGGACAATCACCGCTCTGGTCCTGCTGGCCCTACTGTTTTTGGTACAAGCCAGGTGCAACTGGTCTTGGCCACCTGGCCCTGCCATGCACAGGTCCTTGGGCAGGAGTGGACACCCCAACCCCACCTCTGCTCCCACACAGTGACTGTCCTGTAGAGAGACACAGACCCTGTGGGGAGCAGATGGGGTGCCCCATGGCTCCCCACACTCAGCTGGGTGCCCTCAGTGGGCTCAAAGGCAGGGCAAACACCACATCTCCCTCTCCCTCCTTTGGTTCTTGGCTTTCCCTCTTGGCACTGGGTTGGCACCCAGCTTTAGGCATCTCAGGAGGCTTTGGCAAGAATTCTGCTGGGCAGGAGAGCGGCGTATTTTTGGACTGCTCCTCCACCCTGCTGCCTCGAAAACACCCCCCGAGCCAACACTCAAGGCCAGAGCTCAACACAGAAGGGCGGAGAGGCCCCGAGGCCCCAAGAACTCCAAGTTGGCCTTGGGAAGTTGGAGCGTGTCCGGCGCAGGCGCGTCGTGGCCTCCCTGCCCCCTCCTGTGCCTCCCTCCTGAGAGCAGCACTGCAGCAGCACAACCAGCAAACTGATCAAGGCAAAGGACTGATCAATAGGCGTATTGAGCACTTTTCAAGGTACGGTGATTTTTGCGGATTCAGTGGTAACCTCACGCCGGAGCCCCGAGCTGCCTCCTCTCCCCCAGCGCCACCATCCCCTGGTTCCAGCTGTGCCACCTTCTCCCTCTGGGCTGGCAGGGACACTCAGCCTGCTCCCAGGAGGAAGCAGAGACCTTGCAGGCTCCGGTCACTGGTGGCACTTTCAGCTGGAGGGAGAGGAGGGAATTAGCAGCTCCCAGGGGTGTTTCTTTGCAGTGAATTCATTCCACAGTTTTGGGAACTGCCTTGTTCTGGGGCAACTCGTGGCATTCAAAGAGTCTTAGAGAGGTGAGTCCAAGAGGTCAGGTTCCCAGGGATGGCGGTGGATGAGCTGGAATCATTGTGATGGTGGGAAGAAGAGCTGAGAACAACCACATCAGGTTGTCATTTACCATCATGGTGAGGGACAGGGTTCTCTCCTTCTGCTCCACCCATGTGAGACCTCACCTGCAGAGCCTCCAGCTCTGGGATCCCAACATCAGAAGGTCATGGAGATGCTGGAGAGAGTCCAGAGGAGGACACAGAGATGCTCCCAGGGCTGGAGCCCCTCTGCTCTGGAGCCAGGCTGGGAGAGCTGGGGGGGTTCATCTGGAGAAGAGAAGGATCCAGGGAGACCTGAGAGCCCCTTGCAGTGCCTGAAGG
>JAWWMP010000082.1:4161771-4173507 GCA_035047865.1 Dendrocincla tyrannina
CCATCCAGCCCTCAGCTCCATCCAGCCCCCAATTCCATCCAGCCCTCAGCTCCATCCAGCCACCAATTCCATCCAACACTCAGCTCCATCCAGCCCCTAATTCCATCCAGCCCCCAATTCCAACCAGCCCCCAATTCCATCCAGCCCCCAATTCCATCCAGCCCCCAATTCCATCCAGCCCTCCGCTCCATCCAGCCCCCAATTCCATCCAGCCCCCAATTCCATCCAGCCACAAGTTCCATCCAGCCACAAATTCCATCCAGCCATCAATTCCATCCAGCCATCAGCCCTATCCAGGCATCAAGAACATCCAGCCATCAATTCCATCCAGTCTTAAGCAACATCCAGCCCTCAGCTTCCTCCAGCCACCAATTCCATCTGGCCATCAACACCATCCAGCCCTCAGCTCCAGCCACCCTCCTGTGCATTAACTCACGATGGAAGGTCTCAGCCCACTGAGCAGAGACAGATGTAGATCAAGACAGGCTGCAACACATTTCTGCTAGACAAGGTTAAGAACTCTCCACTCTCCATGAACAACAGTGTTCTAATTAAACAGGAATACGCTAAGCAGGTTTTTCCCTGCCTACAGCAGCTGAGAATGAGAGGTTTTTTCCCCTTTTTGGAAGGACTAGTTTCCAGTCAAACCATTTGTTCAAGTACCTCAAAGGCACAAATTCTAGTGCCTTTATGGAGGAAGGGGTGGCAGGACATGGCTTGGGACAGGAGGAAGACACAACACTGTAAACTGGTGGCTTCAGTGTAGAAGAACTTAAGCTGCTGTAGAAGCACAAACTTAGATTTGAACAGTTTCAAGCAGCTTTATTTCAGTTATGGTGATTTTTTGGCTTTTATTTTTTTGGCTCGAGCTGCTCGGCCCTCCCAGGCAAACAAACAAACTCTCCTCCCTCTCCCCTGCACCCATCAGGCCCCGTCCATCCCCACCCTCCCTGACAGCTGCCGTGTCCCCACCTCCCCCTTGGCTGGTACCCAGAGGATGTGCAGGCAGGACCCGCAAACCCACCCAAGCAACAAACAGAGAAAGAGATGCAAGGATGGAAAATTCCCCTTCATAATTAATAAATGAAGAATATTGCTGTTAATCGATGTAGCTGTGAAGAGAGTATCGATCCCAGCCTCATGCTATTTTTTGTGCGGCTTAGATTTTTACACCTCATTTAGAGGCAGGTCTCTCTGGGGACCTCTTAACACCAAAAGATATTTGCAAGAGTCCAAAATAGAAGGGAAGGAAAGGGGGGAAAAAGATTAATTATTGCCAGAGCTGGAGAATTATGTGTGTGTCCCATTGTGGCCAACTGCAGTACTGATTTGAATATTTGATTAATAGCAATTATGGCCACAGTTGGTAACTTATCTCCTTGCTGGATATTTAATAAACAAGTGGGAGCCATTACAAACATTTTTAATGTTAATCCCAGGAAATTATGTTTATGAAGGCAGTGGCTAATCCTTTGCCTGCTAGGGCTGTGTGAGGAGGATGGTCTGTTCTCTTGCCTCATCCCATCCTTTGCTGGTTTAAATCTCTCTGTGTCTCAGCTTTCATTTTCCAAGACGAATAAATCCAGAGCTGGAAGTGGCACTGGTTAAGGCACTGCGAAAGGAGCTCTCATTAGCACCAAACCTTTAATGAACAGCCAAGGAGATGGTCAGGATGAGCTTTGGGAGTGGCTGTGGGGAGCTGCTTGAGGGGGGTCCACAAGATCTCAGGGCGGGGTTTGCTCCAGAAGGGATTCCATTCCAGCTGCTGGTTTGTGGGTTTGCAATGATGCAGAGCAGGAACCAAACTACTAGATGGGCACAGCCTTTGGTGAACCTGAAGTGTTGAGAACATGTCAAAGAGCTGCAGAGAGCAGTGGCGTTCCTGAAAACCCTGGTGAAAACCACATGGAAGGCAGCAAGACTTCCTAGGATGCAGTGAGTGGCAGCTGGTGGGGGGACACAAGAGCTGTGGACCTGCTTGTCCTGCCTTCCAGGACATGCCTCTCCAGCAAACCATGCTGGGTGTGTGCAGAGCCCCAGCCGTGGCACCAGGGCATGGTTGGAGGGGCAGAGCTGGTGCTCAGGGCCAGTCAGAGCACAGGATGGACGGAGTGCTGGGAGCTGGGAAAATAACCCACGGAACCTGCATCGTGGCAGTGGGCAGTGCCTCCCACTGCAGGGCTTTGAGAGAGAGCTGGGGAGGGGAGAAACTCAGCTCTAAAGAGGAGGGTGGCGCTGGATCCTAATCCATGTGGGTTCTGCCAGTGCCACCCCCCAGAGAGGCCACAGAGGAGTTTGGGGTTGGGGGATGTTCAGAGCTGTTTTTTGAATTTGGGTCAAATTTCAGCGAGGAAAGGAGGGAAAAACGTGTGAGAGGAGAAAAGTAAAATTAGAAAACACCAAATGCTTGCCTTTCCACTGTCACAAAACATTCCCCAGAATAAACATAAGGGAGAAAGGTCACCAAAAAAGGGAGGCTGAGCCTGCCTGAGGTGGATTAAACCTCAGGGTTTAGGTGCAGTGCAAAGAGGGAATCAGCAGGAGGAGTGGGATTCTCCTTCCCGAGGCAAGGGGAGATCTTTAAGGTCCCCTCCAGCCCAAACCATTCTATGATTCTGTGAAAGCAGCAGCCCCAGGGCTGTTATGGGTGGGTACCTGTGCCCCATGGGGTTTGCTGGATGTGAGATAACAAAAAACTTCCAAAAAACCTCCAGGATGCTACCTAGGAGATGGGGAGAACAGCCAGGGATGAAGGAATGCGTGTAGTGAGTGGAAGAGGACGGGACAGGACCCAGCTGGATGTCCCATCCTACTGACAGGGAGCACCCAAAATGAGTCTCTGCCACTTCCCCCCAGCCCTGCTTTGAGGCCAGTTCTGTCACCTCCGTGTGTGGGAGCCCTGGCACGGGGAGGGGGCAGCAGGATGAAACCAGGCTGTGGAAAGGGGAGCGGCGTGCCCGGGATGAGCTCCCTCCTCCCCACTCCAGCAGGGCTCACATCCATCTCCTCCTTCGCCCGTGATAGGCCCTGGTGCTGCAGATCCATGCAGATCAATGCAAAATTAATTAGAGTAATCAACTCAGCTGTACCACAGAGATCATACAGGCAGGGTTTTAGGTGACTAATTGGTGGAAGCTGACAGCCAGTGTCCCCGGTGTCTTAGAGGTATTAACACTTTTTTCTCTGTAGATTAATTACCTTTTTCCACCTTTCACTTGATGGGTCTGTCCATGCCGTGCTGTTTGGGGGTAGCAGTGATGGAGGCCAGGCTTGAGGAGCATCCCATGGAGTGCAGAGCTTGGATTTGGGAGCAGGCAAGCCCAGGTTGCATTTGGGGGTGCAGCTTTTACATCAGCAGGCGGATTAGGGGAGGGATGGGTGTCCCTGTCCCTCTGCTGAGCCTCCAGCCCTGGGCCATGGCAGAGCACCCTTGTGCTCATGCACAGCACAGGCCACTTTCCTTTGTGCTCTTCCCAGCTGATCCATGGACCCTCCAAGGCTGCATCCTCCTTTTTCTACCTGGGATTGGGCTTTGACACCACTGGACCACCTTTTGGTGAAGGCTGGTGCCCCTTCTACCTGTCTGAGCTCTTTCCCAGGTCCATGAGGAGGTTAAAAGGTGACTTTGTTCAAATACCAACATGGGGACTCTGTGATAGAGACCTGATGAGGCCCTTGTGCTGCTGGAATCCAAGCTGGGAGCTGGGCAAGCGCTCTTAATAACCAGGGTAATTAATCACCACCAGTTATCTACTGCTGGAGATGGGTCCTCCATCACCTGCACTCGAAGATGCCACTGGGCATCTTCTTGCTGAGCGTGCCCTGGCTTGGACAGAAATTATGGAGAGAAAGAGAGAGGGAGGGAGTGACATACACTCAGCATTGGTGATGCCCCTCCTCAAATCCTGGGGTCGGGTTTGGGCCCCTCATGACCAGAAAGACATTGAGAGGCTGGAGCACATCCAGAGAAGGGAACAGAGCTGGGGAAGGGGCTGGAGCAGCAGCAGTGGCTGAGGGAGCTGGGGGGCTCAGCCTGGAGAAAAGGAGGCTCAGGGGGGACCTTCTGGCTCTCTCCAGCTCCCTGAGAGGAGGGGGGAACTGGGGGGATTGGGCTCTGCTCCCAGGGAACAGGGACAGGAGGAGAGGGAACAGCCTCAGGTTGTGCCAGGGGAGGTTGAGGTTGGATATGGGGAAAATGCCTTCACTGAAAGTGCAGTCAGGCATTGGAACAGGCTGTCCAGGCACTGGTGGAGTCAGCACCCCTGGAAGTGGGGAAAAACCAAGTAGATGTGGCACTTGGTGATATTAGTGGGTATGGGGGTATTCAGTCAAAGCTTGGACTTGATGATTTGGAAGACTTTTCCAACCCAAACGATTCTCAAATTGATGCTGTGATTCTACAATGGTTTCTTGTGGTAGTCCTGGTGGCCTTCACACCCCTGAGCCTGGGAAGTGGTGGGAAATCTGCCCTTGGCTTCCACAGAAGATGGGTCAAGCCACACGTGAGTATCCAAAGATTTCTGCAGCCTTAGTGAAACATGTCAGAGACATTGGTTGGACATGGAGGAAGGAAGCAGAGTCCTCCTCCTGTCCAGGACTCTCATGACTGAAACCCAATGAGCTGAGCCCTTGGGTGTCACTTGTCCCCTTGAATCATGGCAGTCGTGGTGGAGGGAACCTCCACTGGGCCAGGTCAGGAGCAGCTTTCCCAGCCCAGTCTTGGTCTTTGAGTGCCCAAAGGGAAGGTGTTAAATCCAGAGCAGTCACTGTATTGAGGCCATCAGAGAAGGATCTCCACCCTCAGAGAGCCATTTGTCCCCTCTGACGGCTGGTGTCCGATAGCCAGGATGAATTGTCCTCTCGAGGAGGGCCCCTCTCCAATCCAGCTGCCATGGCCACCTCGCTCAGGTGATGGGAGATGGATCCTGCCATCATTGATCAAGGGCTCAATCTCAGGAGCAGCTTTTATTGGCAGAGATAACAGAGAGGAGTGCAGAGACTACAAGCCAGGGAAGTAAAAGCCTCCCAGCCCAGGCAGTTCTCCAGCACTGCTGAAATGGAGCTGCTTGTTTGGACAAACAGGTAAGTGGAGTCACCAGAAGGTGTTATTTTTTACAGGAGCATCCAGAGAGGGGGTGGTGCCCAAGGACAATCAGCACCTGCTCCAAAGAGCTCAACAAAATGGACAAGCAATGGATTCAAACGGAAAGAAAATGCAGTTAGATGGGATATTGGGGAGGAATTCTTCCCTGGGAGGGTGTGAGGCCCTGGCACAGGTTGGGCAGAGCAGCTGTGGCTGCCCCAGCCCTGGAAGTGTCCAAGCCCAGGTTGGATGGGGCTTGGATCAACCTGGGCTAGTGGGAGGTGTCCCTGCCCATGGCAGGGGGTGGAACAAGGTGAGCTTTAAGGTTCCTTCTATCCCAAATCATTCCATGATTTCATGGTGACAGATGGCCACTGGTGGGGACCTGTGGAACCAGTGGCCACTTAGTGACTCTGTGGTGGAACGGACACCCAACTCCAATTCTCAGCAGCATCAGACTCACATCAAAACCTCAATTGTCCCTTTGTATTTACTGGAAAAGCAAACCCTGTACCTTTCCTGCAAGGGAAAAGACAACTTTTCCACCAAGTCCCCTCCAAAACCCAAACTTCCAGGTGTCATGGCATCCCTGGGGATGGGTTAAGGGTGATGAGGGGTTGTTCAGAGGGTGGCATCATGAAGCTGTGTCCCACAGCATGACACCTGGTCCCCTCAGCCTGGCAGGACATGATGGACATCACTGCCAAAGGTGGGATGGGCAGAAGACGCTCATGCCTGGCAGTGTTCCCTGTCTGGATTGACCCCAGTGGGCTCAATACCTTTTGGGTTTGTGTGCAGTCTTGGGCCCCACGATATAAGGAAGGTGTTAAGCCTTTAGAAAGAGTCCAGAGGAGGGCAACAAAGATGGGGAAGGGGCTTGAGGGGAAGTGTGTGAGGACACTGAGGGCACTTGGTGTGTCCAGCTGGAGAAGAGGAGCCTGAGGGGAGACCTCATTGCCATTCCAGCTTCTTCAGGAGGGACAGAGGAGGGGCAGGCACTGACCTCTGCCCTGTGGGGACCTGTGATAGGAACTGTGTGAATGGCCTGAAGTTGAGTCAGGGGAGGGCTAGGTTGGATATCAGGATAATCTTCCCCCAGAGGGTGGTGGGCACTGCCCAGGCTCCCCAGGGCAGTGGGCACGGCCCCAAGGCTGCCAGAGCTCCAGGAGGGTTTGGATGGTCCTCTCAGGGTCAGGGTGTGGCTCTTGGGATGTTCCTGTGCAGGGCTGAGGGTTGGACTTGATGACCCTTGTGGGTCAGACTCGATGACCCTTGTGGGTCAGACTCGATGATCCTTGTGGGTCAGACTCGATGATCCTTGTGGGTCCCTTCCAACTCGGCGTATTCTGTGACTCTGAGAAGACACCAACTCACACCCCACATTGTCCCCAGAGCACCAAGGAGTGAAAATTCCCTCCCGGTCGTGCCGTGCTGGCTGGAGTGAGTGTGGTGACCCAGCCACCACCTCCCAGGCAGGCAGAGGCTGAAGGAGGGGGATTATTCACTGCTCAGCTCCGAACACCAGAGCCAGCACTTTAGAGTGCTTTCATCCCTGAAAGCTTCGGCGGGGAAGAAAGGAGAATGGACTGATCCCCAACAGCACCGTAAGTGCTTTCTTTTTTTAACAAAGCACCAGCGAGGTGGGAGGACGGGGGTGAGGGCTGAGCAGCACCACGGCCCCCGAGCAGACCCTGCTCCAGCGCAAGGCACGACCCCTCCCATCGTGGGTTATCGGGATTTGCCCAACCTTAAAAATAAATCTTCCCCAGTTTCCTTTTACAGGGCCTTTCAAGCTCTATCCCCCAGGTCCTCGTGGAGGGTAATGAACGCGCAACGCATGGCTTAGAGCTGCTTGAATTATTCATCGGGAATAATATTTGTTGCCCTTTTCTTCTCGTGGTGAATCAATGGAGAATTTATGGGTGAGGATCCCCGTTATTTGGGGGGCCATTGGCTGTGTGGGCAGCAGCATTTGCAAAAAATGAGGCATTTACCATCCTCTGCCTCTTGACACAGAGATCCTCACCCCAGGCACAGCTGCAGGAACTTCACTCGTTGTTGGCTGAAGTCAAGGCTGGCCTTGCCTGGGGCAGGCACAGAAGCAGAAGGGGAGGATGGTCCATGTGGGTGGAATGACTTCAGATCCCCCACAAGCCCTGAACAGCGGAGGGGAGCACCCCATGCACAGGGACATTATGGACATGTGTGCTCAGAGGTCACCTGGCACAGCCCAGTGTCACCTGAGATGTCCCATCACATCCTCACTGCCTTGTTGAGGAAGTTGGGGTTCCCAGCCTGAAGTAGAAGCTTAACTTGGTGAGAAAGCTCTTCTAGAGACATTCAAAGCAGAGCGATGCTCTCAGGAGAGCTCCTACACAGTGCAACTACTCCACTGCTGAGCAGGAGTCCAAGGACACCTCTAGGAGAAGATCTGGACTGTCTTACCATCCCTACTGCTGGCTCTGAGTTCTCAGCTTGTGCATCCTTCAGCCTGGAGCAGGGCAGGAGGAGATCTCATTTCTGCCTCTGTGTCGATAGTGCTGCAATGATCCCTGCTCCCCTTGCCTTGCCTTGCCTTGCCTTGCCTTGCCTTCTCATCTCCTTCCTTGCCTTCCTCTCCCATCTGACCTCACCCCACCCCACCCCATCCCATCCCACCCCATCCCATCCCACCCCACCCCACCCCACCCCAGGAGCTGCAGACATGTTTCTGAGAGCTCCTTTCCAAGGGCATTGCAGTTTTAACCCAGCTGCCCACTGAGCTGAGCAATTTTGCAGGGGTTCGTCCCACCTTTCTGCTCTTGCCCTTGCCAAGCACGAGGAGCTTTCCATCAGGAGCTCTCTGGGCCAACACCAGAGCAGCGGGGTGAAAGCTCCATGGCCAATTCTCCTTGCAGAGCCACTGAGGAGTTTTGGAGAAAGGCCCTTTCTCAGCCCCTTTTGGGATGGGAACAGTCTTACTTGGAACCAAGGAACCTCACAAGGCAACTGACTGCAGATGGCTCAGAGCCAGTACAAGCAACCTGCTGAGTCTGGAATTAAAGATCACAGAATCAGAGAATGGTTTGTGTTGAAAGAGACCTGAAAAACCATCTCATTCCACCCTCTGTCATACACAGGGGCACCTCCCACTAGACCAGGTTGCTCCAAGCCCTGTCCAACCTGGCCTTGGACACTCCCAGGCGTGGGGCAAGATCCAACAGAGGGCTCAGCCTTCTGCAAGCTGCACTGGACGTGGGGGATTTCAGTTCAGCTTTTCCTTCAGCAATGTCCCCTGACATGTAAAACTTGCCTTTTGGATCTGAGATTTGGATCTAAATCCCCTCCACCCCCCAAAAAAAGAAATAAAAAATCCAGGAGGGCTTCACAAACTCCCATCCCACAAGCCCCGGTGCAGCTCCCCTGACTCCCAACACCCAGCAGTGGTGGGGTGGGACCCGGAGTCTCCTCCTGCATCACCCACCACCTCAAAGTGACAGCAAGGAGGTGGCTCTGGCTTGTCAAGGTGTCACAGTGTAATCCAAGCGCCGGCCTGGGACTGGCCCGTGGGAAGGAGAAGAGCCCTAATGCGGTTTTGACAACGGGACCATCAGTTAAGTGCTCCGTGAGGGCATTTTTTCCTCTCTCTATTGTTTATTATGGGAAGTTACAAGTAGCTAAAGACCTCCCCAATTATCTGGGAGCCACTTAAGAGCAATTGAGCACCTGTCACCCAGTGAATGGGCTGCCTCGCCCTAATGACAGGAGAGGAGAAAAGATGCAGGTCAGCAGGGACGGGGATGCCGGCAATTTACAGCCGTGCGGGGCCAGCTCCCAGCGCCGGGAAGGGCGGAAAAAACACCCCCGAGGCAGGAGGAGGAAAGGAGCCTGGAGGAGTCTCCCTCGTGGGATGGGTGGGACACTCGGTGGCCGCAGCCTGCGGGTCATCGCTTGGTCCAGGGAGCGCTGCAGCTCCCAGCACCCCAGGGGATGTGAGGTCAGCCCATTAACTGCTCAGTCCCCTAAATAGGGAAGAAAAAAATCCAAGGAATCGTTCACTGACCGTCAGCCAGCATGAAAAAATATTACCTGTGCTTTTTTTCGCTGCTTGTGATGAATGGATGCACATCCCACACCAGAGGGGTTTTGTGGCTTCTGGAAGGGCTGGAGGTGTCACAAACCCCCAGTGCAGAGCCTGGACCTGTGGGATTGTGGCTGCATTTCCCATATGAGGACACTTGAGACAGCTTTAGATGTGGGATCATGAAAACATTTGCTTTCAAGGCATCATTTTGATTAGATTCATTATAATTTCTGGGTAATATAAATGTACTGAGCTGGTCAAATGCATAGAATGGCATGAAAAAAAACCCCATAATTGAGTACCAGCCGAACTTGAGGGGATGTGACCCCATCACGGAGGCAAAAATACATGTGTGAAACATCCTAAAAATCATGTTGTAGGAGGTTGCACTCAGGTCTCTGATACAAAGCCTCGTTCCATTCCCAGCAAAGCAAGCCCTGAATCCAGTCTCTTCCCTCCAGCTGAGCCTGAGGAGCAACTGGGCATGACTTTCCCAGGAAGAGCAGAGGTTTTTCCTCCCAAGTGAAGAAACCTGTCCATGCACAAAGCCCCTCTCCTGCAGGCAGCTCTGGCCTTGGACACAGCTTTTTGGAGCAAGGATGTGAGAAGAGGCTGGTGGAGCCCCCAGCAGTGGCTGCCCAAGCTGGGGAAGTGGGGGCTGGGAGGAGCGGGAATGGGGGGGAAGGTGCCAACCTGGAAAAGTTCATCGATAGAAACATAAAATTAAAATAATTTGCATCAATTCTGCTGAGTGGCTGTTAGGCCTAATTGTTATTGACTTGTCACTGTAATTATTAAGGTTTACGCAGGACTGGGCTGGCAAAGGAGGTGGGTTTGGGACCCCCCCACACAACGTGTCCCCCCACATCCCAGATGGGGCCGGGAGAGGGAGGGAAGGGACGTGTTATCTCCGTGGGTCTTGGAAACAGCCCCCAAGGAGTCACCAACAGAGCAAAGTGGGGAGTTTGAGCCATTTTTGGTGGGCAGGAGCAAGAGGAAAGATGGAGAAGGGATGAATGAGGGGAAAACAGAGGGCAGATGGGAGGAAGGGGAATGGGAGGAAGGAGGAGGCAGCTCCAGAGAGACCCCGTAGATGCTGCCAGTGCTGTTTGCTCGGTGTGGTGCTGGGTAATTTTCTCCCCTCCTTCCCCCGGCCTTTGTTTCTGCTGCCAGCACAGACCCCAAGCAGCAAAGGAGGCTGATCAATAGGAACACGGTGTTTGCATGGATCATACATGCGAAGAGCACGTTCCCGGATCAATGCCGAGGTCTCGCAGAAGGAGAGGAAGGGAGGGGAAAAAAACCCACCCTGCCAGGATGCACATCGGCACAGGATGGACCGTTTCCATGGCGATGGGCTGCTCTCCCTGTCCTCTGCAGCCATGGGGACCCTGCTCAGCACCCCACGGCAAGGATCCCCCCAGGATCTCCACCTGCTGATGGGGGTCCCGCTGCCCTCAACCCCCCCAACTCAGCTCTGCCCATGGGCTGCATGAGGCCCCTCACACGAAGTGCTGGGGGGTGTCACCATCCTACGCCCACCAGTGGAGAAGATCCTCGTCCTGTTTTCCCTCCCTCCCACAGGCCACAGCTGGAAATCGCAGCTCCCAACCGCTGGTGAGCCCGGGCAGGATCCCTGACTCCACCTCCCTACCTGCCTCCTTCCCCCGGGGGCTCCGAGGAATTAATTAGATCATGTCTTTAAAGTGCTCTGGAAATGAAAAGCACTTGAGAAAAGTGGTCAGAAACCTGAACGGAGCCAGAGGTTGCCCAGCCAAGGATGGACATCCCTTGCTTTGTTTCCATGCAAGGAAAGGCACCCTGAGCCACAAATCCCACCCAAGCCCCCCAGACCAACCCTCAGGGTTCCTGGGCTTTTCTTGCCCACCTTCCAGGCTGGGCTTCACCTGTGGCTGCGCAGAGAGGAGGGAGGTTGGCTCTGCAGCAGAGCCAGCCAATAATTCCCAGCCAATAAAGTTATCTAAGGGTAATCATTAAGCCCTTACGAGCACTGCAGCTCGTGTGGAGCTGGGGGAGACAGCGAGCCAGGCACTGCTGCAAATGTCCTTGCAGAGAGCGGCTGACCTTGGCCAGGCAGAACCAGGCACTGGCTCCAGACCTCCTCCCAGTTTCGGGGTGGAAGACAGGTCTCCTTGGGAGGAGTCGAAGGGCTCGTGGTGGCAACCATGGCCAACTCCTGCTTCGAGCAGTCACGGCTCTCCTGCAGCAGGGAAAGGGCACAGGGTGGGGGGAGAAGGATGGGGAGGAGCTGGGTTGAAGTGGGACAGGCTGGAAGCACACAGGGTCACAAATGGAGCTTTAAGAAGAGCTCCTGAGCTCCCATCCCTGTAGTTGGGCAGTTGTCACCCATGAGGGCAAGTTGTGGATGAGAGGCTGGACATGCCCTGGCTGTGTGTGCTGGCACCCAGAAACCCCCCGTGCCCTGGGCTGATCCCACAGCAGAGATAGGATAGAAGGGGGGGATTCTGGCCCTCTGCCCCACTCAGGTGAGGCCCCACCTGCAGAGCTGCCTCCAGCCCTGGGGAACAACAGCAGAAGGACCTGGAGCTGCTGGAGAGTCCAGAGGAGG